>OY776112.1:230508797-231003797 GCA_963675035.1 Allygus modestus | reverse complement strand
ACGTTGTATGGTTAAACCCTTAAGAGGGTTTTTATAGGTATAAATTAAGGTCCTAGGACTTGGGGGGTTTCACCCACACTATCCTTCATTGTTGCAATTTTATTCATGTGAAGTAATGATTTGTTTTGATTTTACCAGATGACTAATTTAAATTATTCTAAAAAGCTGTTTACTTATTTAGTACCGGTATGTAGTTAATTTTTAATGTAATTTTTATTCTATGCTAGCTGCCCCCCATACAATTTTGAGATAGAAAAGTTGTAAAAAATAACGACAGTCTGTAGTTAGAAAATCAGTTTTTTGAATTTTTCCTCCTATAATTTTAAAAACACTTAATTTTGGTTATAACTATCTTATAGAGCTTAAAAAACAAATAATTTGGTATTTTGAATCATTAAACTAGGTTAAGTGGTTGTAGAGAGAAGTTAAAAAAGTGTCCATAAAATTTCCCTTGTTAATCTTATGGGAAAAAAGGTTTTTGGATTTTCCTCAGATAATTTTACTAAAAACTTCATATTTTGTTTTACCAATCAGTATAGCTCTACAAAACGATAATTTTGGTGTTTTAATTGTTGTTCTACGTCCAACCGTTGCAGAGATATCCAAAGTGCTAAATACAGAACGTTGTCCAATGTTATCCTTATGGAGGATAAATAAAATTTTATATCTCGATTATTTATGAATGTATATTGATGAAACTTGGTATGTAGCTTCAACTAGTTGTGGTATATTGATATTTGCACAATAAAGGTTTTTTGTTGATTTTCCCTGTAGCAGCAAACCTGCATACTCGGCCCCCATGTTATTCATGTGCTGAATAAGTAAATTGTATATCTCCCTTAGTTATGAACCTAAATTAATAAAACTTGGTATGTAGCTTCACCTGGTTGAGTTATATTGATAAGTGCAAAAATACTCATTTTTTCTCTTCCTCGTTGCAGCAAACCTGTGTACTCATCTCTAATGTTATTCTGATAGAGAATAAATAAAATGCTATAGATCACTTATTTATGAATGTATTTTTGTGAAACTTGGTAAGTGGCTCTATATAGTAGTGAGACACATATACATGCATTGGAAATTCGCTGAGTATGCAGGTTTGCTGCGACGGGTATTTTCACTTTAAACCCTAACTAGGGGAAAATAAGGGAAACAAAATTGGGCTTCGTAAAGTTCTTCCCGTTTTAGTTTTCTATGTATGTTCCAAGTTTCAGCCTTCTAGATTCTAAGATAGCTTCAGAAACCTGCGCAAGGACACGGATTTACCATTTTTCCTTACGCAATTATATACAGTATTAGGAATTAGGATATTATTTTTTTCATACACACGCCTATTTCTTTACTTCCTGCAGTTTCAAAATTACATGAAAAAATTGTAGCCGCACAAGTGCTTACATTTTACAGTAGTAACAACTGTCTCTTTAAAAATCAGTTTGGTTTTCAAAAGGGAAAAGTCACTTTAAATGCAATGTTTTGTTTGCTTGATGATAAAACAGCATGTTATGGGTTCTTTTGTTGATCTGAGTACTCGTTTAATCTTATTGACCATTCAGTTCTTCTACAGAAGGTTTAAGGAAAGAGTTGGATGTACACGATTGATTTTTTCATCATACCTCTTAGATCGTAAACAAAAAGTTGAAATGAACTACACTGACAACATGAATTTTAATTGCAACTAGCAGGACTGTTGTGGCTTCACCCGCATAGACTATAGTTGTCATAACAGTTGAGAGTGCTACATTCTGTGGTAAGCTCGTGGAACTACTACGAATCAAGATCAGCTGTTTAAATTTTCATCAGCTCAAAACAAAGTGAATTTCCATAGGGAATACATGGTCACTTTGAAGCCCCGTGGGGCAAAAGCCTATGGTTGAATCGGTATGAAAACTCTTTTTTTATTTTAGACCTAAAGAAACAATGTACCAATTGTCATCACTCTAGCATGCCGGGAAGTTGGAGAATTAGTGATGAGTGAGTGAGGGCTTTGCCTGTTATATGTATAGATTGGTCTCTAATGTAATGTTGATTATCCCCGTAGCAGCAAACCTGCATACTCAGCCCTAATGTTATTCTTATGGAGAATAAATAAAATACTATAATTCACTTATTTATTTATATATTTTTATGAAACTTGGTTAAGTGGCTTTATGTGGTAGTGAGAAACATATGCATGCATTGGAAATTCGCTGAATACGCAGGTTTGCTGCGACAGGGGTATTTTTTGTTGTTGTTGTGATTCTTAGTTAGCATAAAACTGATATGTTATAAGCCTAGTTCATTTTAAATTTCTAAGGGCTTAAAATGTTAATTTACTCATAGGATTTTTTTAAGAAAATCAAAATGTTATATGCCTATATAGGGGTTAATATTGTTCATAGGTCTAAATAAAAATACCCCCGTTGCAGCAAACCTGCGTACTCAGCGAATTTCCAATGCATGCATATGTTTCTCACTACCACATAAAGCCACTTAACCAAGTTTCATAAAAATACATAAATAAATATATGTAATATATGTCTTAATACCATATAAAGCCGCATACCAAGTTGCATAAAAACATATTCACATATAAGCGAAAAGTACGATTTCAATTATTCTCCATAAGAATAACATTGGCGATGAGTACATAGGTTTGCTAAAAACAAGGAACACAAACAATTGGTTTTTATGCAAATATAAATAGAATTTAACTAGGTGAAGCCACATACCAAGTTTCATCAATATTCAATCATAATTAAGCACTATATAACGTTATAATTATTCTCCATTAGAATAACATGGAGGCTGAGTAAGCAGGTTTGCTGCAATAAGAAACAAAAAAATGGGTTTTTATGCAAATATCAATATAACTCAACAAGGTGAAGCCACTTACCAAGTTTTATTAATTTATGTTCATAATTAAGGGAGTCATTACATTTGATTTATTCTCCTTAAGAATAACATGGGGCCTGAGTAGGCAGGTTCGTTGCTACGGAGATAATCAACAAAAAATAAATTTGCTGTGCTAATACCAATATAACAGTACTACCTGACGCCACATGGCCAGTTTCATCAATATACATTCATTAATAATGGAGATATCAAATGTTATTTATTCTCCATAAGGATAACATTGGACAACGTACTGTGTTTAGCACTTTGAATATCTCTGCAACGGTTGGACGTAGAATCACAATTTAAACACCAAAATGATTGTTTTGTGGAGCTGAGTTGATTGGTAAAAGCAAATGTGAAATTAAAATTAAAATAAACTTAGGAAAAGCCAAAAACCTTTTTCCCATAAGATTAACATGGGATTTTATGAGCAGGTTTCTTTTATTTTCTCTGCAACCACATAACCTAGGTTAATAATTCAAAATACTAAATTATTTGTTTTTTTTTAAGCTCTATAACATGGTCCAAACCAAAATTAAGTGTTTTAAGAATTTTAGGGTAAAAATGCAAAAAAATGATTTTTGGACAATTTAAAAACCCCATAAACCCCCCTTCCCATAGTCCGATTTTTCTGGTTTTCAAACTTAAAGTGACATATCACTTTATACATATGTGCCAAATTTCATCAAAATCTGATGTTTTTTACTCAAGTTATCGCATTCACGGACACACACACACACACACATATATATATATCACACACACACACACACACACACACATATATATATATCACACACACACACACACACACACACACACACACACACACACACACACACACACACACACACACACACACACACACACACACACACACACATACACACATATATATATATATATATATATAAATTTGAACGAATAGTGTTTTAGTCATCTGGGGACCTCAAAAAAGTTGTCATGGTCTCGGGCTTAAATCTTACCATGAGACCTACGGTAATAGCTTCTTCCCTATAGGGGAAATTCGCTAAAAATATCATGTTTGAAGGCTACATCCATCATTATTTGTTTAGGGGCCTATAACAAAATTATATAACACATGTTTTTATTGGTAACTGTATATAATCCTAATAATAATTTGCCGTCATATTTCAATGAGCGTTATGCCAGTATTGACATAATTCCAAATCAAATGAGCAGGCAGGGGCAGACGACGAACGGCGTACACTCGTCAATAATTCAGTGTGGTGACGGATCCAGCCACGGCGTCGTGGTAGTGGCAGCTAGCGCGGCGCGGCGCAGTAGCACAACGTGGCAACGCCGCGCTCGGCCGTAGCGGCACCATCTGGCAACGCCGCGCACGTAATCTAACCCGCATAGCAGCTGGGTAGTCACTCCTCACTCCGCTCCTTGTCGGCTGTCACACTGTACTACACACTTCCTGCCCTCTGATGAATAATCTGGCTCAAAGTGCGTTCTATTGTCTCCTTACTGTGGTTTTCATTCAAGAATCGATAGCGAGAGAATAATTGGGGTTTAGGATTAGGAAAGTATTGTGCAATAGTACTGTTCGGGTTAGGTATGGATTGTACTGCGGCTTGTAAACCTTTTTAGGGGTCGCGTAAAACAAAGGCTGATGTTTGAATGTGTCATTTGTCATCGTATATAATTACTATTCTTAGTTTCTTTTTCATGACGATTTGGATTCTTCTAAGTTAACCCATTGCAGTTTATTAATCAAACAAAAACACGAATGTGATTTGTGTTATTTGTTTAGGTGATTAATTAAATTTAGATTCACGAACTCAAGATAACCCGTCATAGAAGTAGCATGACAGATGTGAAAATGTACTAATTTAAGACCGGTCGTTGTAGTCTGTTTTACAAATATTTAGGTACATGCTAGCCAGTATTTATCAATATAAACTTGCGTTTTTAAATCATCGTTGACAAACGAATGAAATCGCTACTCAACTTCATTAATTTGTATACGCTTTACACGGTTCTGCAGTTTCGATTATAGATAAAAACCCAACAGACACTTTATAGTGAAGGTATAACTGGAGTTTGACTGCAAATATATATGTATATATTTTCAATAATGTACACCAATAACACATCCGGTGCACCGGTGTGTGCTCTATTAGTTTCCATGCGCCGCGCCGCTTTAGTTACGGCGTCAAAATCAATCGCGCCAGTGGCGGAATAGTTCGCTGGAGGTTTGTTTGTGTGGAGGCTATTTGGAGTAACAATCAAAAGCAAGAATTGGCAAACGGCAACAGCGTTGGCAGTTGACCTTGGATGTGCGATGTTGCCACTCCGTGCGGCGCTGGGGAGGGCGATCTGGCAACGCCGCTTTGATAACTGGTGTTATCAGCACGAAGTACATAACATAGCTTCACGCCTGGGCCTCCTTGGTACACGCTACTGCTCGCTGAATTGTTTAAAAATCACGCGTTTCGACGTAGGCATGTGCGATTATTTGCTTTCAATATGGATTTGGTGGAATTCGATTGCAATTAGGTTTCTAAGAGAATTTTATATACGTCACGCTTGTTCTTGAAATAATACTACCGCTAAGTTAGTCGGTTAGTTGTTAATTTAGAAAAGACGATGCTTGAAAAAATAAGATTGCTAATATTCATACATAATGTCTCAAAGCAATAGATAGGTAAAAGGTTATGAAAGGCTTAGTTACCGACAAAAATAAATCGCCTACAAAGATGATTTGGCCGTAATTGCAAATACCAATCAGGGGAACAAGGAACAAAACACCTTACAGTGTTTTGTCTTAATCTAAAATTGTATAGACACGCATAAGTCTGAGGGCAGTAAAAACTTCAGTTTTAGAAGTAATATTCGCTATAACTAAACTGCATCTTAATAAATTTCATTTTCCAATCCTTATACAAATTATTAAGGTATCTTCGTTCAGTACTTAAACCTCGTTTTCTTACGTAACAATGGTCAAATCCCTAGTTACAAACCAATTGTAAATAAAAAAGGGTAACATTATTATATACTGCTACTTTTATTTTGACACACAATAGATGCCATGACGTAAATAAGTTATTTTGTATAGCCTAATTCCCTTACCACTACAACCCTTTATATAAGTATAGGATTCTACACGCAAGTTTACAAATAGGATTTGTTCATTCATACGGCTTTCCATATTACTGTATATTTAGGACATTGCATCAGTCGCATTCCTAATCGATAATGCAGTAAAGCATTCCACCAGACTAATGTTAATGACAGTTAGTTATGCAGTAAAGCATTCCACCAGACTAATGTTAATGACAGTTAGTTGTCTTCCTATGAATATTATAGGGACATAGAAATTGAATTGACAAGTTGCATGTGTTCATGCTTTGCTAAATAATATTATACTGTATCAACATTTTGAACAATAAGAATCAATTGAACTCGTTTGGATTAGTTGATAACATTTACTGTTGACGGTTTGGTTTTAATTATGTCCACACAATTAAATTGATTACAGTATCCAAGTCGAGCGACTAAGTATTAAGTCACGAGTTGGTAGTTAAAAATAGTTTATCTTCGATGAGACGTAATTGAAAAATGTTTATAGTGAATTACCTACTTCTCATCTGATCTAAGTTAACAACAGAATACCCAACTTTTGATTCGTTCTAACATAGGTTGATTCAATTCACTCATTACATTTAACCCTGACAACAATTTAATTTCCCATGACCTATTATGATTATAAAAACGGTTATTCAATATGGTATAGGCCTATGTATCAACTTAACCCTAAGAAATGACTTGACTCACTGCGAAAACGTTGTATGTTTACATCGAATTTTAAATACCCTCTCAAACTTAAAGACTATTCGACTTGAACCTATCCGAATAACTGTTATCGATACATCGGAGTGGCGAGCGTGTTTACCTGTTAGTGTCCATGTAGATGTGAGGTCATTGCCGGAGTGTGAGCGGGAGACACAGAGACATCACCGTCGCCTCACTGCCGAACTGCCAGCTGCCAGCGCGACGTGACGCGTGTACACGGCACAGAGGCGGGCCTGTGACTCATGTGACACGCTTATCACCTGTCGCTCACACGCTACAGAGCCGGCCGCCCAGCGGTGCGCTCTAGCGCGGGTCAAACATCCAAATTTACTGACTTTCTTTCAATTCCGTTTTTCCTCATCGAATTTGACAGTTCCACGAGTGCGAAACGTAGTTACAACAATTTGTAAAATTACTTCTAATACGTTTAGAATTTCGGATAGAATTTTCGTGATGTAAAAATACGTATTGCTCACGGGCTAATGTCAAAGGAGATATCTGTTTAATATTAAAGGTTGAACATACGCAAAGACGACGAACACAAAGGTCATTTCCACCGATAAAGTGTTCTCTCTAATACAGTAGTATAAGACAAAAGACCTGAAGTCATTAGTGAATTTCCTTTGGAGAGTGAACTATTAGCATGACCCGCACGGTGAAACTTAAGCCCGGGACCACCATAGAAGTTCCTAACGTGACCTCCTGAACACGTTTTGGGGGGTCGTTCAAAATTTTATATATATATATATATATATATGTGTGTATGCACTCTAGCGGTCGCATTTTTTGTCAGATTTACTTCAAATTTGGTAGGGAGGTTCCTTTCTATAATCTGTTGGACAAGTTCGTTGGGCAAAACAATCGGAAAACTCTAAACCCTTTTTTTTGGGGATTAATCTTTCAAATTTCGAGTTTTTGGGCCCAAAAAGGGTCAGAAAAGCCCCAGATGTAAAATTAATGCATGTAAAAAGATGGGAATTAGAAAGGCGAAAGTTTTAAGCCCTCTCTCGTCATTCTAGCATAAATATTTACCGAGTTATTAAAGAAAATGTGTATCGGCTAAACACAGTACGTTGTCTTATGGGGGTTTTACACTAGAAAAGCCTGTTATTCTTTTGTTAGAGTACTTTTATTACCCCAGCAACCTCACGCCTACTTTCAAGCCTGTCTGGACCTTCTCCTAACCTTATAATGCGCAAAATTGTATTCCCAGCTTTGCAAGTAAATGAAACCAGGAGTATCAGAACAGCCAAAAAATCAAAGTTTTCAGATTTCGATAAAAATTGGACAAATAAATGTATGTTTTTACACTGATTTTGAGTTCTAAAAGTTTTTATGTGGAAATTCACTTCCCTCACGTCAGCGTGCTGCGTGCAAACTCGTTTATTATTTGGATTCGTTTTTATTAGAAGTTTTTACAGATAAAAGTAACGTTCTCCTATAATGTGGATAATGTGAGTGAGTTAATAGTATATCCGTTAGATTGCACCAGCCATTTATTTCGTATTTACTTCTGCCAGCTGTATTGTTTTGTCAGTTTATGATATTTAAATACACCCGTCATAGCAAACCTGCGTACTCAGCTAATTTCCAATGTCCCTCACTACAACGGAAACTTACCGTGTTATTTTTTTTTAAGAATTTGCATCTCTAATAATATAATATAATTAAGAACGATTTATCCTGTGACCTAAAATTAACCAAAATAAAAATAAATATTTTCCTACAGAGTCCCCAAGGCTATTTATTTACTATTTTATGAAATTTCGATTAGAACTTACGTTAACAGCAGATACTTTCATTTCTGAGTTCAGGTCATCCCATTACGCGAATATTTGAGCGTACTCCTAGTTATTTAAATAGGTACGGTATGAACAACTAAATATTATATGAAACATTTATTTACAACTCTTTCCATTTGGTGCCTTCACTATCTGCAGAGATACTTTTTATCACATTAATGTTGACTAATTATGTCATTACGGAACTGCTGTTGCACTATTTATCCTGTTTATTTGCGTCATTCATAAATGTGTTGGATTATAAGCTGTTGCATACTTTTAATAAATCACCGACAATACAAACACTTTATCTAGGTTCACTGTCCTAAATTAATAGGACCGGATTTTACATATAGACTATGGCCTTCTTTCTTCAATGAAAGTAAAAGATAATGCATAACACGGAAATACAGCAAAGCGGTGAAAATATTACTCAATGAGGCTTATTATCCGCATCTTTAACAATAATAGTAAAAACTTGCGTCTGTGGATGAAATAAATTACATTCGGCTGTTTTATTCCTTTTAACATACCCTTGGGGCGCCCATTGGGAACTCGCCCTATGGTATGGCAGAAAGCCTAATTCGTCGAACTGAAAACAGTTACGCGGCTCCGTGGGCGTGCCAATATTGATCAGCGAAAAAGCTGACATTCAAAGTATGTACCGTGACGTTTCCTTCTCCTTTTTAGCTCAACTCCCGTCAACGCGTCTTTATTATTCTCACTAATAAGCTTCCTGACAAACATCTCGCGACGTAAAATGTTCTCAGAAATGTTACTACTCCAAATCTGAGTAGGCGTGCACGTAGCATTTCCCACCCTTGACAAAATTTGTTGCCATGTACTATAGCATTCAAAGGCCACAAAAGCCATTATGCCCGAAGCGGCGAGGGGGAGTTGGCGAGGGCCAGGGGAGTATGCAGGTGCACCCCCGCGACGTTGCCAAGTCTCCGGGGCACCCTTGCGACGTTGTCAAATCCCCGGGAGAGCCACTACGTTTCTCATCCAAAATAACACGGAGGATATTGGTAGGCCTAACTTTTAAACCAAAAGATTTTCAGAAATCATAGAAACTGTAACAGCCGACGTTAGACAAGGCAAGCCAATCTGATTTACACCTGCTACCGCGAGATGGTGCCATATTTCGCAAACAATTTTTCAAAAAAAGCCTCATCAATTCCCATCCAAAATACAAATGACATTGGTTAATGTTAGGAAGTAATATTTATTTAGGCTATGTTATTTGTCAAGGGGTGTTTTTTGTCGGCAGGCCATTCATAAACATTACTTATTAGTGACAGTTGCTTTTCATTTCATTCAACCATTTTTCTCGTAGTTAATAATGCTCCTAAATTTCTTAGTGAGTTATTAGTGAATTTCCTTTGGAAAGTGAACTATTAGCATGACCCGCACGGTGAAACTTAAGCCCGGGACCACCATAGAAGTTCCTAACGTGACCCCCTGAACACGTTTTGTGGGGTCGTTCAAAATTTTATATATATATGTGTATGCACTCTAGCGGTCGCATTTTTTGTCCGATTTACTTCAAATTTGGTAGGGACATTCCTTTCTATAATCTGTTCGACAAGTTCGTTGGGCAAAACAATCGGAAAACTCCAAACCCATTTTTTGGGGATTAATCTTTCAAATTTCAAGTTTTTGGGCCCAAAAAGGGTCAGAAAAGCCCCATATGTAAAATTAATGAATGTAAAAAGATGGGGATTAGAGAGGCGAAAGTTTTAAGTCCTATATCGTCATTCTAGCATAAATATTTACCGAGTTATTAAAGAAAATGTGTATCGGCTAAACACAGTACGTTGTCTTATGGGGGTTTTACACTAGAAAAGCCTGTTATTCCTTTGTTAAAGTACTTGTATTATCCCCAGCAACCTCACGCCTACTTTTAAGCCTATCTGGACCTTCTCCTAACCTTATAATGCGCAAAATTGTATTCCCAGCTTTGCAAGTAAATGAAACCAGGAGTATCAGAACAGCTAAAAAATCAATGTTTTCAGATTTAAATAAAAATTGGACAAATGTATGTTTTTACACTGATTTTGAGTTTTAAAAGTTTTTATGTGGAAATTCACTTCCCTCGCGTCAGCGTGCTGCGTGCGAACTTGTTTATAAGACAAGCGTTTAAAATACCTATAAAATAGCTAATTGAATAACTATTGAACGGTAGTTTTTAACTGCAGTTGGATCGCTTGCTGGTGAATTTCTTATGGAAAGTGAACTATAGCATGATCCGCACAGTGAAACTTTAGCCCGGAACCACCACAGAAGTTCCTAACGTGACCCCCTGAACACGTTTTGTGGGGTCGTTCAAAATTATATGTGTGTGTGTGTGTGTGTGTGCGTGCACGCACTCTAGCGGCCACATTTTTTGTCCGATTTACTTCAAATTTGGAAGAGACGTTCCTTTCTATAATCAGTTGGACAAGTTCGATGGGCAAAACAATCAGGAAACTCTAAACCCCTTTATGGGGGTTATTCTTTCAAATTTCACGTTTTTGGGCCCAAATAGGGTCAGAAAAGCTTAGGACGTAAAATTAATGCATGTATTAAGATGGAAATTAGTGAAGTGCAAGTTTTAAGCCCTCTCTTGTCATTCTAGCATAAATATTTACAGAGTTATTAAAGGAAATGTATATCAAATAAACACAGTACGTTGTCTTATGGGGTTTTTACATTAGAAAAGCATGTTCTTCATTTGTTGGTGTATTTGTATCAACCCCAGCAACCTCGCACTTCTTTCAAGCCTGACTGGATCTTCTCCGAACCTGATAATGCGCACAATTCTATTCTAGCATTGCAGGTAAATGAAACCAGGAGGAGCATCAGAACAAACAAAACATCAATGTTTTCAGATTTCAATAAAATTGAAATAAATGTATGTTTTTACACTGGTTTTGAGTTTTAAAAGTTTTGTATGTGGAAATTCACTTCCCTCACGTCAGCGTGCTGCGTGCGAACTCTTTTCAAAATTAGAACCATATAGCTATTTTTTGGAACTGTAATTGTAACTCCTGATTGTAAAGAATCATCAAATAAAGCTCTTAAAGTTCAATTAAAATATTACTACAGAATCTAAAAGCTGATTATATCAACAGGGTTCCTCCTTCTGAGATGCTTCTAGACTCTTGCTTTAAATTTGCTTTCCGCCTTCTTTAGATACTGTTATGTCAGATAATATTATTGACGTTTTAAACTAATAAGGAGGGGAGCTGTGCCTCCCCTGTGTAGGTTCAAATGTACTGAAGATCGATAACCAGCAAAATAATCATTTATGGTATCAAAGTCATTAGAATATTAATTCCACATTTAAAAGTCTGGTTTATTGTCATTTGCCTTCATATTTGTTTCATAGTTCAAAAATAGTTTTGGCCTATATTATACAGCCTATCATATTTTCTTCTACTAGTGGCTTAAAGGGGCCATAACCCCTAATCTTGCTCCAGTAATCTGTCTCATCTGATTTGTTATTTGTATCTTTACATGCTAAGAAGGAACATATGGCAGTTCACAAACAAAGTAGACACTTAATCATGTGTTTTAATGCAAACAAAGCAGTCGTTTTTAATTCCCCATGCTATTTATATAGGAATTATTTTATTTTGTAACAAATTTTCTGTACATAAATGAGCATTGGAGCAAATTTCCAATGCAAATATATGTATCTTAATACCACAAAGAGCCACATACCAAGTTTCATCGATATAAATTCATAAACGATTTATGACATTTTAATTATTTTCTATAAGAATAACATGGCGGCTGACTATGGAGGATTGCTGAAACAAGGAACACAAAAATGGGTTTTTATACCAATATCAATATAACTCAACTAGGTAAAGCCACATATACCAAGTTTTACTAATGTATGTTCATAGTTAATGGAGATAACATTTTACTTATTCTCCATAAGAATAACATGGGGGCTGAGTACCGGTACGCAGGTTTACTACTACGGGAACGATCGGCAAAAATATTGTTTTTTGTGCAAATACCAATAGACAACAATATGAAGCAATATACCAAGTTTCGTCGTGATAAATAAGCGATTTATAGAATTTTTCTTATTCTCTATAAGAATAACATTGGACAGCGTACTGTGTTTAGCACTTTCAATATCTCGGTAACCAATTGACATAGAGCAATGATCAAAACACCAAATTGTTTTTTTTTTACTAAATTTCATCAAAATCGGACCATTTTTACGAGAGTCATCACACCCACACCCACGCACAGGCGCGCGCGCGCACACACACACACACACACACACGCACGCACGCACACACGCACACACACACACACACACACACACACACACACACACACACACACACACACACACCACACACACAAAGTTTCAAAGGAATAGTGTTTTTGGGTTCAGACCGTTAAATGAGACCTCTCCCAGCTTTCAACAACCTCCAGTTTGCTCACAATTTCACTGTCAAATTTGAACTTACGGAATTAGATATATAGATGTGTTGTATGTATATATATCATGGAACATTCTTTAGTCATACGTTTACATATAACTTTAAAATTGCTAATGGAAAAATGTGTTATAATGCAAATACAAATCATTACCAAACAATTAATCAATAATATCAATTAAACATAAACCTAGGTCCGTTGTTCCTGCTAACATCAGGGAAATATCATTTTCTTTTCTAAATTGCTGTTGTACTCCATGAACCTACTTGAAAATTAGTGTTTTTAAATGTAATTGTTAGAATCTTCTTAATCAATATATATTATAAATGTAAGTGTGGTTTGTGGGTATGTTCCGGAAAAGCTCCAAAACCAACCACCACATCCCCGTGAAAGTTATATGGTAGGGTAGCCCTACATTCCCCATCTATGAAGAAGGTTTTATTTTTTAACTGCAAGGGTTGGGCTTGGAGAAAAATGAATAGCACCCGAGATCGCGCGCAACTCTCTTTGTCTAACAAACGGAAGTCTCAATTAGTTATCTTTGTCTGCAACGGGAAATTGAAATTTTCAGTGATTTGAGGTTGCAAGAGAGGGTCAATCACAAAAATATTTTAAAATAAATCGTCAGAATGTTCTATAATCTAAATATAGGATAATTTCAAGAAATTACATCCTAAACATCTGTTCTCTAAAGATACATTTCAGAAAATTTGTTCTCAAAAATTTTATTCTAGCGAAAGACCCTCAAAATTCAATCTTAGAAAGTTCCATTCTAGAAAGTTCCATTCTCAACATTTTCATTCTAGAAAATTCCAATCCAGAAAGTTTCTTTCTAGAATGTTCTATTTAAAAAAATGTTATTCTAAAAAGGTCTATTCTAGAAAGTTCTATTCTAAAAATTTCTATTCTCAAAATTTTCATTCTAGAAAGTTCCATTTCAGAAAGTTCCTTTCTAGAATGTTCCATATTGAAAACTTTTGTTCTAGAAAGTTCTATTCACAACATTCTTATTTCAGAAAGTTCCTTTCTAGAATGTTCCATATTGAAAATTTTTGTTCTAGAAAGTTCCATTCTAGAAATTAAATTTTAATTTCACTATTGTTCCCACTATGGATACTAACCCCCGTGTCAACTGTCTAGTGACGGTTGACAGTTGTCAAATGAATAAAATTAGGGTTTTGTCTGTACATTGCTTGGAATTATGAAATTTTTGCATATTTTCACGTTTTACACCCTAGGGAAAACAAAACAAATCTTATCTCAATTTATGTCTGTCTGTCTGTCTGCCGGTGACGCTCAAGGACGGGTTTTTGTTCGCTTTTCACTGGAAAACGGGTGCACTGACATTAATGAAACTTTGTTTCTTTGTTCTACATATGCGTGAGAAGGTTTTAGGGCACTATAAACTGGCATACGCCTTTTAAAAAAATAATGGCGGCCGCTCAAAAACGTGATTTTGTGCGGTTTTGGTCATGTTTTGTTCGCTTTTCACAGGAAAACGGGTACACCAATTTTTATGCAACTTTTTTTCTATGTTCTATATGTGCGTTAGAAGGTTTTATGTTAATTGGATTGTTTTAAAATACCTTAGGACACTGCCCCATAGGGTTTTAAAGATCCTATGCTATTCTTATGGACAAAGCATTTATTTATATTGAACCAGATGATGGTATAGTTATTCTATAAATAGGTGTTGTAGTTCTTTTTAAAACGTTGAGTGAAGATTGGTAATAAATAACATAAGTGGAAATATGATCTAAATCTATATTTGTCAGACTCATGCACTCACTGACATAGTGATCACTTTATCTAAGAAACGACAATGTCTATTGAAGATAAAATTTTGGATGGTGGTTCCCCTTATGCTGCAGATTCACAATAAGAATATGTTTAAAAAAATCCTATAGGATTCTTCGCTAATTTACTTTTATGGCAATTTTATGAGTATTAGTATTGACTGAACCTTTGTAAGTTACATTTCGGTAGGAACATAACTAACACATCAGAACAAAACGCACGCCTATTCCTGTTACGAAAATGTTTAAGGGCTTCGCCCCCTGGAATTTTAAAATACAATATTTTAACAATCTTGCACATACTCTTGGACTGATGGATCTGAAATTCGGTAGGAATGTAGCTGATAGCTCAGTGCAGACATTTACCTACTCCAGACGCAAATATACTCAAGGACTCTGGCCCAATGGCCTTTAATACAAGCGTTAGTCATAACACACCAACTACTCAACCAGTAGAGCTGAAATTTGATGCCTTAAAGGAAATAAGAAACAACATCATGGGGAGTCACGGTGTTGTTCTCTGGAGATTTCACATAGACCCTTTGTCGTAAGTGAGACATGAGTGGAGGAGTCTACACCTCTCTAAAATTATATTTTATGTAGCCGACCACTGAGCGTCTGAACTTAACAGTAAATATGAACATGTATTTTTGAGAAGATTAAGGGGTTGAGCAGTTTTCTTATGCGCTTTTAAAAGTTGAGATTGGGACATTGAAAAACAAATTAAGTCTCAGAAACATCTATCCCTCGGCACTATCGATGAATCACAGGATTTATTGATTGACAGTTTGTTACACCGAGGTTCATAAACAGTTTAATCTGGAAAGTTGCCTGGCTCTGTGATTGTGCCATCCTCACGTCCACCAATGAACAAGCAACGTAGATCAACACAAATGTAGGTCTATTCCAAAGGGAGGAACGAACATATACAATATTTAATACCGTTCATTTAACCATGACCACTGTTAGAACAGTTCGTATATATTGATTTACATTTATTTAAATAAAATCAAGTAGTCACATGTTTTTAAAACATATGATTTTTCCAAGTTTAAATTGTTTATTTACAATTATAATGAAAACAGGACCTGGCAAGAATGGTAATTTTAAAAGTGGTTTGTCAATGTTTTTAAAGTTTAATGTTTCGTTACATTACTATTAATTTATTGGAATGTAAAGATTAATGTATCAAAGTATTTAAAATGTTAAATTAAACAGGGTTAATATTTTGTTGTACTTGAGTTCTTTTATTTCTAAAATCAAATCCAAAGTGTTACGTGTACCGATTTGGAGTCGCAAAAACCACACCGTTCACTACCCGACAGAGTTCCTCGACTTGGCAACAGTACCCGAACTATCTGCCATAGTGTATTTCGTTAACTTTAATTTAATTCTACTTTAAAAGTGTAAAATGTAATTTTAATATTGTAAAATGATGTGGGTTTTTAATTTTTTTTTAGTTAATCTACCATTTATATACAACCCGTACAAAGGACGGGTACACAGCTAGTATATTAATAAAATCAAGTTTAAAATATTACTTACTTTCCTTCTATATTTGTTAATTCTTACTATAAAATTATTGTCAAGATGACATTACATAAACTGAAATACAGTAGTTAAAATAGCAGAATTGGGTAACCTGTAGTTTTCATTATGATGTACATGTTTCGTAGTCAATGTTTCATGCAAGTCAAATTGCATTCAACCTAATAATAGAGATTTTAATCTACATTGACAATTTAATTCACTGCAGTCTTACATATACTTTCATCATTAAATTGAGGAACAAAGGCTCTATGGAACTGCACATTCCCAGGTTATAAAAAAATAATGCTGTATGTAGGTATATAGGTTAATTAATGGATATAACAATATTATAAATGAATGAAGACTCAATAAAACTGCCACCCTTAATGTTTGAATGTGTTCACATGTGTTCTAAAATGTCAAAACAATGATTTAGGACTTGATAAATTTGTTTCCCAAGAAAGGTGGTTTATTGTCTAACGTCTGGAAACGCAGATCGAACATGCTTTCAGATAATTTAAACTTATTTGATAGATGAAAATCTACAGTTTCTCACAACATCATGATACATTCAATTTAAGACACACAACAAAATAATTTAATTTAAATTACAAGAAAATACTATGATAATCATGCACACATTATCGTAAACCTGAAAATGTTACACAACTGATTGCATATTAAAATCATCCCCTTAAACTAAATTATGAATGAAACATGGTAAAGGAAACTAACCAGGAAAAGGAAGAGGTCAGTCTACTTACCCCTGAAATGCCGGGAGGTTCACAAAAATTGGGAAAGCACACGAAACACTAATTTTTCACTTTACGTTACAATACGAGCGAAACACCATTTACACAGACACACAAGAGAGCACGGGTTTCGTACGTTGACGTAATCCACAGTCGCGTATCCAACACTGTATCCAGCTGGCACTTCACTGACCGAATCAACACACAAGGAATAGGTGCAGGACTTGGGAGGTGATGACGGGAGCCATGGGGAGTCTTAACTGTTGGGGAGTCTTACACTGTTGAGTGATGATGGTTAAAAAACTAAACAGGTGACAAACCTGGGAGACGCACTGACATGCTTGCTTTAACTAATTCCTTTGAATGTACATGACTGCTAAAGAATTTGCAACAAAATATATTCTCTGGCCGATAACATTTTTTTAACCAACCTCATCACCCAACAGTTTAAAAGATAATAAAAACATCTACTTCTTTACAATTTTAACCTAAGATATTACAATTGTGACAGTAACAATCTTATTTATAAAACAAGTTTTTTTACTGTGGGCTATTTAAATTTCGATTAACCAATTAAAATTGGTGAGACAACAATAGGCACAAACCACAAAGAGCAAATTATTCATTGTCTCCAGAAATATTTAAGATTATGCTTTTAAATTTGATCAGTAACCAATTTGAACATAAATTTCAATCAACTTTTACACCTGGATAGTTAAACTCTATACATAGGATAAGGCATATTCAATTATGTTTTGACTGCCATTACTATCACCACTGCAATACTATACAAGGGGGAGCTTTTACCAATATCAAGTCATGCACTGAAATACCTAGCTTATAAAATATTATGTTAAATATTTATACTCTTTCAATGCCTACCCTTGGTCAGCTGCATGTATTACTGTAGAGGAAAAATTAGATTAGAACATTGATCTTACAACCAATATCCACTAAATCCCATTATTCCAAGTTACCGTCATCATTAAAATATTCTCTTGAAGCTCATTACCGGGTTAGTACGTGTAGATGTCAACGTAGTTGTTGGACAACATTTTTATTTTCTGTCGACGAACGTTTGCCACTAACTTCGTCGACATCTACACGGACTGACCAGAAAATGCACATCAAGGGTGTTTCTTCCGACCGTGGAAGCCTACACGATATTTCATCATGATAGTGTGGCGTTTAGCACTCACTACTAAACAAAAGGTCAATAGTAATTATTGTACCCAGTGCTAATATGAACAAAGAATGTTTGAATATTCATTTCAGAGTGAGGCAGACCGTATCCCAAGGGACGTCAGCTGCTGGGGCTTTTAGCGCTCGAATTTGAATGTTTGACTATCGATACATAAAAATTTCACAAAGTAATTACTGTTTTAGACAGTAAATAGATTCAGACTGTATTTACGGCACGTCAAGATTTAGTGTTGGATCTGACTTTGTCCATCGTAAAGACTGTATATTCACAGTGATAAGACCAAACGGATGGCATTGAATAGTCGTCCTGACCTAACCTAACCTACGACTCACCCGTGGGAGAACCTCTGGGAGGAGTAGATGGGCGCGGTGGACCCAGGGATGGCGGCCGGCTCGTGATACTCCGTAGTCAACGTCCGGTCCTCGAGCTTCTGCTCGTTGTTGTGCGCCTTAGAAGCCGACTTGATGTCCATGAAAGACACAGTCGCGCACACGCCCGACCCTTCGTCATCCTTGGCCCTTGGCAGCAGCTTGACACTCTGCACTCGACCATACCTGCGGACAGATGGGCCAGTTGTTAATATAAAAGTATCATAATACCCAAGAGAATTGGAAGTACATGGTTCCTTAAGGTGGTGTCGGATTAGCATCTGAACATTCAAGGAAGGTTCGCTACTGGACCCAGCTGCTGCCATTTGTCATAGGGCTAGCAATTAATATTGCTTCCTCTGAAAATGATGACCTTGTATGTTAAATAAAACTAGAGATTGGATAATTTATCTGCAAAAATAGCCAATGGCTTAAAATACTCTCAAAAGAAGACTAAATAAAAAAGATTACCTACAGTTTTGAGTTAGTTGATCCCACCACCACTCATTGAAGATTACCCTCACTAAAGTAGACAGCAACAGAAATAAAGAATGTAAATGAAAACTAACAATCCACAATCATTATATTATAAGCAAGCACAAACCATCCCTCCTTTTTTCTCAGCGTGTGTCCATCATAGGAGAAATTCACACATATCGTTAAAAAGGTATTGTTGTGTAGATGTGCAGAAACCCCTTATAATTTACATCGGCCTTCAGAGCTACGCCCCTCAGGTCTTCAACGTTTTAATGTTAATCTTATGGAAGAACAGTAATCAATTGAATTGTATACCGGTATTTGACAGTTGATAATAGCAAGGGCACAACAGCAAGCACAGATGTTTCAGGACTAATATAAATAAAAAATAATACTGACTACTGGAATGGTAACACCCCTCTTATCCGGATAAAAAAAATTAAATTAAACCCGGGTGTGAGGGGGAGAGGGAGAGTGAGATACGGAGGTTATTCGTGAAGTTCAGCATAAAAAGGACTACTCATAAGAATTTAACAACTCACTCAGGATGTGGCAACAATTCACGCAGCCATTATCTAAGTGCCCCGCTTTGGGTTTACGTAGAATTATTTTTGGTTTAATTTTGACCTCTGGGCGATCGCTAGTGACTGTAAATGCAAACTTTCATGAAAATTAAGTTGATAACATCTCTTAAATAATTAGTTGGCAATATTCCTCCAACGGATAGGTAGGTAGGTATGTGTTCTCCCTCCTCACTGGCAACAGCATCAGAAATACCCTGCCTTCCACATACTATTATCAAAACTTTGTAGAAGAGTGTATAAGTAAGCAGGTTTCTTTAAATAAGACTTTATGGCATCACAAAACAATGACTCTCTTTGTTTTTGTAGTTTTTATGCAGTGTGCTTGATAAAATATAGTCATTTCGCAGAGTTTGTTTAAAGTTGCTACACTGTCCAGGAAATAAGTAAAATCACCCTTATTATCCTGCAGGGACACAAAATATTTCAACTACGGTAATTTTGGCTCTGGGAGCCTCAAGGCAAAAATATATTGTGGTCTCAGGCTTGACACCTACGGTAATAGCTTATTCCCTATAGGAGGAATTCGATAATTTCCTAAAATGAAAATTCGCTAACACCTCACTAGTCACAATCCATGTTTTTGAACAACAACAAAATATACCGTGTTAAAAAGACAAAGTTTGCTATCCACCAGGAGTTTGTAACATTCCCCTTCCACGCCTTTGGATCTGTCCAAAAGTACAGTAATTATATTCTATTCCTTGAAAACCAAACTGCAGCTATCAATGCAATGGGCTTTAATTTTTGCAATACATAAGCCTTGTTATTTATTCCAACTCCTTGATAACCAAATAGCAGCTATCAATGAGCTCCTGTTACCTTTATTTTTACAATACGTAATCCAAGTCCTTGAGATCCAAACAGCAGCTGATAATTATGAGACCTAGTTTGGTTAGCATTTTGTTAGGCTGGGACGGATTAGGTTTGGTTTCTGCAATGCAATGGACTTCTTTAAGCTTTATTTTTACAATACGTAATCCAAGTCCTTGATATCTAAACAGCAGCTATCAATGCAATGGGCTTCTGTAAGCTTTATTTTTATAATACGTAATCCAAGTTGGTATTCCAATTCTTTGATATCCTCACAGCAGCTATCAATCAAAAGGGCTTCTGAAAGCTTTAATTTTTAACAATACAAAATGAGAGAAGGTTTGTTAACACTCATGGGAAAACACAACACAAATGTCAACAAAAACCGTAACGATCGCGATTTTCTTTTTGGACGCGTAGAAAACGCCGCTGTAAAAAGCGTCGCAGTATATATTTATTGAATAAAACCCAAATAGAGGCACTCGATGGCGGCCATGCTGCCCCTCCCCTCGCAACCACCCCCCACCCGTGCCAACGAACGCCTGTGATTGGCTGGCGCGATTCTTGCGCGTCACGACTCGAAAGTGGCCTCGACTGTCACCTTTCTTTATCCTCATTCCGCCAGTGGAGCTTGAAGGAGAGGTATCACAACTTTTGTGCTCTCTAAAAGAACTTGCATTTACAACAATGTCTTCTAACGTACCCGTCCTACTGTGGATCATCATTATTTGCACATTTATATATTTATTTATAACATATATTATTGTTCCGTTGGATTTGTTTTAACTTCGAAAGTAAATCATTTAATTCTAGTGTTTAAGGTGAATCTCAGTACAAAAATAATAAGTTAATTTACAATAGATATTTTAAAATGAAAGCCAAAGAATCAATCTGACTTGGACAGTGCGGCTTTGGCGCGATTTTCATGACAGTAGCGAGATGTAGGAACCAAATGCTCCAGGTTTCTACGAAAATGGACTCGTCCGATGCTGCCTCAAGACTTCTCACCAGCACTCAGCACATGGAATGAAGACTGCTCGACTACTGCGGTTTAAAACGTTCGCAATCCTGTTTAGCATTACTTTTGACGAACTCGAAGATGATTCGTTCATCTTTCAAATGGAAATTCGAAAATCTTAGCACACTCCCAGTAGAAGGTATCCCGCAGCAGTATTAGGATACACTCCCAATGAGGGTATCCTAATACTGCCTTATAAACCTGTGATAACGAGTTTTTGTAGTGCAATGTATTTTAGTAAATTTTATATTTTCATAACTGTTGGTGTTGGTGTATCTTATCAAGACATCCCTAAGTTTACCCGTCCCTATTATTTTAAAGATACTTTCACATATTTTGTGAAGGTAAACGTTTTTTCATTGATTGTAGTGTAAAAACAATCCGCAAAACACGTCCCGCATTGTATCACAATACACATAAAGGAAGCATGTAATGCTGGAAGAACCTAATTATTTTTACTTTCGGAGGTTTTCTATAAAACAACAAATTAAATGTATGTACTTCGCAATACCGTACGCATTAAGATCCCGGTAACGTATCGTTATTTAATTATAGGCTCAAAGTTGCATTTACAATAAGCTGCAATTTTACTGAAACTATGATCATATGTCAATGACAGCTAGTACCTTTTCCGGGGACACTTGGTGCTAAAGAGTCAAGACACACAGCACGGCCGTAATGAAACACGGATGTTGTGGGATCGCGAGCGGGCGGACCGCTCAATACCGCTGGTGTCGGCAGCGAGCCGTACCTCACGCGCCTCCATCCCACGCTGGCACGCGGTGTTGCCGGATCGTGCAGCTTTCCCAACACCGCCGCCGTTCAACGCGGAAGAGAAATCATGCGACTTGACTGGGGCACAACACTCCAGTGACTTCGTGTTACGACCGAATACAAGAACTATAAGTTCAAATAATGCGCGATTGTCTTGCCACTTTCGAACCGTTACGTCGTGGCATTTTTATTTTTCAAACCTCTAACAACGTGCAGTTTGAACTATAGTTTTGTTTAAGTTATGCAATAAAAACTCATACTCAATCTGAACGACTCGGTTTCATAACTCAACGTTTAAGACAAACATATTATCTACTTGACTGAAATTTATTTGTACGACCCCTACAAAGATAAAAGCGCGTTGAAGTGAATCAGTGAACTGTCGTAATAAGTGAATGTGCGCATTTCGAAGAATTCTTTATACTTACACCGTCAATAAGGATCTTGTTTACTCCTTGGTGTTTGTTTACTTGCTGTCCAGCGAACTTTTCGGGATACCGTTATATTGGTACGCGACGCGGCGTTAAATTGATGCAAGAAGGGTAGCGGCGTTAAATTGATGCCAAGGAGGGTAAAAATGCTCTTAGCGATAAACCGACCTGCTTGTTCAAATTATAAATCATCAAACATTACAAACTTGATCTTCGCAGAAATTTCAAGCAAACCCGGTTGGTCCAAATCATGTCGGTTAAGCACCCAGCCGAACTGTTGGAATTGCTAAACCTCAGCCACGCTAAGTCGACGTCTTATTCATGCACAACAAATTCTGTGAAAGTCCCTCGCTAGATCGATGTGTGGAAATGCCACACGTGATGAGATTTAGGGAAATTATCATTAGGCCGCGTTTACACCGGAGTTACCAACAAATGTTACTAACTTTTTTGTTAGCAACAGAAGTTAATAACAAAAGTTATTAACAAAAATGTTATTAACATTTCGTTTTGAGACTTTTAAATGTTACCAACATTTTTACACGTATATTTTTCCCGCCCAAGCCGCCGGCCTCACCTAGGTCACATTGCTTGGAAAATGTCGAGTGTATAAAGATGTTCTCGCTGTAGCTGTCTGTGTTATTTTGGCGAAACAGAAGAGATAGGCAACTATAGGAGATAGGTACCTATAGTGGCAGTGATATGCTATGAGGCCTAGAAAAATGTGAAGTCCGTTGATCCTTTGTGTGGAAAGCTGCAATGTGACGGTAGTTTTAAAAACAATTTACGAATGTCAAGCAGTGATTTCGGATATTTGATACTAATGTTAGGAGACAAGTCCGCTGAACAAGACACTAATTGTAGAAAATCAATTCTTATGTAGGAAAAACTTGCAGTGACTTTGGGTTTTTAGCGACCGGAGACTTGTACACAAGTTTAATTTACTTGTTTAAGATTTATAAAATCACCAATTTCTTTGTTTGTAACTTGTCAGAAATATGTGCTGCTGTGATTTGAACAATTTGAAAGATTGGTATTTTTGGCTTCTGGGGACCTCAAAACTAAAAGTTATCATGGTCCCGGGCCTAGGTCTTACCATGCCGACTACGGTAATAGCTTCTTCCCTATAGGGTAAATTCGCTATAACATTAAACCAAAAACAAAACACTGTAATTCACATACACAGCCTCAGCGCAAGAGAATGGGTGAAAGTTGCTAACATCCAATACGTTCGATAACATTTATTGCTAACAAATGTTATCAACATTTGAAAAGATCAAAGAATGTTACCAGATTTTACCGACACTCGGTGGATAACAAAACACGGTCACATCCGTGTCGGTGGTTGTATTGCTAACACGGTATTTTTGTTTATAACATGAAATGTTACTAACAAATTCGAAGGGGTTTTCTAAAAAGGTTATTATTAACAAATGTTTGCAACACGTGTTGCTAACTCCGGTGTAAACGCGGCTTTAGAAATTGAAAAAGTTGGAAGATAAGAAAAGGTGTAGAGCAGACGAGGAGAATTGGCAACAATGCGTGAGTCAGGCCGTCAGACGTGACCCGCCTGCTAGAAACTGCTGCAATAAAAACACGGCTACAACACTACACTGCTCTCGCCCCGTCGAAAAGGACAATACTGCACAGTGACAATGAAATGCAACGAATACCTCTGGGGATATAAAGAGCTTCAAATGTTGGGTTAGGGAAGCTAGGGATGAAGAAAATAAGATTAAGTCTAACACAAATATTACACTTTAATACAGTAACTTATTCTTGATTTTTAGTTTGGTTTTATATTTTACACGCACACATAGTCGCAGCTGAAATATTTATGCAAAATTTCAAATTGTTAACGAAAATTTCTCCGACCTTCATAAAATTATTAACCTTGTAGTCAACGTGTTATTAGCACTAAAATGTAAAAGAAATCAGTCAAAAGTGGTTATGAACGAAGAAAGAATAATTTACGGGTATGATCGTAAAGGCAATTTTCCCAACTCCTGAAAGGTATCAATGCTGTATACTTAAGTAACAACTAACATTATTCTAGTGCATTTCCTATAGCATACCATTAACGAATATAAAAATAATTTCTCGAAACCCCATTTAAAAGACACTCACACTTGTACAAAGTATTAGCAAGGGCGAGTAAAATTTTCTTTACAACGGGTTAAGAATTCACGTCAGCTTGACGCGGCGGAATACTAATGGAGTAATTTAAATCGAGGAATGATTGTTGCGGGGGCAATATAATTAGCACTGCGACGGTGGAGGGGGCATTGTTCCCATGATATGATCTCACGGCCCGGCGTTCCATCCAGTTCACTTCCCGGTCGAGATTTCAACAACGTTTCCCAACGCTGCCACTGCAGCACGGTTTGCAAAAACCCCAGCCCGGCCTGACCCGTCGCCACGCTTTCACTTTTAGGCTGGCAACACTGAGTGGGAAACCCCTCTGTGTGGTTACGGCGTAAACGTCAAAAATTGGTCGCAAGAATCGATAAAACTAAACTTTGCGAAAGGCCAACTGCCAGGAAAGTACTTATCATGCAACTTATGATATTTGGATATTACATTGTTGCAAGAGAAGTAAATACCCCCGTAGCAGCAAACCTGCGTACTCAGCGAATTTCCAATGCATATATATGTATCTTAATACGACATAAAGCCACATACCAAGTTTCATCAATATACATTCATTGACATTGAGATTTATGACATTTTAATTATTCTCCATAAGAATAACATGGCGGCTGAGTATGCAGGTTTGCTGAAGCAAGGAACACAAAAAATGGGGTTTTATACAAATATCAATATAACTCATGTAGGTAAAGCCACATACTAAATTTCATTAATTTATTTTCATAATGAAGGGAGATAACACTTACTTATTCTCCATAAGAATAACATGGGACTGAGTACGCAGGTTTGCTGCTACGGGAGCCATTGGTAAAAAATTGTTTCTTTGAGCAAATATCAATGGTCCACAGCCAGATGAAGTCGTATACCAAGTTTCGTCAGTATACGTTCATAAATAAGCGAGATATAAAATTTTTATTTTCCTCCATAAGAATAACATTAGACAACGTACTGTGTTTAGCACTTTCAATATATCGGTAACCAACTGACGTAGAGGAATGATCAAAATACCAAATTGTGTGTTTTTTTAAGCTGAATCGAATGGGAAAAACTAAAATTTGACTATTTCCAAAATTATATGTAAAAAATTCGAAAAACCCATTTTTGGGGTACAAACCCCCCCCCCAAAATACCCCTTCGGATAAAGCGATCTGGCTGGTTTTCGAACTTTAAGTCATAAATGTTGCTTTACACGTTTATACCAGATTTCATCAAAATCGGATCATTTTTACGAGAGTTATCGTGCTCACACACACACACACACACACACACACACACACACACACACACACACACATATATATATATATATATATATATATATATATATGTATATATATATATATATACAGTTTCGAAAGAATGGTGTTTTTGGGGTCTGGGGACCTCAAAACGAAAAGTTATCATGGTCCCGGGCCTAGGTCTTACCATGCCGACTACGGTAATAGCTTCTTCCCTATAGGGGAAATTCGCTAAAAACAATGTGGTTTGCAGATTAAAATGAATCAACACATAAAACCAAAACTATTGGAGGTTAGATAAAACCATGGTGTAATAAACTAACCCTAGGGCTAAAACAAACGGGTTGAAGAGTGCAAAGAAAATTCAATCGCCTGATGACCAAACTACAGTAAGTAGAGAGAGAAACAGTAAGTAGAAAAATAATCCAAATACATTTCTGAAAATCTTTATCCTCGTTCACTTGATACTATTTTAAACTTTGAGATTGTAGGATTAAGATCACGGCAAAAATGTGCTCACCTTTTAAAACGTAGATCAGATTCTTAATCACATGTGGAAATGGACTTGAACATGATGTTTTACAGTCCTATGTTCTTATGTGGACAAGTTGTCCTTATACCTGCTGACCATGTATCAGTTGTCTGACATCGTGCAATATGTCAAAAACTACTACATTTCCGGTGCCTAGCCATCTCCCATCATTCTGCAATTTACCAGACGTCCTCAATCGTTAGTCTTTAAAATGTTAGTTTACATAATTAGGTATACTGTATATTTTATACAATACAAATCGCTACATACAATGGCATGCACTGCAATTGAGAACCTTTGGATGCCTGGCTGAGCCACATGACGATTGGCTGTGTTTAAACAGCTGGGTG
This sequence comes from Allygus modestus, assembly GCA_963675035.1. Lineage (NCBI taxonomy): Eukaryota > Metazoa > Arthropoda > Insecta > Hemiptera > Cicadellidae > Allygus > Allygus modestus. The sequence goes on along the minus strand of OY776112.1, from coordinate 230,976,862 downwards.
GTTTATCTCACCGTGTTCGTGGCCTTGGCCAAAAACAATCGGAAGAAAAGTTGGCAGCTTGTCTCCACCATGCAAATTAATTCAGGAACATATTTGATTCTTGATCCTCATCATGTAACAACAAAAGTGCAGTATTTGTTTAAATACAACTAGACAAACAATATTCAGGAATGTGATAAAGTTTAAAATGTTTCTTACATCAAAATGTTGAAGACGCGCTATGTACCTAAACGTGAAAATACAATAAATGAGCTTCGGCAAATACTTTGTGGGGTTTTCCCGAAACTACTTAAACCAGCCGACACTTTACAGTAATTTTACAAAACAAATATGTTGTTGAATAATCACTTCTAAAGTTGTATAGAGATAACACTATAACACTATAAAACCACAGCCAATAACTGCAAGTTATTTTAGCCTGAAACAATCATTGAAAAGCAAATTAAAAATTCCACTTAAGAGTGATTCAGACTTAACCACAGCGTAGGACGTGTTATTCTCACCTGGCTGTTATGAGCGACCGCGTCACGCACTCCAGTCAAGGGCAACAGAAGGGGATTCCCTTCACAAACATGCACCGCATCATGTTCTAAAGACGTTCTATATTATATACCACATCCCATCAGAGATAAAATGTTAAATCTAGGGACCAGTATTTATAAATCTAATTTAGTTTTTACCATGGTAAAACTAAACTAATCATGGAGGTATAGTGTAGTGATTGACTTCTATTAGTACAGTAATTTAATTGTCACGGGTGCGGCGTATCACCACTGAATAATTTCTCCATTAAAATTTTAACAGTACACTGTTCATACGATGTAAAGTTTTTCAATTCTAAAATCCACATATTACTAGTCGAATTGTTCCACCTCAGAGGTTATGTGCGTTTGATCGCCCTCTAGATATTATTTTCAAAATTCAATCCAAATCCGTCGATCTTTATTAAAATTAACACGCAGGCAAACAAGCGATGCAACAAACCCAACCGAGATAGCTCATAGATACGACGGTAGCTTACGGCGAACCGAGCCGATATATCATTACCGGCGGCCGATTCTCGACAACACGCTTTATATCAGAACAAGTGTGATACAGATGCAATCAGCGATCGGTTCGATGAAACCTAACGACAAATAATAACGGTTATCTGGATGCGAGGACAGGCGGCGGGATGGGACGGGAGCCTGGGGCCACCGGGATATCTAGGCCGTGCAGTGAAATCACCCCGGCGGCGATGCCTTTTCCAGCGACACAATACGCTTTCACAACGCAACCTCACAGTCAACAGTCCCAGTATACAACGAGGCTCCGTTACTGGTACTGTACGCCATGCATGCCGACAACATTCAATTATGCCGCTGCCACGGGGCTCTCCAGACAAACTACACTAGTTGTACGTCGTGAAAACGGTTTTGCAATTTAAATTACAAACTCCTATTCGTAAAGCAGAAAGTTGCGAGTTTGTGTTGGTCTTGCGCACAATTTAACTTTGCCTTTAAACGTTCCAACAAAGTGTCATTCAAAGATCTTCCAATGGATTTTAATACAGTGACAAGTAAAAACAAAAATAAACTCATCACAAGCTAGTGAAGAGCGATCCCAAAATAGTTGTAACTTTAATCCTATCATCTCAAGCTTTGCATAGCGTTCCACATTGCTATGCACATACCTAGACAGACATAATCCAAGAAATTCGCAGGTCACATTCAGAAGATGGTTTGAGACGAGCAATCAGAATCCGCCCCGTCCCTCGTGGCTTACTGACGTCCACACATGTTAAGTGTCACGTATTGTTGACGATTTCCATGAGGGTCGAATTTGGAACCCCAAAATCGAGGAGTAATTAATTAATTGGTTCCAGTGTACAACACGCACGATCCACAGCCATTTTAGAATGTATCCTATACTCTAATATGAGTAAGGTTTGCTTGCTTGCTTGCTTGCGTGCTTGCTTGCTTGCGACACGGATCTCAAAAACGGCTCCAACGATTTCCTTCAAATGTTCAAAATAACTAATTTCTGGGATAAAAATAAGTTCTAGACAGGCCTCATCACTAGGAAAAATCAAATAATGTAAAAAAACTAAAATGAAAAGTTAAAAAAATTAACATTGGGCTTATGGAGTTTCAAATCAAAACAAAAGAATTGTAACAGCTGTTCATAATCAACCAGGGAACTGTCAAAGTAATACTCATGTTGTTTATGATTATTAACATGTGGTTTCCTGAGAGCAGAGATTAAAATATTTGAGTTAAGATTACATATATAGAGTAGTAAAATAAATCAAAGAGACATTGAGCTATAAATAACAACTGGAGGGACCTTAAAAATGTAGAAAAGAGGCAAATGAGTTATAGAAATCAGATTATCAGTAGGGGGAAGTGGTGAAATATTACTACAAGTCATCTAAACAAACTGACTGGCCATCCCCCGAGCAAAGCTCGGCCCCCCAGGTACTATCAGATAAAACCACTACATCGAATCCATTTTTAATCAGATGGTAAATAAAATAAGTCATAGTAAACGATCATGATTTATCAGCTATTTTTGGACGGTTCAGGTGCTAAGTTGAAAAAACGTTGTCAAAACATCAAAACGTCAAAACATTATTGTTATTAACTTTCCGTATATTGTAGTCCTTCTATGTTAAGGGAGAAACTTAAGGAAGTCTATTGGTTTGAAATGTAAATGAGTACTGAACACCATTATTTGCCCACTGCTGGGGCAGTTTCTCAGAAATATTTCTGACAAAGGAAAACCGCACTGGCGCTTTGACGGTGAGTTTTTGGGGGCTATATTTGGCAGTGGCACTTTTCCGGTGTACTACCCGGTCCTAATGGCGCTTTCCCGGTGGCCCGTCTACATCAAGTAATGTATATCCCTGTTAGAAGTTGTCAGAGTACATAATATTACTATATTTCCAAAGATGAATTAAGGACCCTATTTGCATTGATTGATTACACCACATGCCCTTCCTACAGCTTACATTTCCTGATCAGCTTTGTCGTTTGCTTCATAAGCGAATTGTTTAAAATACTCAAGGTATTTCTACACACCTAGGTGAGGTGAATCTGTTTTTACGCCCTTTCCTGAGTTGACTCGGCTGGCCACGTGGGAGAGCCCGGGTTAAAATAGGGAAACCCCCAAAGATTGGTCGTTACGCAACCCACAATAGATCTCGCCCCCGCATCACGCCGCCGAGTCTACTACGAACCGCATATTAATGAGCAGGTACGAGGTACGAGCCTCGACACGGTGATATCGAACTGTTTTCCTGCGGAGGCCCCGGCAGGACCGGTTGTTGCGGGTACACTCCCGTCAGGCACGGGTACAGTCTGTGGTCGTGACAGGTTCGTCGGTCCAGCTGTCCGCCCGCCGCGACCCCGCGGTGATGTGGAGCTGAGATTGCGATTGGGATGTTGTACGTGGAAAGTGCGCCGCGGGGTCGAGCGTTGAGAGGGGACAGGGGTAACAGAGAATTGAGGAATTTTACCAAAAATTGATAAGTGAACTTGTTGTTTTACCTGGAAAACTGCAAGTTTGTGAAAAAGGGGGGCTCCATTCACGAAACATATCGGGTTTCTATCTGATTCTCCTATAAGGCTTAACATTCAAATCCCGTATCTCCTCAACGGATTATCCGAAATAGTTGATTATGGTTCATTTTAAAGGGCAGAAACGTAGCTAGCGATTTTATGGAGCAGAATGTTGATATCATAAATAATAATTGTTCAGTAAAATTCCAAAATATTCAGTATTTGTGATTTTTCGTTTTGTCTATTATTTTTGATAGAAAAATTCTGCTCTCTGAAACAAAACTATCCTCTCTGAAATTTCTAGTTATTTTCGTGCTTTTTCAAAATGAGCCTTTCATGATTGGATTTGGATAATCCGTTGAGGATTGATGGGATTTGAAAGTTACATTGGTCTTACAGGAGAAGCAAGTAGAAACGCGAAATGTTTCGCCTGCTCTCAATCCAATCCTAATCCCGCTCTCGATTTGCTAATCCTGTTAATAAATCATAAACTTATTAATTACGGCATTACTTATTTTACCCGCCTTACACATGGTTTGTAACCAGCACTCTGAAATCAGTTGTATTAGCACTTGTATTGCAAGTTCAGTCGATACATTCGTTATTTGTTCGTTTCTTCCAAGAACCCCATGGTGCAGTATCTTAACTCCGCAAGCGTAGAAGCTTGAAGAACCCCATGGTGCAGTATGTTAACTCCGCAAGCGTATAAGCTTGAATTCAAACAACATTGGGTTTTACCAACAAAGGCCACTGAATAACAAGTTATTATGGCCCCGGGTCTACATGAGGTTTGAGATGATTACGGTTTGCCAATGGGTATGTGAAACCATTATTAGACTTGGGCGATATTGCTTTTGAATATTAATTTATTTTGACAATTGCGCATTTAGCAGCTGCAAATGAAAACTAAACCAACTGTAAAATTAAGACAAATGTAAGCTTTTTATCAGGAGAATGGCTTTATAATCCTATCACATAATGATGATAGGTGTATTTAACATAGGCTTTTCTCATTTTATAAGGGTTAATTTGCATTTCCTTACTGCTCCAGCTTGACACATATTACGATAGTATTGTTTTTATTTGCAGTTCTTTCTGTTTTATTTTATAAAGAAAGTACGCTTTCTTCTCTCAGTGGATACTATAGTTTTGTTACACTGGCTCTGGCTTACTAGCTGTTCGCTATGACATCTAGAATGTTACCAGTGACACTTTAATTATCGGTTTATTTTTACTTTTATATAATGCAAATTTACCTGTATTTCGAATTGAGATTATCTAAAATCAGTATATAGACTAGGAATTAGTTAAGGAATTCAAAATCAAATCAGTACTTACTTATTTTAAACATAGACTTTAATATTAAAACAGTTTTCATGCTTCAACCAACTTATAATCAGCCCACTTTCACAGACATGAACTTTAAGAAATATTAATACATCAGTTCCTCAGGTTTTTAGCTGCAAAATTGTCCTATCAATGAACTGTTGATACACAAAGGGTTTCTTCGTTCGATGCGTAGGTCCTCTGGTTTTAGCCGGTATTTATGGGAAGGTGGTAAGAAAGATGAAAATATTCGGGTGGGGAGATGAACACGATTTTTTAAACTTGCTTTGAAAACTTTACTCAGAGTAAGAATCCGTAGCGTTTATTATTTGTTTATGGAATATCTTCCGCCCGATTGCCCAACTACCTGCTGTCTACCTGGGGTAGCGTTGGCGCTTTCCCGGTGCGTGCCAGGCTTACCCTTTTTCGACCCTCGCATAACAGGCGCTTTCCCGGTTTACCCGATCTAGTGTCTTTAGTCTATAATTTACTGCCTTCTCGGGTTTACATACACGCCTAAATATAACCTTTCCGGGGATAATCATTTTAAGAAGTACATTCAATCCATAATAGGTAAGAGTAAACTTTGATAGTTTGTAGCCACATGGAACATTTGGAAATGGAGCACACGACTAGGTCAAAATAGGCTACACTCCTTCACTGAAAGAAATATTATAGTAATCCAAACAATATTGCATAGTAAATGCAATTCTGGTAGTTTTTACAAGATTTATATTAATTTACACAATAGTTATGGTAATGTCCTACCATCGCGTCTGTCAAAACTACAATAATATTCTTGCTAAATTATTTGCAATGAGGCTGGTAATTGCATCAACATATTATTGTTGCTAATACATCATAACGATAGTAGTATAGTAAGTAGAAATGCTTAGCGAGAATATTCTGTTATATTATACCAGATTCTGTTTTTGATTACACAACAATGTCTCAAAGTGTAAATGAGTCGTCACCGGCCTGCCCTGAAGCATTAATGCATCGAGACAAGCAATGTTATAGTTTATCGTGTGATCGGTATCGGAATGTGTTATACTGCAATATGTATGTGTTAAGTGTCTCACTGTCTCAGTAATGTTTTAATAAAATGAAGAATCAACCTAAGGATTAACTGAAGATGTGGCTGTAGCCACAAAACATGCAATGACATAACCTCAAAAAGTATATTGAACAGGTATAGTATCATCCAGTAAAGTATTATCAAGTAAAATCCAGCAGTTTCAACATGAATTCAGAATCTTTTTAGGCTTTCAATAGCCTAGGTTGGATATTAACAAGGTAAAAGTAACAAAGAGACTGAGATTAAGTTACTAAGTCTTAAATAACAACAATAATCAAAAATATGATTAAAGCAAAGCGAACGGTGGTCTATTAACCCCATACTTCTGCAGCTTTCATGTAAGCAATTTTATGTAACTGATTTTGGTTAGTTTTCAGGTTATGTTCGTTAAACTGTAGTGTTGTACGTAACCACTCCACTGTAGTAACCACAAAAACAACTTATTGTAGAAATAAAAAAAGGTATTGCCATAGCTACTATACATTCTGAGTGGAGAGTCAACCAAACTTATAGCTGCAGCAATAACTTATTGTAAAAGTAAAAATAAGAGTTATTGTTATAAACACTATAAACTCTAGTAACGATTCTCATAATGTATAGTATTATTGACAATAATTATTGCTCTGACAGCAAGATGTATTGCTTGGGCTCCAATTTCATTATTGTAATATTTGCATTAATTTATGTTGCACGCTACAATAAAATATTGACAATAACAGGATTGTAGCTGCTACCAAACACATTGCTGGGACCATATTTACAATAATTTATTGTTCCACATACCATATTCTGGTTCATATAACAATAATCTTTTTTCAGTGTTGATTTATTAATTTTGATAGATTCAAAATAATTCATCTCAATCGGTAAACACATACTAGCCAACACTCACCGCCTAATTCGGCTGACGCGATAGCATAAAACATTTGTGAAATGTACGCAAGTCAATACAACGTACTACAACGTTCATTTTTTAATAGAGGTAAAAGGAAGAAGGGGACATTATAACAAAACTGAAAAATCCATATTTGCAATACAATTCGCGTTACACCAGACTAGTAGATACGAGGGGTCAAGGACTGACATGACCAAGCAGGTCTTATCACTCAACTGATAACAATAGACTATATTTGGCAATGTTCCCTAGCCTTCGCTAAACTAAACGTTGAATTGTTTAACATTCACAAAAACCGATACTACGCTTAAGCAGCTTTTCTGATACAAGAGAAAATAATTTATACCAATCGAAGAAAAAGTGAATGGAAATAATTCACAGATTCAATAGATCTGCCGACTTTAATACCCTCATACATTTAGCTGGAACGTTGAAGCCATTCATTCTCTTCTTGGAATCGGCATCATACAATCAATTTCACTGTGAAAGCCATTCTTATAAGCCCAAATAAGGCAATTAGCCCCGTTATACCTATCATCGAGTAATGTTCAAATTGAATATGGCTACGCCCTAACCAAGTAAAGTAACAGTTTCGATATTGTCTATTCTCACACAACGGTAAGGCTCAAGAAATCAAGCCCAATAAATCACATGTCACATTAATTAATCCATCGAATACTGAATAAAAATAAAAATAAACTAAAATTCTTTGATAGTATAGCGAGTGTTAACACTTATTATTTAATAGTAATATGTACTTTTAGAAATCATTAGCATGTACAGTTTTCTCTGTCCAGAACTCTTGGGCCAAGTTCTCTGTAGCATCCAGCTTTACCTACACCCCACCGCTTTACATATCCCCTATGTTCGCTAATTAATTGTCAACATACTGCCTTTACAACACAAACATTAACTACTGTACTGGCATAAGGCCCAACCATATCAGGAACTTCCAAGAAACCCAGAAGTCCATGAAGTATGTTCTTAAATGAAAGGGCTCGATGAGGAAATTTGAGGAAAAATACTAGTCTTTTATCGCTATAGGCTACAACCTCTCTTAAGTTTTCAAATTAAATCACATTTTTTAAATGTGGAAATTTGATCAGTTGTGTGATTTGATTTGACTATGAAACTGAGAGCTGGTGAACAAGCTAGTTGGGAGCTATGGGCAAAGCTATTTATTTGTGAAAGCTATATGAACCATATGTATGAATGAAAAGTCTCGGTGAGAAAACCTGAAAAATATTGCTTTACCTATATTAAATACCTCGGCCATAAATCTACATATAAATCCAAACTGTAAGTTACCAACACAGTTTGGAACGTTTGGGGAATTCGGTTGCCTGTCTGACACACACATAAACCATACACTGTAGTTTGAATGAAAAGTCGCGCTGAGAAAATCAGAGGGAAAATTTGTTTCCCTAAACAACCACCGCCCCTAAGAATGGGTTATGAATGAAATAAAAGTGCCAAATTAGACCACATTTTTATTTATAGCTAGTTTGTTTAAAATCGTCACGATTTTTCAATTTTACTATCATGAGGTGTAGGGTGCAGTCTTTCAACCGGCACTGCACATAAACCATTGATTATACATCCTTCGGAATCCTTCCGTAGGATGCATATTCAATGACATAAACCATCTGTGCAATATAAACAAACCCCACCTCGACAGTAGCAACCCCTTTCCTTTGTGCAAAGCGCCAAAACAAAAACACTCATTTGACATTTTATTCCGAAACGAAATATATAACACTACCCGGCCAAGCCTGCCTTCCCCCTCCAAAAAAGGGGAAGGAAGATTCGGAGGTTTTGGCAGTGAGTGTATCACGTGCGGTGGGCACAAATAGCCGCGATGCCGGGAGAAGCGGCAACCCCGCGCCGGAGTACATTTTAATGGCCGCTGCGCTGTTGCCACATCGGCCCTGCATTGGCGCGAGACCGTGCGACGTTGCCAGATCGCCCGTCCGTTCGTTCCACTTCAGATACACTCATCGCTTCGCTCCGCCACAGCAAATCCGCCACGGCGTTGCGTTCGTCGAGTACAATAGTTCGTTGTTACGGGGTGGGAAATGGATTCAGACGTGTGGAAAAGTGCTCTCCAAGCAGCATTTCGAATACAGTCTGAACTGAATAATTTTGATCGCTAACGACGCAATTAGTTGGTATTTAGTCTCTGGACGATGAAGGGGTATTTATTAGTATCGTAATGACATCTATACAATTTCTAATCGGTTTTAGATGGTAATACAATAATAGTCTGACCAATAGTTATTCATCAAAATTAATTCATTGGTGATCTACATTACCTAGTATGGCTTCACTGAGAGATGGCAATATATGGAATACAAATTAAGATAACGAAATATGATAGTAACAGATGGGGTAAATATTAAGATACAAACCAACCTATTATGGAATATCAACTACTAATAACTAAGTTCCTACCTACAATACAACGTTCATTAAATCCCTGTGAAATAAAAAATAAAAAACTGCCTGAAAATCGAACGGAAACACATCGTTGATGAATTATGATTAAATCAAGTTACCACAAAGTAACACATTTTATTTTTAAGATTTGTTACGCTCAAGTTATTAATTATTATGACAGGCTTTACATTACAGTGAGGTGCAAGTTAAACTAGTCACCCCCAGTAACATAGCAGTACCTACACGACATGGAGGAGCAGAGTTGTATCGTATTATGTGCGTCGTGTGTAGTGCCAGCCAGCGCGAGTGTTTCATTGAACGTCGGTTATCGGGGAGTCGGCCTTCGGCCCAAGGCCAACCTCCCAGCCCCAAAACACACAGACACGGCGATGTATAGACATCCTCGGCGTTGCGGTGGTGCCACCGCTCCAGATAGACCAGTTCGTCGCTATGTGTACGAAAATACCGGGGAGGAAAACGGAAAAGGTTGGGGAAAACCAAGTGTGTCTTCCCGCGACCATGATACTGTGAACAATGCGAATTAATTGTTTGGGAATCTCAAATTGAGACAAAAACATCTACTAAAGACTCAAACTGCAAAACTACTATTTTTGCAGTCTGGGGGCAGTTGTCATGCAGGGTGTTGCCTATTTAAAAATACCCCCGTAGCAGCAAACCTGCATACTCAGCGAATTTCCAATGCATATTAATTTATCTTAATACCACATAAAGCCACATACCAAGTTTCATCAATATACATTCATAAATAAACGATTTATGACATTTTAATTATTCTCCATAAGAATAACATGGCGGCTGAGTATGCAGGTTTGCTGAAATAAGGAACACTAAAAATGGGCTTTTATACAAATATCATTATAACTCAACTAGGTAAAGCCACATATCAAGTTCTATTAATTTATGTTCATAATTAAAGGAGATAACACGTTAATTATTCTCCATAAGAATAACATGGGGCTGAGTATGCAGGTTTGCTGCTACGGGAACTATCGGGCAAAAAATGGATTTTTGTGCAAATATCAATAGACCACAACCAAATAAAGCCATATACCAAATTTTGCCAGTTTACGTTCATAAATAAGCAAGATATACAATTTTTCTTTTTCTCCATAAGAATAACATTAGACAACGTACTGTGTTTAGCACTTTCAATATCTCGGTAACCAATTGACGTAGAGCAATGATCAAAATACCAAATTGTGTGTTTTTTTAAGCTGAATTTAATGGTATAAATTAAAATTTGATTTAAATTAAAATTACATGTGAAAACCCCAAAAAACACATTTTTGGGGTACAAAACCCCCCAAAAACCCCCCTTCGGATGGTGCGATTCATCTGGTTTTCGAACTCGTTCAAATAAATGGTACTTTACACATTTGTACCAAATTTCATTAAGATCGGACCTTTTTTACGAGAGTTATCGTGCTTACGGACACACATATATATATATATATATATATATATATATATATATATATACATATACATATATAAAAATTTGAACGAATGGTGTTTTTGGCATCTGCGGACCTCAAAATGAAAAGTTATCATAGTCTCGGGCTTAAGTCTTACCATGAGACCTACGGTAATAGCTTCTTCCCTAAAGGGGAAATTCGCTAAAAGAAGCAGGAAAACCACGTTGGAGCCAATAACAACCACTAAAACTGTAAACACACGAATTTTAATGCTATAGTTCAAACCAATATTGATTACAATAACAACGCCAACTTTAATCATTAGTTCAATTCAGTGTGTTTCTTCTATTAGGCCTATCAAATATTATTGCACAAGTCACAGTGGAGAAAAAATGTACGATGCACGATTAAAGTGTGAATGTAACTAATTTAAAATACCATTCACCACCTATATGTTGCATAACAGAAGTTGCCACATCGGATCAGAAATAGAAGAAACATCTTCGCTAAATTTCTTTCAGCTTGCGTTACACGTCGTTCTTTCATGCATATATTATTACAACAACGTAATTTAACGGTACATTTTAGTATGTATAAAATATATAGAGTCGATAACTTAAAACAAATTTCGATTTTAGATAGATTTGTTTTCTTTTCATGGTCTACTGATCTGTAGCCCAAAACCGAAAAAAAACTAATGGCACAATCAAAGGTCTTCAGAAGTCAGTGCATATCTTAAACCGAACCATGCGCCACTATTCCGTGGATATATTCAGTTCGAAAATTTCTATTTCGCATTTAACTCATGATATGCACTCTGCAGACATCTCTAGGTACCCAGATTACAAGACCCCTGTACAATCTCATACTGAAAGACTATTTGCCATTTCCTAAACAACAGGCGTGTCCTCATTATAGCTTTGTCCGCAGACAAATGATCTCGTTCTCGTGAGCTTTTCAGTCTTCTCACAAGAGTTCCTCCACAGACGTTGTACAGAATACATTATAGCGTAGCCCTATTAGACCCACATTGTTGCCAGTTTAGACACGCCAGGAGGGAAGGCTACTGCAACGCAGGGACCACACAATAACACTGCATGCAACGGTTCCTGATGCGATTAAGTTTTGAATCTACGTCGAGTAGAGCTCGGTCAAACTGCGAGGATGCATTTTCAATTTCAAAACCAATATCGATTAAGAAATTACCTCTAATTTCCTTGCCTAATAAATCCCCTTGTTCTTCAAACTTCAGAAGAAGTTTTTTTATCGTGATCCAAGAACATATAACAGTGAACGTGCAGTGAACGGGTAAAGGTCACTTTTAGAACCCACGACCCAATCACACACGCAAACATTAAGGAAACCCAGTTAACGGTATCCTAAATTTAAGAATGAATTAACAACTTAACAAAATCATTGACTTATGATAAATTATAAATTAAAAGTAGTGGTGACAAACCGATGTTCTTCCACTTACGAACTTAAAACGTGAACCCCTCACGAGGTTCCGGAGTGCAAGAATTGAACAATGATGTAATTAGATAAGAGTGACTCGCAATCAAGACTAGTGCAAAGAGCAAAGCGCAGCCAGCAATTGACCAGTTTGCCGACAGTGACAATCATCCAATCAAACTTCTCAACACAAACCGCCCCTTCCTGGCTGGGGATTGGATAAAACGCGTCGAGACCTTGACCACTTCACGTCACTTAAGATGCATACAGTACTTGAGAAAAGTCACTTAATAAGTGTCAAGTTGTTCCGCCCGCCGGTGTTCCCACATCAATTTATATATTTAAAATCGATTATTTCGTTTCGTGCATGTACCGATGGTATATTTAACGTCTTGAGAGAACGGCTCAAACCCATAGATAACAGTAAAGGCACTTTTTCTTGTGTCAACTTGCGTTGAGAAACCTTGAAATTTACATACTAAACTTTTGAAACTTTTTCTGTGCAAAAGCAACATTATCAAACTACAGTACCACTTGCCTAAGAGTTGTCTGTATCTATTACCTATAAAATACCTAAGGTAAACAAATAAATCAGCAGTAAGCACGTAGCAGTTTAAAGGTAACAATAATTTTATGTCATTTATGTGGCCCGGTATGTTAAAATTGGACAAATTGGAACAAGGAACTAACTCAAAAAGTTGTTTAAAATGGCGCCATAAATAATGCATATATCCAATATAACCTTTGGCGATCCCCTTCCCCCAAAACGTGTTCAGAGGGTCACACATTAGGAACTTTTATGGTGTTAACAGGCTTGCGTCTCGCCATTTAATGATAATAACTCACTTTTCAACAGAGCATTCACTAATATTTGTTAAACCCCACACGCGCGCTTTCTCGGTTTGTGCATACTTCCATTTAAAATTAACTAAACAAATAGGGGCCTACTACAACAGCAAAGAGCAAAGAGCAAAGAAAATTCACCAAGATGTTTCATAAACTCAAATAATACTCCCTTACGGCAAACCAAGTAATGCCGATCGAACGAAAACCTTCACTATTCACAAGACAAATATTATAGAATTAGAAGTTAACATATGGTTGAACAGTCAGGGAGGCGGGGTAGGGACGGGCAAATCCGCCCCACTAAAGTAGAAAGTGCATGTCGACGAACTGAAATTTGGTCAAGGCAGCTGAGTGGTGTTGCGACACTAACAGCGCGGCGTCGCGCGTCGGGCTTGCAACAGTACCGCAGTACAACAGTGCGACGCGCTGCCTCCACGGTAGCAGCAGTCAGCGGGTACGGGTGGCATAACGGACCATCACAAGTCGATGTTACCAGGGGTAATAGGAACTAATCGGAGGACTGATGATGATTTACAATGCAGTGAGGACATTCATTATTGATAATGTGTATATTATATTAACTTTCCGACGCGAGTGCAGCAAGGAATATATTGCATACGTATTCCGAGGAAAAAGTTAGGGATCATTCATAATAATTTAAATAAAATCAATTACAAAAGAAAATAAAAACTATAGGGATTTTAAATAAATCTAAATTTTAAAATAGGCATCAAACTAATTTACATAAAGCCACACCATAAAAGTAATACAACTTTGGATGGAAATCTATACATAAATACAAAACATATAAATGATACAGAGCAGTGTTCTGAAACCACAATACAAACAACATTATTTTAAATCTTTCCTGGCTCGTTGCACTGGTTGTGATGTACCAAGACTAAACACGGTCACCCGTAATGCCTGATTTCATAATTATAAATATTACTATGCTTATTTGGTCCCGCAGTGTTTGTTGATTAATTATACCTTTAATCACCGTAACAGTAAATAGAAAGTGCAGTAACACAGAGGAGTACGTTCGTTAAATACGTGAGTTTTCCAAAGCAATGAGTTTCATAAAATAACATGAAAACAGGCTAATAATCCATATTTACCCTGATTCCCAGAACTAGCACCCACCCTTCCCGTCTTCAACTCAAATTCATTTTTAGTGAATTTCCTATGGAAAAGTGAACTATTAGCATGACCCTCACGGTAAGACTTAAGCCCGAGAAAACCATAAAGTTCCTAACGTGACACCCTGAACACGTTTTATCTTAATACAGTACAGGCTTATGGGGATTTTACACTCGAAAAGGCTGTTTTTCAACACCCCACACATCTTATCACCCCCCCACACTCTTATACCAACTTGTTATCCCGAATATACCTCTTTATAACTTTATAATGTACAACATTGGCATCCTATTAGTGAATTTAAATGTATTCAGGAGCATCAGAACAGGCAAAAAAAATTTAACCAGTGTTAGTTTAAACCTTTCATATGATAGGCCTATTTTCAAGGTTTTAATGCGGATATTCACTTCCCTCGCGTGCGATCTCGTTATGGTTGCGACATAACTTCCAAATACATCTAAACTTCGTTTAGGACTCCCTATCATTCCCAAAAGGTATAAAAACACAAAACCAACCCGCCAGTGACAACCGCCAGTCAACAATCACAATCAAAAGAAATAACAACAAAATAGCTATTACAATAAAAACAGAAAGTCAGCACAGTGATCTTTCCTACAAGGATAAGTATCGATGAACTTTGTAACGGAAAGTGAACGTGGAGATCGTGTGGCGCATGCGCAGGAGTGGTGAGTGCATGCATCCCGTCAAATGTCACCGGCGCGGCGCGACTGGCTACGGCTTACGTAACCCAATGATGTAAAATACCCGGGTATTTAAAAATCGGGGTGGATACCCAAAATTCACAAATACCCGGGTATTTTGGGTATTTATGATATTTTACATATGTAATTCATATCTAACCTTACTACCCTTGTTATTATCAATGTACAACATTTAAGGGCATTTTATTGATTACAATTATTAATAATTTTACAAATAAATCCTATACTCTAAGTAATGTTTGCTTGTATGCTTGCTTGCTTCTTGCTTGCGTCACTGAACTCAAAAACGGCTCCAACGATTTCCTTCAAGTGTTCGAAATAACTTATATATGTTATTAACTTATATATTAAATTAACTTAAATAACTTATAGAAATAATAATTTCTATGGGATAAAAATAAGTTCTAGACAGGTCTCATCTCCAGGAAAATCAAATAATGTAAAAAAACTAAAATGAAAAGTTAACAAAATTAACATTAGGCTTATGGAGATTCAAATCAAAACAAAAGAATTGTAACAGCTGTTCATAATCAACCAGGGAACTGTCAAAGAAATACTCATGTTTTATGATTATTAACATGTGGTTTCCTGAGAGCAGAGATTAAAAGATATGAGTGAAGATTACATATATAGAGTAGTAAAATAAATCAAAGGGACATTGAGCTATAAATAACAACTGGAGTGACCTTCAAAATGTAGAAAAGGGGCAAAATGAGTTATACAAATCTGATTATCAGTAGGGGGAAGTGGTGAAATATGCTCCAAGTCATCTAAACAAACTGACTGGCCTTCCCTCGAGCAAAGCTCGGCCCCCAGGTACTAAATAATAACATGGTCATTTTTGTAAAAATGACCTGGCAAGCGTACAAAGCACACCACCGCCAAACTATAAGGAACTGGTTAAATGCGAGACATTCTATACAAATTTAAAACTATGTAATTTTATTTGTAATTGGACGAATACAGAACAAAGTTTTCAATGTGATTTAATTTCAATTCTTTTTCACCAAAATTTTGAATTTATTAAACATTCTTTTGGGTATTTACCCGGGGGTTGGGGGGTAAGTCCCCGGGTAAATACCCATTTTTGATTTACCTACCCGCTGGGTATTTACCCGGCCCACATCACTGACGTAACCTGCGTGTCCGTCCGTCTGTTCGTTATCTTATCGCCGTTTCCCACTACTCGCTTACTACTCGATTACGTCGAGATAACTTCCCCCTCCAGATTACCAGTTAAAATAAATGTTCAGGTAAATGAACCAATAGACCTCGTTGTTCCCACGTTGTGGGAACTTAACAGCTCTGATAATGCCCTAATGACACTCTAACATCGTTCGCTAAAATGCAAAACACAATAACAATTCGAATAAGAAAGAAATATTTAATACTCTTTACGATATATTCGAACCACGAAATACCACAGAGGACTTGCATACACTGCGATCCATGCAAAAGGGGGCGTAAAACATGCATTGCATATTCGTCTTCTAACACTGAGATTCGTCCAATTGGGTGTCTATACCAGCGAGTACAGAATAGAAATAGAGAGGGCAGCGGGCGCGGCACGCGGCAGGTGAATCCACGCGAATATCGGTGGTGCCCCTCCCTATAGGTGGAGGGGAGGGCTGTTGAGTCATGCGGCGCTTAAAGCATAGGCAATTGCATACAATGTTGATTTTCTGGATCAAGCTTGTATAATCTAATGCTATTAGCTTACAGTCTAATCCAATTATTAACCTTAAATACAAATTATGGCAGTTAAGACTTGTACTAAAAAATAAACATGTTTTAAAACTCTTTAACCAATGTCCTGTCCAAATCTTGCCAATACTAGTTGGAAAACCCTATTTAAGTAAGTAAGTATTCAAGTATTTCAAGAAATTAGTTTTCCAACCGACAAAATAAACTGCAGATCATTGGTATTATTTAATGTCACTTCTACTAATTATGAAATGAACAAAAAGCAGTTCGAATTATCTTCTGAACATGTTTTTGCTAGCAAATACAATTATTGTTAACAAATTACCTTTGTCTTCAAATGTGTAATTCTCCGATGTTGCTTGAAAATTCTAACGCTACTGTTCTTTTCGGATGGACAATATTTCCTAAGGCATTTTCTTGCCCTATAGACCAGTAACAACAGGGATAAATAAACCCATTCGTAAGGAATAAACATTACGTCAATGTCAATCATTCATACAACACTCCTTATCATCCACTTACACTAATGAATGACAGAGACAGCACATTGTCATTGTGTTTGTTGTGTTTACGTCGAGAAACACGGGCAGAGGCGACACCCGGCAGCTTGTAGTGGCAGCGCCGAGCGTCGCTGCAACACAAATTTTGTTTGCTACCTCTTCAACCTGATTGATTTCCATAACCATTGATCTAAGTTTTTTGAAACAAATATATGTAACGATTTAACTCAAGCTCTCAAACTTTGCCGGTGACAAAACTTTCCTGACCAAACAATAAAAATACCACCGTCGCAGCAAACCTGCGTACTCAGCGAATTTCCAATGCATAATATTTGTCTGAATTCCACATAAAGCCGCGTACGAAGTTTCATAAAAATATATTCACATATAAGCGATTTTAATTATTCTCCATAAGAATAGCATTGGTAATGAGTACGTAGGTTTGCTGAAACAAGGAACACAAACAATTGATTTTTATGCTAATATAAATATAATTTAACTAGGCGAAGCCACATACCAAGTTTCATCAATATTCAATCATAAATAAGCTCTATATAACATTTTAGTTATTCTCCATAAGTATAACATGGGGGCTGAGTAAGCAGGTTTGCTGCAACAAGGAACAAAAAAATGGGGTTTTATGCAATTATGAATATAGCTCAACCAAGTGAAGCTACATACCAAGTTTTATTAATTTATGTTCAAAATTAAGGGAGTCATTACATTTTACTTATTCTCCATAAGAATAACATGGGGGCTGAGTATGCAGGTATGCTGCTACGGGAATAGCCAATAAAAAATCAATTTTTTGTGCAAATATCAATATACCAGTACTACGTGAAGCCACATACTAAGTTTCATCAACATACATTCATAAATAATCGAGATATCAAATTTTATTTATTCTCCATAAGGATAACATAGGACAACGTACTGTGTTTAGCACTTTGAATATCTCAGCAACGGTTGGGCGTAGAATCTTAATTTAAACACCAAAATGATTGTTTTGTGGAACTGAACAGATTTCTAAAAGAAAATGTGAAGTTTAAATTAAAATAAACTGAGGAAATTCCAAAAACCTTTTTCCCATAAGATTAACATGGGAGATTTTATGAGTAGGTTTTTTTTGGATTTTCTCCGCAACCACTTAACCTAGGTTAATAATTCAAAATACTATATTATTTGTTTTTTTAAGCTCTATAACATGGTCTAAACCAAAATTAAGTTTTTAACAAATTGTAGTGTAAAAAATGCAAAAAACTGATTTTTGGAAAATTTAAAACCCCCATATACCCCCCTTCCCATGGTCCGATTTTTCTGGTTTTCGAACTTAAAGTCATGAATGTCATTTTACATATTTGAGCCAAATTTCATCGAAATCGGACCTTTTTTACTCAAGTTATCGCATTCACGGATATACATATATATAAATTTGAACGAATAGTGTTTTTGTCATCTGGGGACCTCAAAACAAAAAATTATCATGGTCTCGGACTTAAGTCTTACCATGAGACCTACGGTAATAGCTTCTTCCCTATAGGGGAAATTCGCTAAAATGCTCACTTATTCATTTTTTCATGTTTTTATATTTAATTTAATAATTTCTTCAAATATTATTAGTTATTAAAATACAATAAAATACAATAAAATATTTTTTAAATTTTTAAGCTATCATCAGTGAGGAGCACTAACAAATATTATCTGTGCCAAGTTTTGTCATTTTAGCGAATTTCCCCTGTAGGGAAGAAGCTATTACCGTAGGTCTCTTGGAAAGACTTAAGCCCGAGACCATGATAACTTTTTGTTTTGAGGTCCCCAGATGCCAAAAACACTATTCGTTCAAATTTTTATGTATGCGTGCGTGCGCGTGCGCGTGCGCGCGCGTGTGCGTGTGCGTGTGTGTGTATGTGTGTCCGTGAATTCGATAACTTGAGTAAAAAGTCTGATTTCGATGAAATTTGGCTCAAATGTGTAAAGTGACATTCACGACTCTAAGTTAGAAAACCAGAAAAATCGGACCACGGGAAAGGGGTTTCAAAATTTTCCAAAAATCAGTTTTTTGTACTTTTTACCCCGAAATTTTTAAAACACACAAATTTTGTTTTAACCATTTCAGAGAGCTTAAAAAACAAATAATATAGTATTTTGAATCATTAACCTAGGTTAAGTGGTTGCGGAGAAAATCCAAAAAACGTGTTCATAAAATCTCCCATGTTAATCTTATGGGAAAATGATTTTCAGCTTTTCCTCAATTAATTTTACTGTAAACTTCACATTTGCTTTTACCAATCAGTTTAGCTTTACAAAACAATCATTTTGGTGTTTAAATTGTGATTCTACGTCCAAACGTTGCCGAGATATTCAAAGTGCTAAACACAGAACGTTGTCCAATGTTTTTCTTATGGAGAATATTTAAAATTTGATATCTCGATTATTTATGAACGCATATTGGTGAAACTTGGTATGTGGCTTCACAAAGTATTGGTATATTGATATTTGCACAAAAAATTGATTTATTGTTGATTATCCTCTTAGCAGCAAACCTGCACACTCATCCCTAATGTTATTCTTATGAAGAATACATAAAGCTTTATATCTCCCTTAATTATGAACATAAATGATTAAAACTTGGTAGTAGCTTCACCTGGTTGAGTTATATTGATAATTGCAAAAAAACATTTTTTATCTTACTCGTTGCAGCAAACCTGCGTTCTCAGCCCTAATGTTATTCTTTTGGAGAATAAATAAAATGCTATATATCATCACTTATTTATTTATGTATTTTTATGAACTTGGTAAGTGGCTTTATATGGTAGTAATAAATATATTCATGCATAGTAAATTCGCTGAGTACGTAGGTTTGCTGCGACGGGGGTATTAAGTTTACTATAAGTGTGTCCAATCATCGTATATTTGAAAAAGTTTTTCTGTGCTGTGTGCAGCAGTTACCGGGAGTTGCCCACAAGAGTGGTGGGGAATTGGCTTCACTGCCCGTAATGCTTGTTGGATATACGTAGCCCCTCTATTTCTATTCTGTGCTCGCTGATACCTACCAACTTGGGCTTAAAAAACTCATGTAAGAGCGATGGGATCTGAGGCTTGTATGGAGGGTGACCAAACCACAACCGAAACTCCATATGAGTATAATTTATTTTGTAAAGTTTAGCATAATAACAATGATAAAACACTAGGCCCCCCTACTGATTTATTAAAAAAATGTTGATAAAAACGAGATATGTAAGAAATCTCTCGCTGATCCATCGAATAAATAAATACTATCAACAATGTTGGGCTAACTAATGTTGAATTGGGCTAACTTTAATATTGTTCTTGTGGAGATTAAGTCGCCACTAGTACAGACGTTCGAGCAAACTTTTTTCCCTCAACTCAACCTCTGGCCCCGAATTTCTTTAGAAACAAGAAAGCAACTGAAAAGTAGGTAACCGAAGAGTTAGAAAATATTGGAAACGACTGAATCCAACCTGGGTCCCTCCTGACTCCGTGTCACCAGTGATCGTTGTTTATCTGCCAAAAAACACGGTTGAAGCCGGCGGTCTATAAATAAACCCACAACATCCTGCGAAAACAATACCGGGGCGACAGGTACAGTACACCGGTCACCCCTGGCCACGAGTAGCAACAAAAACAAGGGCTAGCGGAGCGACGGCGGCGGCTTTCACCGCCTGTGACCTCGATATGGGCCAGACTACACAGACGCCTGTATGCACTACCTTCCTGCTGGATCACTACAAACACTGGACAAAAAACATGTTCGTAGCAAACTACTATGGACAAAAGGAATTAAGAGGGGACTCCAGTCACGTAACATTTCCTATTCCTTCCTCCTTCTTTAAGGCATTTTAAAGCCCGTCTCTCCTCAACGCATGACCCGGAATCGTTAATACCTATAAGGTTAATTAATGAGTGAACGAAGTGAGAGCATCTATGTATTAGCATAGTCAATGATTCGTTGATCCGTTTGACATAAGTTCATAAAATCTGTCAAAAGTTGTTGAAATCTTAAGATTAAAAAACTATTACAGTTCGCGCCACGGTGCTTGACGCCTGGGAAAGGCGAGAACCAACTCAAACTTCTCATAATTAAAAGCAGACAATTAAGAAAATAACCAAAACAAATATTTTAAAATAAAGTTATTTCATTTTGGTTTCTGTTGACAAAAGCATACTGTAACACTAACGGTACTAAGCCGAATAGAGGCGAAAAGTAATTCCAGAACATACGCTAACCAGGCATCAAGCACTGTGCCCCGAACTGTACCATTTGTTATAGGTAAAGACAACGTTCTCCTATAATGTGAGGAGGTTATTTGTTTCCCCGCTAGACTGCAGCACCCTATTATTTTATATTTATTTACTTCTACCAGCTGTGTTACTTTGATAGTTTACTATCATAAATAACCCCGTAGCAAACCTGCGTACTCAGAGAATTTACAGTTATACCTAACTAACCAAGTTATTTTTGTTATTTTCGGTCAAAACTTTCGCACCTTTGACATAATAAGGTGTTTTGATCTTTAACAAATTATATTCTTAAATGGATAAGCGTGGTACATAACAATTTATTATTGAATGAACCAAGCGTAACCCTAGATTGATTAGAAAGTTCAGTGGCCATTTGTATACGTGTAAAACTGAACATTTTGTAATGAGTTTTTAAGGACATATTTATGATGTCTAAGGCGTGTTTCGATTTATTGAACTCGTATGTGTTAATTTACTTAATAATCATGCCATGCACAAATCTTCGTCAAACAATCAAAATTTCAAGTGTATCTTGAGAACTATAACTTCCTAACTATCCGATTAAAGAACTTAGGCTATCTGTCCGCATTTAATCGAAATGCTAAGAAATATTCAGATTTAATGGTGAGAAACATATTTATTGGTGTGTTACAAATTTATTTTAAGACTGAAAATGGACTAAACCAAAAATATATATATTTTTCCTGTAGAGTCCACAGGATCAAGACTATTTGTTTGATATTTATTGCCGGAATTTTGGTTTGAGACTTACGTTACTATCAGTAATTTTCATCTACATTTTCTGGAAAAAATTATAAAAGTGCCTAGCTTCAGTGAGCAGAAGTCCGATATCTCAATTAGTCACTCATAAAATATTTTGTGATTTCAAAATCTTGCTCACTGATTGATATCGCTAGCTATTTTGTTTCTCTTTTACATATCGTTGCTCCAGCACATATTTTTTGGTTGAATTGGATGTATACTTTTTGTTGACAAACTAATATTTACATGGTTCTCAAACAGTCGACAAAAATGCGGTTAGTTCCGAGTTTGATTATCCAACTCTAGCCTCATAGTATGGCACATATTTCAGCACTAATGTTGCGAAGGCTGTCTTAGTTTTTGAATATTGGAGACTATGGAGTTACAAACTTGGTCTTGACTTCTGTTCCATTCGAAACATCAACAGCATGGTTTTGAGATTCGGCGACTGTAATATCAGGGCTGTGTGAGGCGTACACATTTTTACCGTATGCTATGTTTGAAGGATTAAAAATTTGAGCAACAACAATGCAACGGCCGATCTTTGCAAATAACATTTAAAAACTTACAAGTTTTTCTATTGGGACAATACATTTGAAGCGATCCAATACAAAAATGTTTGGTCGCTTGACCAACTATATAAATAAAGCAGAGTTCTTGTCTGTATGTGGATCGCCGTTAGGCTACACTACAAGGAGTTAAGGCATGACATTTTCAGGGTAGGTTCCTTTAGGTTACAGCTAGGGCTACTCCCCGTAGAACATCCAAAGTCTAATCTTATATTCTAATATGAGTAAGGTTTGCTTGCTTACTTGCGACACGGATCTTAAAAACGGCTCCAACGATTTCCTTCAAATGTTCGAAATAACTAATTTCTGGGATAAAAATAAGTTCTAGACAGGCCTCATCCCCAGGAAAAATCAAATAATGTAAAAAAAACTAAAATGAAAAGTTAACAAAATTAACATTGGGCTTATGGAGTTTCAAATCAAAACAAAAGAATTTTAACAGCTGTTCATAATCAACCAGGGAACTGTCAAAGTAATACTGATGTATATGATTATTAACATGTGGTTTCCTGAGAGCAGAGATTAAAAGATTTGAGTGAAGATTACATAAATAGAGTAGTAAAATAAATCAAAGGGACATTGAGCTATAAATAACAACTGGAGTGACCTTAAAAATGTAGAAAAGAGGCAAATGAGTTATACAAATCTGATTACCAGTAGGGGGAAGTGGTGAAATATTACTCCAAGTCATCTAAACAAACTGACTGGCCTTCCCCGAGCAAAGCTCGCCCCCCAGGTACTGTTAATCAAATGAGACCATACGGTTACAGTTTTCTGCTATTCATTTAATGTTATTCAAATAAACAACTGACATCAGTAATTTACTTTTTTAACTACATTTTATACACAGGCATAATCAGCTAGTTTTAAATATTTGTTATTCTTTGATATATTATTGACATATGTACTGTATTAGAAGTACAAAATTAATATTATTAAATTTTAGTGACAGCCTGTTGTACATTTGTGGTAAACTTAAAGGTCTGTTTTAAATTAAATCTTTCGTATTAAGATCTTTTACAAAAAATTGTTGTTTTCCATTGTATATATAGGTATTTGAAGATTATTTCTTTTTAGTAAAATTTGGAATTGTTGTTTTCCATTGTATATATAGGTATTTGAAGATTATTTCTTTTTAGTAAAATTTGGACAAAAGATATCACCAAAAACACCTACCGGTAGTATAAATTTACTTTATGAAAGTTTATTTTTGTTCACTGATTGATTAGGTTGTTTCAAGTTAAATACATAATGGCAAGTGACAGATGATTGATAACTAATTAAAAATTAAAAATATATAAACAGTACTAACAAATGATTAGGTTGTTTCAAGTAAAATACATAATGGCAAGTGACAGATGATTGATAACTAATTAAAAATTAAAAATATATAAACAGTACTAACAAATACTTAGGCATAGGCCTACTTATTTTTAAGACAATTTAAAACAAAGCAAATTTTCAAAATATTAAAACGTAACTCAATTTAAAGCAAACTTAATGCGAACTCAATACAAATTCTTGAATAGTTATTATATACTGTACAGTAGTTTCCTCTGTATGTATGGAATTAATCAGTCATTCACTGACCAATAAGAATACATTCATACATTTATTGCATTGTAATGCAATTTATATATATTTATATATTTCACTAGCTGTGTACCCATCCTTCGTACAGGTTGTATAGAAATGGTACATTAACTAAAGCAAATAACAATCCACATGATTTATCAATATTAAAATTACATTTTAAACGTTTAATGTACAATTAAATCAAATTTAACGAAATATACTGGCAGATAATTCGGGTACTGTTGCTAGGTCGAGGAACTCTGTCGGATAGTAAACGGCGTGTGGTTTGCGACTCCAAATCGGTACACTTAACACTTTGGATTCGCTTTTAAAAATAAAAGAACTTAAGTACAAAAAAATATATATATCGGGGAGGGGGGAGTATAAATATAAAATCGGCGGGGGCAAAAAAATATAAAATCGGGGGGGGGGGTCATTAAGATCGGGGGGGAGCGCGCAAGTTCCCCAATACCCCTACTTTCGCCTATCGAAAAAAGAATTTGAGTTGCCATTCACGTAGGTTTTTTATTTTCATAATGATTATTAAGTCATTATTTGGTGATAAATTAATACTTGTCCATAAGAATAACATAGGATCTTTAAAACCCCGCAGGGCAGAGTCCTTAAAAGGTGATTTCCAAAAATCCAATTAACCTAAAACCTTCTAACGCACATATAGAACATAGAAAAAAAGTTTCATCGAAATCAGTGCACCTTCCCTGTGAAAAGCGAACAAAACGTGTCCAAATTCGCAAGAAATTACGTTTTTGAGCGGCCGCCATTATTTTTTTCAAAAGGCGTATGCCGGTTTAAAGTGGCCTAAAACCTTCTCACGCATGAATAGAACAAAGACACAACGTTTCAAAAATGTAGTGCACCCGTTTTCCCGTGAAAAGCGAACAAAAACCCGTCCTTGAGCGTCACCGACAGACAGACAGAAAATGAGATAAGAAGCGTTTCTGCTTTTGTATGGTGTTAAACGTAAAAATATACAAAAATGTCATAATTCCAAGCAATGTACAGACAAAACTCTAATTTTATTTATATAGATTATGTTTCAAACGAGGACAATTAAGTAATTGTTTTATAAACTATTGATATAATTAACCATCAAAATTTACACACAAATTTATGTTAGAAAATTGTATTTTGTTTATTTCAGATTGAAAAAGTAAACATTTTAAAATCTACGCTCGTAACTTGAAATTTGGTGTGTTGGCAATCAATCTTATTTTGAATAAAATTCGATTAGGCCTACTCAAGTATGGAATTCCAATATTATTCAAGTATAAAATTAAAAATCCAGTAAAATACCAGTGTTTCCAGCATTAGTAGACACCCGGAATAAAAAATCAATCTTTACACTGGAATAAAAGTATATTATGTACAGTGGAACCTTTATACCGTCACCTTCGGAACCGGGACTGTGACAGATAACTGAATAGACAGATAATAGAAATGTCATTATAATTATGTAACTTTTATCATTTATAATTTTACAAATAGGAATCCAATACATCCAGCAATTATCTTCAAAAATAAAAATTCTCAGGAAGGCTTAAGAGTCGACCAAAATCCCTCAGGCATACGTATATTCATTTCCCACATAGTCCTGAGTGACTGCTTTATTTGCAGCATATGACCAGTCACAATGTCCAAAAATTGTTCTATTCATCGAAGGGAGGTTGTCATCGAGAGATAAACTGATTTACCTCCTACGCCCAGACATAAACAAGGAATATTCATTTTGAGTTAAATAATTTCAGGAATATATGCAATTTATAGAACTAGAGATTGCCCAGTGGTGAAAAATTCAAATAACTGATCTGCTATAATATTTAGGCCTACATAGAAACTTTTGGGAATGTAGGCTACAGTATGTCTTCTTCTTCTAATATATACAGCTGAACTTTCACTCAGACTGACTGACTCAATGAGGTATACAAATTCAAGACTACTTCTATAAGAGCTAGATACATGAAATTTGGCATGCAGGTAGCTTTTATCTTGTAACCCCCAGGAAAATTGCCGAAACAGACACTTTTTTATTTTAACCCCCTCAGACATTTTTTTAATTCTTTAAAAAACGCTTAAGCTTATTTTAGATTTCTATTTTTGAGCTCTAGCATGTGAACGGATGATAAAAAAACAGACACCACTGGACATAGTCCTACCATAGATTTTAAAAGATCTAAAACTTTGGTCACAACTATGACTTTTTGAAGTACCGGTAGGCTATAATAGGGACACCCGGTATAGTAGCCTATTCATGTTCATATTGACCTAATTAGTTGTCTGTAGTAAAAAATTAAGCAAATAAACGGTATCAGGAAACTGAAACATACTTTCTCCCTTTCAACCCAACTTTAATGACTAAATTATTTGTTATTTACTAACTACAGAATATAGGCTATGGTACAGTATAATCCACAGAAAATCTTCTAAAATATATTTTTTCAGAAATGTTCACTTTAAGCTCTTTATGTGCTTCAAAGTTCCAAACAAAACCACAAATACCTCAAAAATCGGCCATGGAAGCATACGAAACTACTGTCTCCCACGGAAATTTGTCTTGATTTTTAAGAATGTGCAACTTCTAAACTAGCCTACCCCAATAGCCTAAACAAGAATTTATTTTATTTTCATGATTGGTAACAAAGACTGCAGCCTGTAAAAATTTCAGAATTTTGTCATCAGCCCCATCGGAGATACAAAGGTCAGGAAAAGCCAAATTTAAAATACCCCCGTAGCAGCAAACCTGCATAGTCAGCGAATTTCCAATGCACACACATATATGTGTGTATGTGTGTGTGTGTATCTTAATGCCACTTAAAGCCACATACCAAGTTTCGTCAATACCACTTAAAGCCACATCCAAGTTTCGTCAATATACATTCATAAACTATTTTAGACATTTTAATTATTCTCCATAAGAATAACATGGTGTCTGAAGATGCAGGTTTGCTGAAACAAGGTCCACAAAAAATGGGTTTTTATGCAAATTTATTTTTAACTCAACTAGGTGAAGCTACTTACCAAATTTTATTAATTTATGTTCATAATTAAGGGAGATAACATTTTACTTATTCTCCATACGAATATCATGGAGGCTGAGTACGCAGATTTCCTGCTACGGGAACAATCGGCAAAAAAATTGTTTTTCGTACAAATTTTAAAAGACCACAACGATTATATTATTGGTGAGAAGCAATATAGGCCTACCAATTTTTGTCAGGATAAGTTGATAAATAAGCAAGATAACAAAATTTTCTTATCCTACTAATATTGTAAATGTGAAAGTTTGGATGTTTGTTTGGATATATGTATGGATATTTGGAGCTACCCACGCATTAACTACTGGACCGATTAAGCTAAAATTTTGCATGAACATGGCTTACATATCACTTTAACATGTAGACCTGATAATGTCCACATCCAAGCTTAGGGCTACACCCCCCCAGGTCCTCTAAGTTCCAATGCAAACCTTAAATGGGAGGATATCATTTATAAAATTACCAGCTGTATTTGTTTGTCAGTTGGGGCGAAGAAGTCAGATGGTAAAACTAAACAAAGATTCCATAGAGGGCCAGGTTAATATTTTTAATGTTTTTTAATTTGTCGCGAGCGAAACGCGGGATAGCAGCTAGCTCTCCATAAAAATAACATTGGACAACGTACTGTGTTTAGCACTTACAATATCTCTGTAACCAATTGACGTAAAGAAATGATCAAAACACCAAATTGTTTGTTTTTTAAAGTGAATTTAATGGTAAAAACTAAAATTAGATTTACTAAAATATTATATGCAAAAAACTTTTAAAACCCATTTTTGGGTTACAAAACCCCCCCAAAATACCCCTTTGGATAAAGCGATCTGGCTGGTTTTCCATCTTCAAAAGTTATAAATGTTGCTTTACATGTTTGTAAAGCAATGATCATCAAAATTAGACCATTTTATTTAATGGGTTAACGCACCCACGGACACACATATATATATGAATAGTGTTTTTGGCATCTGGGGACCTCAAAACGAAAAGTCATCATGGTCCCGGGCGGTCTTATCATGCCGAATGCGGTAATAGCTTCTTCCATATAGGGGAAATTCGCTAAAAATTCAACTTTTAAACATTTATACAAAATAAAGAAAAGGAGTTTTACAAATTATATTTCTTGGGGTGGGTTGAATGCTTTATAACCTTTACCATAACAAATAACAAGATGCATATAGGACTCCTTCCATGAGAAAAATATGTCTAAAAAGTGAATTTTGCACAATTTTGATTTAAAACTCTTCAAGTCAACTTTTCTGGTGGAAGAAAGAGAAATAGATAAAAGTATTTAATGACATAAATTAAAGAGAGGAAATTTACCTTTAAATGGTTTTTGTTTGATCTTTTTAGGATAGGCCCTAAATATTTTATGAGATACTTTCTAAAGTAAAAGATTCCAAACACAAAAATCGGCGTGTTTAGAAATTTAAAAAAATGACCGCCACACTTAACATAAATAAATTTAAAAAATGGTTTTTAACTCCTCAAATACAATAGAAACAACGGGGAGATTATAGATTGTTTTTCAAAAATGTCAAGCAAACAGGTCTGGATCACTTCATAAAGTCAGTCTGCATCTTCTTGCTGTACAGTAGTTTTTTAATCTGACAAATATACAATAATTTGGATTTACAAAAATAGGTATAGGATCATTTCTGTAAATTTATAGAAACCAAAATGCAGGAGTCAGTGGTTCAATGCCCATCACTACAATACCGGTACCTGAAATTGCCCTGTGCATGTCCCAAAATTGCCCCATATTCACCCTATGTGGGTTTTAGTCAATATCATTATCCCTATTAATTGTAGAACTTTAATTCAAACATAAATTTTTAGCTTGATAAAGTGTATATCTTCTCATATACAAATTGTATGGATGGAAACATTATTCATTTACAGGCGGAGTAAGTTTTTGTGTTTGTTTTTGTCAAAAACAAAAGCTTTTTGGGGCACAAAAGTAGTTTTACAAACAAATTGTTTTAACATTGATATAGGCAAGATATTGCTTAAATCATTATGGTTCCTTAATTATCAAATATTAGGCTGTATTTGGCAGCTAAAACACGTGATAAAACAGAATAGGTTTTTTGAACTTTTTACATTTAGGTAATTATTTTTAAATCCACATTTTGGTTTGCACCATTGAATTCAGCTTTAAAAAATCAATAATTTTGTATCTTGAATTATTGCTGTATGTCAATCGGTTACTGAGATATTGAAAGTGCTAAACGTTGTCCAATCTTATGGAGATTAAGTAAAATATTATATCTCGCTTATTAATGTAACTTGGTATGTGGCTTCATATGGTTGGGGTTTACAGATATTTGCATACAAACCCCATTTTCTGTGGTCCCCATAGCAGCAAACCTGGTTTCTCAGCAGCTATAATGTTATTCTTATTGAGAATAAGAAACATGTGATATCTCGCTACTTTTAGCGAATTTCCCCTATAGGGAAGAAGCTATTACCGTAGGTCTCATGGTAAGACTTAAGCCCGAGACCATGATAACTTTTCATTTTGATGTCCCCAGATGCAAAAAACACCATTCGTTCAAATTTTTAGCGAATTTCCCCTATAGGGAAGAAGCTATTACCGTAGGTCTCATGGTAAGACTTAAGCCCGAGGACCATGATAACTTTTCATTTTGAGGTCCCCAGATGCCAAAAACACCATTCGTTCAAATTTTTATATATGTATATATATATATATATATATATATATATATATTTATATATATATATATATGTCCGTAAGCACGATAACTCTCGTAAAAAAGGTCCGATCTTAATGAAATTTGGTACAAATGTGTAAAGTACCATTTATTTGAACGAGTTCGAAAACCAGATGAATCGCACCATCCGAAGGGGGGTTTTTGGGGGGTTTTGTACCCCAAAAATGTGTTTTTTGGGGTTTTCACATGTAATTTTAATTTAAATCAAATTTTAATTTATACCATTGAATTCAGCTTAAAAAAACAAACAATTTGGTATTTTGATCATTGCTCTACGTCAATTGGTTACCGAGATATTGAAAGTGCTAAACACAGTACGTTGTCTAATGTTATTCTTATGGAGAAAAGGAAAAACTGTATATCTCGCTTATTTATGAACATAAACTGGCGAAATTTGGTATATGGCTTGATCTGGTTGTGGTTTATTGTTGTTTGCACGAAAAAACAATTTTTCATCTATGGTTCCTGTAGCAGCAAACCTAGGTACTTGGTCCCCATGTTATTCTTATGGAAAATACTTAAAATGTTATATATCGCTTATTTATGAATGTATATGGATGAAACTTGGTATGTGACTTCACTAAGATGAGTTATATTGATATTTGCATAAAACCCCATTATTTTGTGTGCCTTGTTGCAGCAAACCTGCGTACTCATGCCCAATGTTATTCTTATGGAGAATAATTAATATTTTAAATATCGACTGTTTGTGAATACATTTCTTATGAATCCTGTTAAGTGTTTTAATGTGTTATGTTATATAATCATTGGAAATTCGATGAGTATGCAGGTTTGCTGCGACGGGGGTATTTAAACATATACCTATTGGAAAAACTTGGTACCTATGTTGCTTCATCTGGTGATGATCCATTGGTATTTAAATACAATGATTGTGGTCATTGATGCAGCAAACCTCAGTACTCAGTCCTAATGTATTTTTTTATGGAGAATAAATAAAATGTCATATATATCTCGCTTATTTATGAATATGCTTTGATGACAGTGGCGGATACAGCCAGGGGGCGCGCGCCCCCCCCTTGGACTCAGAAAATGTGTAATTAATGGTAATAGTATCTAATATATATACAGCCGCATGTGCAACACACCCAGACATAGGAATTCTAGACCACTTCCAGACGAACTAGAAACGTGATATTTGGCATGCAGGTAGCTTGTACCTTGAAACCCCCGGTAAAATTGCCAAAATATACAATTTTTAATTTTAAAACCACTAATTTTGATCTTGAAAATTGAATATTTTAACATTGGGCTTATGGAGTTTCAAATAAAAACAAAATAAATCGTAACAGCTGTAAACAAATATCCAGTAAACTGTCAAAGCAACTTTCACATGAAGAGTATAAACAAATTATAGAACTATTGAAAAATGAAAACATCTAGAGTGGATTTAACCATAATGAATCTAAAAATTATACTATATAAAAAATACTTGAAAGGTCATTGACCAATAATAACAACTGGAGCGACCCCAAGCGGGGGTCTGGGGGCGGAGCCCCCAGCGAGCAAAGCGAGTTGACTATATATCTTTACTAGACTGAAAACCTTATGTCCCGCCTCTAGTCTGATAACAAAAGAGGCGAGATTCTCCACGTAGTTCTGATAGGGGGGGGATCTAGGAATTTTCTGAGGGGAGGCGCACTTGAGATTTTTTTCTTACTAAACGATAACGTCCCGCAGCAACGGGAGGCATTTGTTAGTACTCGCTAAATTAAATTCAATCATGATGCTAATAAATAAAACACCACATTTTAACACTTATTTCGCAATGAAATTTGTAATATTGATGTATTCCACTGATACAATAAACAGTAGGTACATAAATATACACATTTTATACAACTACTACTGCAAAAAACAAAAGTTTTATACCGATTTATTTACTTTCACGCACTACTAAAGGCTAAACCAACGCACACAAAACGGCTAAGGTAGAACGCAAAGGTTTCAGAAAAGAAGAAGATTGAGGAAGACTGCAGGGTGCTGTGGTGTGTACCACTAGGGCAACCAAAGGCAATAGACCGGTGCTGTGGTGCGTTACCTTAGGGATGCTCGGCCCAAGCCCCTAGGCCGGTGCTGCGGTGTATGCTCCTAGGGCAGCCAAGGGCAATAGGCGTTAATAGGCTGTGGTGCGTATCTAGGGTTGGGGTCTAGGCCGCTTTCTGTCACTGTACTAGTTTTTTTTTTTAATATTTGCAAATTCATTATTTCCACCAACACGTCTTACCTACTGGGCAATGCTCTACAAAACGGAGCCCCCCCTATAATGGGTCGCTGCAAATAATTTTAACAGTACAATTATCATGGAATGTGTAGGCCAAGATAGTGAACCCCGTTGGTAGGACGGTAAGGAACCAAGTCACCATATAACGATATTCCTTTATGTGTGTTAAGTAACTTACTGCATCCAAACATTTGTAAGGTAAACAGTTGCCGATCGATACATAAAATTAGGGAGTCACTGAGCTCCTTAAATCCGACAAACACAACTTCCTATCTGTAAGGTAAAGGCACGGGCCAGGACTGAGCATCCCCTAGGGTAACGCACCTCAGCCAACAGACTATTGCCTTTGGCTGCCCTAGGAGAACACATCGCAGCACCGGCCTAGGGGCTTGGGCCGAGCATCCCTAAGATAACGCACCACAGCACCGGACTATTGCCTTTGGTTGCCCTAGTGGCACACACTGCAGCACCGGCCTAGGGGCTTGGGCCGAGCATCCCTAAGATAACGCACCACAGCACCGGACTATTGCCTTTGGTTGCCCTAGTGGCACACACCGCAGCACCGATCCTGCAGTCTTCCTCAATCTTCTTCTTTTCTGAAACCTTTGCGTTCTACCTTAGCCGTTTTGTGTGCGTTGGTTTAGCCTTTAGTAGTGTGTGAGCGTGAAAGTAAATACATCGGTATAAAATTTTTGTTTTTTTGAGGTAGTAGTTGTATAAAATGTGTAACGTAACTACCGTTTATTGTATCAGTGGAATACATCAATATCACACATTTCAT
Organism: Allygus modestus; assembly: GCA_963675035.1. Classification (NCBI taxonomy): domain Eukaryota; kingdom Metazoa; phylum Arthropoda; class Insecta; order Hemiptera; family Cicadellidae; genus Allygus; species Allygus modestus. The sequence goes on along the minus strand of OY776112.1, from coordinate 230,943,814 downwards.
TGCGAAATAAGTGTTACAATGTGGTGTTTTATTTATTAGATCATGATTGAATTGAATTTAGCGAGTACTAACAACTGCCTCCTGTTGCTGCGGGACATTATCGTTTAGTGAGAAAAAAATCTCAAGTGCGCCCCCCCAACAAATTCCTAGATCCGCCTCTGTTTGATGAAAGTTGGAAAGTAACTTGATGGCGTAGTGAGGTAGCATTTTAAATTCGCTGAGTATGCAGGTTTGCTGCAACAGGGGTATTTAATTTGCTAGGCTTGATATTTGGCATGCAATACCTATCCATAATGTACTTGAAGCTAATTTTTGGAAATCAATTTAAATTTTAAACTGTGAAATGAAATCATCAAAATTTATCATTATTGGAATTTTGATGATTTCATTTCACAGTTTAAAATTTAAATACAATATTACCTTACTACCTATTACTTATTACCGCTGCGACGTCATTGACCAGATGATCCTGGATAGATTGAGTCAAATTTTTTGGTATTCTTATTTCTTGAAGATAAGAATCACTGGTTACTGGGGCAGTTTATGGCCTCCCCTCCACGGGTCTTCAGGAACTCTTTTATTGAGTAACGTGGTCCAGACAATAGCCTCGCTCGAACCACTTGCTTAAACTTCCGGTTTTCTGCCTTCTGGACTTCCTTTGGCAGTGTATTGTACAATTTGATGGCCATGATAGGAAAACTGTTCAGGGATTTGGAGTCTCTACGTCTCAGCATGTCCAGGTCGCCTGATCTTCGGGTGTTGTGAAGATGTGTTTCACTGCATTGAGCAAAAGAGCTAATATTTTCCTTGACATACACAAGCGAGTCAAGTACATATTGACTAGAGATGGTCAGAATGTGTAATCTGGAATAAGGGCCTGCAGTGGTCGGTTTTTCCTGCCGAACATAAGAGCCTGACGGCCTTCTTTTGAAGAAGTAGAATTTTCTTTGATCAGAGGTGTGCCCCCATAGTACTAGTCCATATAAGATGTAGCTATAGAACAAAGCATGGTATGCCGAGACCAGAAAATCTGCTGGCACCGATGTCTTAAGCTTCCTCAGTAAGTACAGTACTCTGGAGGGTTTGTGGGACAATTGAGTTACATGCTCATTACAGGTCAGTTTTGGATCAATCCAAAAGCCCAATAGTTTCACAGGATTAGAGAGGTCTCATCTCTTAAGAGTACAGACGAGGCGCTGTGTTTTTTCTTTATTTAATTGCAACCTGTTTGCTACAAACCAGTCCTTGGCATCACTGAAAAGGCCAGCAGAATCAGTTGACATTTGATTTACATCTTTACCCGTTGTCAATAGGGTAGTGTCGTCCACAAATAAAAGCGAATGTCCCTCAAGGTCTAGGTCATTGACAAGGATCAGAAAGAGCATAGGGCCAAGTACGGACCCCTGCGGCACGCCATGCGTCAGTTCCAGTTCAGCAGAACGTGCTCCCTCCACCTCCATAATCTGTTTCCTCGCAAGAAGATATGATTTCATTGTGCAGAGCACAGCACCAGCAACACCGTAATGTTCTAATTTTGTCAAAAGCAGTTTGTGCGAGACACAATCGAATGCTTTTCTCAAGTCGCAGAGCGTTATTCCCAATGAATCGCCCTCTTCAAAAGCGTCCATCGCTTCACCAGTGATAGAATCGCTTAAGTAGTAGACCGCCTGCGGAACCCATGCTGGTTTTCCAGTAGCAGGTTATTTCTGTCAAAGTAGGCAACCATCTGCTCCTTAATGACTGACTCAAGGACCTTCCCAAATACCTATGTCTACACATTTATCTTCATGATTAGTATGTATAAACTAACATATTTTAATATTTAAACCTTTCAAAAACATTTAAAATGTAATTGTTTTATAATTAACGAACTACTTTATTTACTGCACCGACTTGCTCAATGTAGTTAGTGTCTTATTAAAATAGCTCTACTGTAGCGGCCAAACGGATGATCCTATAAAAAAAACTGAAGACACAACATGCCGCGGATTTTAGAAGATCTCCAACTTTGGTCCTATGATTTGTTGTCGTATCTTACCCTTGGAGGTAGTATTACTGGAGAGGACATGCCAATGCTTTAACATTAGGGCCGAAGAAGCCAGGCACGCCCCCTCGCAACTGGCGATAAGATGGCAAGCGAGTCAATAAGATGGCAAAAGCGCTCCAATTTAGCACGGGGAAGATAGGGAAAAACGTGTCTCGCGCTTAGTTGAATTAGAATTCCCGCCAAGATAATTGGTTTTTGGCCAAATGGCTTTTTGATTTGTATTTCTGATTAAATTCTGGAGACGTTGATACCAAATATAATCATGTAGGCCCTATATAATGTTGATATTTAGTAAATGGAATAGAAACTTAGAAGAATTATTGGAAATACTTGACATGCGCTCACTTTAATTACGTTCTTGGACAATCTCTAATTTTTGTATCCTAATAACCAATTTATTTGTGTTCCTAGTGAGCTGCTCTAATTTTTAATACCATTTTTAAGCATATTAGACTGCTATTCTTTAAGTAAAAATTATAACAATAAAGATTTTGTTTGAAAATTCTCAACCCACGCTTTTCTTTAATTAAGTTCCTGCCCAATTTGAAGAGTTTATGGCTAAAAACACTACTGATTCATGTTACTTACTAAATACTTAAACTTTTAACAACAATTTTAACGATGTTTGAGTTATCTACTTTATAAAATAAATAAATAACTAAGAATAGTTGTAACTTATATCTTTGGACCCACACTCACTTTAAATGAGTTCCTGGCCTATAGAATAAATTTGTAACCAAACAAACTAAAGGTTTTTCTTCCCTAGTAAGTGCTGAAACTATTGATACCAAATTTAACCATGGTCGGGTGTTATATGTTTTCTAAAGGTCATAATAAACTTAGAATAATTGTAGACATCTTTCAACCCGCACTCACTTTATTAGTTTCCTTGCCAATAAAATGTGTTTATACACAAATATAGTATTTATTCATGTTATGAAATAAGTGCTCAAACCGGTAATTGCCAATATTAACCATATCTGAGTGGTTTATGTTTAAAAGAAGTAATAATTACTTAAAAGAACTATATAAAACTCTCAACCCATGCAGACCTAGCCAATGGAATAACTATTAAACAAATAAACTAATAATTTCCCCACCATATAACTGCTGAACTTTTTAATACCAATTTTAACCATATTATAGTGGTGTATGTTTTATTCACGTAATGTAAACTAAAAGAAATGTATAAATGTTTCAACCCACGCTCACTTTAATTACTTTCCTTGCCATTAGAAAGTGTTTAAAAACACAAATAAACTCGAGCAGGTAATACCGATTTTAAACATTTTGTAGTGATTTAAGTTTCGTAGAAACAATATGTCAAGGAGTTATATGTCATGTAAACGTAAGAGGGGTCATTTCCATGTGAAATCACCTAATGCTGGTTGCATGACCATTTTAGAATTTTTTGATTTGCTCACCATGTAATTATCTACTCCTCAGAAGAGTAACTTTTTTTATTTTGTTTAAATTTTTATCTCATTCAGTTCAGGATTCATACTTACTTAAAGTTACCAAAGGAGAGCAATTTTTAGCACTTTCAAGGGTTTGCGCTAAAATCATAGCTTCTATGGTTTTTAAGATATTTTAGTTCTGGTTATTTAGTTTTGAAGGTAAGATTATGCCCTTCAAAATTATGTAACTCAAGTTACTTGAAAATAAATTTGTATGGTAGCAAATTAATAATAAAAAATGTGTTTTCAATGAGCCGAGCGGCCATTTTCAAAAATGCATGTACCAAAAAGGGAATGAGACCACAAATTAAATTTGTGCCCATAGAAGCTCCACATGTCTTTAATAAAAATCCATAGCATGATAAAAATTGTATTTCTTTCCCAACATTTGAAGTCAAAAATATAAATTTTTCAAAATTGAGCCATTTGGGGGTTTAATATCTAGAAAGGGGGACCAGAACAAAGGTTGAGTTTTTGTGTGTTAACTTACCTAACTGAGTACTGTGGATGGTATTAAGTATCACTTTGTGGTTCACCGTACTTTCCAAGATATGAGCATCAATGTTAGTGGTAAAATACAGTGTGTCCCCAGCCGATGTTCAGTAGAGTAAGCATGAAAATAATTTACTTTCTCGTGTGATGACTATTGGATATTTTAACATAAAATATATCTTTATGAAACATTTAACTGAACATTTAGTGTATAATCATGGTGTAATATGGTTTTGTTGAAATTACAAAACGATGCGAGAAAGGGTTTGAGTACTTATAGGACAGTTTATCACCTGTTATCATAATATTTATTCATTCTATTTCTTTACTTATAGTTACAAAATTTAAAAAAATAGTTTCATTACCTTACAATAGGTACAGGTACAAAAATTCTTTCAATAAGACTCAATAAGACTTTATTAATGCCATTAAACATATAGTACAATGCAATAGGCACAGGTCACATTTATACATGATTAAATTTCAAGGTCAGTATGGGATGACAGTTACATTATTGGTCTATCTACAAAATCAAAATTCCCTAGAGACAAATAGTTTCATAAAATATTGTCATGCCTTACAATAGGTACAGGTACAAAAATTCTTTCCCTAGAGACAAACTATGGTTTCTCTCTTGTGTATAAAGCTGTGAAGTACTATAAAAATAAAACCTATTGTCTAGGCCTAAATTAAGTTGCTATGACAAGTTCACAAATTTAACCTGAACTGAGTACTACTGTAGATGGTATAAGCTATATCATTTTGTGGTTAATTGTACTTTCTGAGACATGAACATCAATGTTAGTGGTAAAATACAATGTGTCCGCGGCCATTGTTGTTCAGTAGAGTAAGCATCCAAATAAATTGTTTTCACATTTAATGTTTTTATTTGAAAGTTTATATATATATATATATATATATATATATATATATATATATATATTAAAATAGCATTTTCACTGTATCTTGCATCATAATTATTGTTTAACATGGTTTAGTTTGAATTAAGAAACAATTCGAAAGAGGGTCACGCATTATCCTCCAAATTAATTCTTATACTTAATCACACATTTTCTAATGTGTTATATGCAGAGGTCTTTTTAACTATACAATTTACTCTTTTCCAACAAATAAATAATCAATTCAATTCAAAATTGATGTATCCAACTCAGAATAATTAAAAATATCTTCAATTTTGGGAATTCCACATGAACTGTTGTTGCATTGTTCAATAGAGGTAGGTTCCGGTTCACTAAAGCCGCGTTTACACTATAAAACTTGTTTTATAAACTTTTGATTGTCAAACATGTTTAATACAACTTTTGTTTAATTAAACTTGAACTTGTGTTTACAAAAATGTTGTCGTACAACATTAGTTTTATGCGCTAACAAATTATCGAACATGATTCAAACACAAGCCCGCCCAAAAAACTAAAGTCACCATGATTGCTTCAATCGACAAGTAGAGGACGCTTTATTTGGGACACAATTTTTAAAATCATTGAAAAATATGAGTTTGCACGCAGCACGCTGACGTGAGGGAAGTGAATTTCCACATAAAAACATTGATTTTACCAATTATTATCAAAATCTGAAAACATTTACCGGTATTTTTTTTGGCTGTTCTGATGCTTCTGGTTCAATTTACCTGCAATGCTAGGAATTTTTCGTATTAGAAGGTTATGAGAAGGTCAGTCAGGCTTGAAAATAGGCTTGAGGTGGCTGTGGATGATAAAAATGCAGCAACAAATGAATAACAGGCTTTTCTACTGTAAAACCCCCATAAGAAAAACGTACTGCGTTTAGTCAATATAGCCTACATATTCTTTAATAACTCGGTAAATATTTGTGCTAGAATGAAAGAGCTTAAAACTTTCGAAATCTTATATGTGTTACAGTGATCCACCACTGTATATGTGTCCGTAAGCACGATAACTCTCGTAAAAAAGCTTCTATCTTAATAAAATTTGGTACAAATGTGTAAAGCACCATATTTTGAACGAGTTCAAAAACCAGACGAATCGCACCGTCCAAAGAGGAATAATGGGGGGGTTTTGTAAAAATGGGTTTTTTGGGGTTTTCACAAGTAATTTTTATTTTAATGAAATTTTCATTTATACCATTAAATTCAGCTTCAAAAACAAACAATTTGGTATTTTGATCATTACGCTACGTCAACTGGTTCCTAAGATATTGAAAATGCTAAACACAGTACGTTGTCTAATGTTATTCTTATGGAGAAAAAGAAAAATTGTATATCTCGCTTATTTATGAACATAAACTGACGAAATTTGGTATATGGCTTCATCTGGTTGTGGTTCATTGTTGTTTGCTCTAAACAAAAACAATTTTTCGCCTATGGTTCCCGTAGCAGCAAACCTAAGTACTTGGTCCCCATGTTATTCTTATGAAAAATAATTAAAATGTTATATATCGCTTATTTATGGATGTGTATGGATGAAACTTGGTATGTGACTCCACTAAGATGAGTTTTTGATATTTGCATAAAAATCCATTATTTTGTGTTCCTTGTGGCAGCAAACCTGCGCACTCATCCCCAATGTTATTCTAAAGAGGAATAATTAATATTTTAAATATCGCTTGTTTGTGAATATTTCTTATAAATCCTGTTAAATGTTTTAATGTGTTATGTTATATATTCATTAGGAAATTCGCTGAGTATGCAGGTTTGCTGCGATGGGGATATTTAATCTTTTTCTATAAGATTTTTAAATTTTGATTTTTAATTTTCAAACCTGTTTTTTTTGTTCTTTTATCTCCTTTTTTGGTACCTTGTAACTTGTCTTCGTCTTTTTATTAACTTGTCTATTTTCTTCTGTATTACTCCATCTTTCCTTTATTATCATTTCTTCATTCTCATTACCTTCATTATTAATTAAAAAAAGATTGGAGTAGATTTTATGATTTAAATATTGATTTTTTATCTTGTATATTTTATTACACTGTTCTTTCTTTCCTTATTTGTCTGTTAACTTTGATTTTTTATTGTTTGTAATGACTGTTTGTTGTTTTTTTACTTTCTCCCCCTATACATAGTATATGGAGAAAGTATTGTTTTCGTAAAAATTTTCGAATTTGAGTTGTTAGTGGAAATATTCGTTTTGGTGCTCCCTGAACCCAAAAAAGTGGTTTTTACGTGATGTCTGTCTGTGTGTGTGTGTGTGTGTCTGTGTGGATGTGTACAGAGCTAGAGCCCTAACCAATAGGCCGATTTTTATGAAATTTGGTATGTAGGTACTAATCCACGATATCTCCAGGCGTTTTTTTCATTTTTTGGAATTTTTGATTTTTAAGGGTAATTATCCCCCAAAAACCGCCAAAAAACATGAAAAATCAAAATTTCTCAAAAACGGCTCTAACGATTTTGATTAAACTTTAGTCGTTTGTAGAACTTTAGTCCTCCAACAAAATGACACCACCCGCATTTCTGTAAAAATGCGGGTTCAGAAATTACAAGACTTAAAACATCAAAAATTCAGTTTTTTGGATTTTTCATAAAAAGACATAAATATAAAAAAATATTACTATTCACCACTAAAAAGAGCTCTAAAAACTAAATAATTTAGTATTTTGAATTACTATTCTACGATTGCTGGTTTCGGAGAAAATTGAAATTTTCATTTTGCGGTAAACGCAGTACGTTGTCCAATGTTATTCTTATGGGGAATACAAAAATTATTATTTCTCTCTTATTTACTGATAAATTTCATTCAAACTTGATATGCTTGTCAATTTAGCATTGACCAACAGAGGAAATTCGAAATATGTTGTCCCTTAATAACCCTGGGGGGGGGAATAGGGGGCATTTCCCCTCTTAAAACCACGAGTGTATCAATGGATTCTGTAGTGCCTCCAAAGCAGGGATTTGGGTGGATGTTTTTTAAAACAACTTGTTTACAAGATTTTCTGTACATTCGACCGTGCTTTGTATTCTATATTTAGTAAATAAAAAGCAATTTATTCGTTAAAGTTGGGCTAAAAGGGAGAAAGTATGTGTCAGTTTCCTGATACCGTTTATTAGTTTTTTTTTTTCATTATTAAATTATAACATACCGGTAATAAACATTGCTTTACAACTGCATGTGAACAAAATACGGTAGCCTAATTATGTAGTTTTAAGAAATAAAATGACATCTGAATAGTCATATTTAAAGAGGTAATAAAATTAAATACCCCCGTCCTGCGTACTCAGCGAACTTACAATGCATAATTTATGTGTTAATACCATATAAAGCTGCATACCAAGTTTCATAAAAATATATTCACAAATAAGCGATATATATAAAATTTGTAATTATTCTCCATAAGAATAACATTGGGGAAGAGTACATAGGTTTGCTGAAACAAGAAATATAAACAATTGGTTTCTATGCAAATATCAATATAACTAAACTAGGTGAAATCACATAGTTTCATCAATATACAGTTATAAATAAGCGATATATCTCTTTTAGCGAATTTCCCCTGAAGGGAAGAAGCTATTACCGTAGTCGGCATGGTAAGACCTAGGCCCGGGACCATGATAACTTTTCGTTTTGAGGTCCCCAGACCCCAAAAACACCATTCGTTCGAAACTGTATATATATATATATATATATATATATATATATATATATATATGTGTCCGTGAGCACGATAACTCTCGTAAAAATTATCCGATTTTGATGAAATTTGGTATAAACGTGTAAAGCAACATTTATGACTTTAAGTTCGAAAACCAGCCAGAACGCTCCATCTGGGGTATTTTGGGGGGGTTTTGTACCCCAAAAATGGGTTTTTCGAATTTTGTACATATAATTTTGGAAATAGTCAAATTTTAGTTTTTTCCATTGGATTCAGCTTAAAAAAACACACAATTTGGTATTTTGATCATTTCTCTACGTCAATTGGTTACCGAGATATTGAAAGTGCTAAACACAGTACGTTGTCTAATGTTATTCTTATGGAGGAAAAGAAAAATGTTATATCTCGCTTATTTATGAACGTATACTGACGAAACTTGGTATACGGCTTCATCTGGTTGTGGACCATTGATATTTGCTCAAAAAAATTTTTTTCCAAAGGCTCCGGTAGCAGCAAACCTGCGTACTCAGCCCCATGTTATTCTTATGGAGAATAAGTAACGTGTTATCTCCCTTAATTATGAAAATAAATTAATGAAATTTGGTATGTGGCTTTACCTACATGAGTTATATTGATATTTGTATAAAACCCCATTTTTTGTGTTCCTTGCTTCAGCAAACCTGCATACTCAGCCGCCATGTTATTCTTATGGAGAATAATTAAAATGTCATAAATTTTTGTTTATGAATGTATATTGATGAAACTTGGTATGTGGCTTTATGTGGTATTAAGATACATATATATGCATTGGAAATTCGCTGAGTACGCAGGTTTGCTGCTACGGGGGCATTTGATTAATCTCCATAAGAATAACAAGGGGGATGAGTACGCAGGTTTGCTGCAACAAGGAATGAAAAAATGGATGTTTAGGCAAATATCAATATGACTCAACTAGGTGAAGTCATATACAAGGTTTTATTAATCTATGTTCATAATTAAGGGAGACATAGCATTTTAATTTTTCTCCATAAGAATAACATGGGGGTTTATTAAGCAGGTTTGCTGCTACAAGTACCTTAAGCAAAAAATTGTTTTTTGAGCAAATATCAATAAAGACCACAACCAGATAAAGCCGTATACCAAGTTTCGTCAGTATACGTAAGCGAGAAATTATTTTCTTATTCTCCATAAGAATAGCATTAGACAACGTATGGTACTGTGTTTAGCACTTTCATTATCTTGGTAACCAATTGACGTAGAGGAATGATAAAAATACCAAATTGTGTATTTTTTAAGCTGAATCCAATGGTGAAAATTATATATTATATATAATGGTTTTTGTATATATTATATACAATGGTTTTTATATATTATATGTTTTTTGGTTATTTCAAAAATTATGTGTAAAAAGTTCAAAAAAACATTTTTGGGGTACAAACCCCCCCCCAAAAAACCCCTTTAGATAGAACGACATGGCTGGTTTTTGAACTTAAACTCATAAATGTTTGTACCAAATTTCATCAAAATCGGACCTTTTTAACGAGAGTTAAGTTACCGGTATATATATACAGTTTCGAACGAATGGTGTTTTTGGGGTCTGGGGACCTCAAAACGAAAAGTTATCATAGGTCCGGGCCTAGGTCTTAACATGCCGACTACGGTAGGTAATAGCTTCTTCCCCACAGGGGAAATTCGCTAAAAATCAAAAATCAAATTATTATTTTTTATCAACAATCATTACCAATAATCATATGGACCGTTTATGGACAAGTTATTAATACTCCAAAGATTCTAGAGTTTCGGGTCTCTGATACACCGTCAGCATCACTACAGCCCGGATGCTTGGATGCTTCCGAGTGTTATTGGCCTATGTATATTAATTCAAACTTAATTAAGTACCGTGGTATATTTTTTAATAGTTTATTTTAAAATTTAATATTCTACATGCATTACTGATTAGTTGTCAGTAGTCTATAAGCATTTTATGTAACATTTTATTTTTATAGACTATATAATTTTTAATTGTATCTTTACTTAAATGTTTAATTTATCAAGGTTGGTTGTAATAGAATTCATTAAATTCATATACGTAATAGAATGATCCTTCTACTAAGAATGTTTTAAGTTTGACTTTAAACTTTGTTTTATCTTCAATATTCTTTAAGTTATAAGGTTTATTGAAGAATGAATCACCAATATTTTGGGCCAAGTGGCAGTTAATAAAAGTATCTGGGATTCTTGTCTTACATTAGATAGCCCTCTGATATTATACATATGATTTCCTTCATCTGGTTTATCGTTAGTGTTGAATCTAGCAAACATTATAACCTCATAGATATACAATGAGTATAAAGGTAAAATATGGAGAAATTTAGCTTGCCTACAAGATTTTCCCTTTTTTATCCCTAGAATAAGTCTTACTGCTCTTTTTTGTAAAACAAATATTCTTTTCATTAAATTTTGTGTTGATGAGCCCCATATTACAATGCCTTATCTTATTTTTGATTGTATGATAAACTTAGTATACCGGTAATGTTAGTAAACTTAGTGGTTTATATTTGAACTGAAAAAAACATTTCTTAAGCAAAATATAGGCCTACATGACGTTATGCTGTAGCATAAGGAATTGATATGTGCTGTCCATGAGATTTTCATCTATTATAACTTAATACCTTAATATTTCATTGTTTTAACTTCTGTTAATTCAAAGTTATCCATTACTATTTGACCCAGAAATTGTTCAGCTCTATTTCTCAATATACTAAAATTTATAAAATTGGTTTTCTTACATTTAAGAAATAAATTCAAATTCTTAACACTAGAATATTAAGTTAAGTACTCATTATGACACCACTTCTGCTAGAGCTAGAAATGTGAGATTTAGCATGCATATATTCCTAGTACCCTCAAATTTCCTTAAAATTCCAAAAACCTACTATTTTAATTGTTAATCCCCTCAAATTTAAATAAGTAATTTGCTGATTTGTATGCTTTCTTAGTATGAAGAGAAGTTAATATGTCGGCTCTGGGCAATACCACTTTAACCTGAGGCCAAACAGCAACCTGGGGCGAAGCCCCTCACACAGGCAACTGAGGGCAGAGCCCCCAGCGAGCGAAGCAAGACAATATTAAATTTGTATTTTACTTAACTTAATTCACTAATTTTCTAGTGCTTAATGAAGAGATTCTTTGAACAATGTTGATCTGTGAATCTTTATAACAAGGAAATATTAATGACAGAGAACAAGGAAATATTAATGACAGAGAAGCACTTTGAATTTGGGGTGGGGGGGGGGTGAGTTAGGTCAACTGTAATAACAAATTAGTAGGTGCCTAACTTACTATGTGATAAATGTGTTTTTTCTGCTATGATTCAATTCAAAATCAATTTATTTCACACATTGTACAATTTTCACACTACATAGGCCTAGCTTGTTCTAGGCCTAACAGATAAATTAAAGATTAGTAAAAACAAGTTTCACGACATTTCGGGATCTGGAAACTGATCCCGCCTTCAGGTGAGAAAAAATACTTCAACATAAGTTAACAAAGTAGCCTGACACAAAATGTTTTGTTATATTGTCAACAGTCTCTTCGTAAATCCTCTACTTATAAAACCAACTAACTTAAGCCCATAGGCCATAGCCCAACAAGGATGGAGGTTGGTGAGAAAAAGTTGAAAAAATAGACTGACTGGGCAAAAAACTAATTAGGCTCAGGCCCACCGGTTTTACAAACAACTCTGGCAACAAATAAACCAAATATAAATAGCTGAACATAGAATATCAGATATCGGCATTTACAAATTGACATTTCATTTTGGTCTCAAATTCATTTAAAATACAATGGAGAATAAAGCTAGGTCTTTGGCTATTCAAGGTTTCCTGAAAGATTTGACAGAGGATGGTTTCAATTATAACCTCTATGGTACCCACATATCTACCAAGGTTTGTACATACGCTGCTAAATTCATTGACAACACAGATTTTGGTGAGTTTAACTTAAAACAAATGTTGTCAAGAAATTATTGTCGTTCTCAAAATGTTGACAACTTTTGTTGACATTCTTGTTGGCAAACTCCGTGTAAGTAAATGCGCATTTATTAGGAAGTAAAAATTAACCCGAACACTGGACTTGACAGTCGTCCCCTGGCAACCATCTCCAACGCGCAAAGGCTTGTTTTTCCACCGTTGTTTTTTGGGCTGAAAACACACGTTAGTAAGAGAAAATGTTTAGGATATCGGCTACATAAAAACAACAGAGCATAAGGTTCAAAAGGATATGACGAGCTAAGGACTGTTCCAGTTTGGTTAGTATTTGTCTACAAAATTAAATAGATATTTTAGTAAGAAACTTACCGTTTGAAGTGGTCTCTGATCCGATCTTCACGGATGTTTTCGGGCAAATTTCCAACCCAAAGGTGACGAGTCTCTCTAACCATCTTGATCTGGATTCTTCATTGGGGATAGGCTATAAGTATTCACGTACAATCACATAAACTAATTTAAACACTCACTTGCACATTATAAAACTATCAACAAAACATCTCTCCACTTCACAACACAAACTAACCACTTTAGTCTACATAAACAGCGTCACTACACTCGGGCGGGAATCAAGATACCTCCTTCCTGCCTGTAACGTAACAGAATAATTCTTTGTAAAAGTAACGCAGCGCTTCGGAGCGAGTCGGACGAGTCCACTTTGTAGTTGTAGGGGAGTTCGGTTCGGGGAGGGGAAACAGGTCGAACTGCAGAACAATCAACGACCCGGACAACAATTATTATTTTCCTTATTTTATTCATGTAGTTCTTTATTATGCTTTGGCTTTATATCTTTCCTAGGTTGTTTGCATGGGCGTAATTCGGGGGTGGCAAGGGAGGGCAGTTGCCCACCCAATAATTTGGAGAAAATACTATTGTAATATGAGAAAAGTCGCAATAATCATGATCACGACCATGTTCTCCAATCAAAATACAGAAATTACGCTTATGGTTGTTTGGTAAACCTTTTTTTAATGTAATACATTTTGATGAAGCATAACTCATTATGTTGTAAATATCATTATGTTTTTATAATAACTGTGATGTTCTTTTTGCTCACTATGGCCTCTCCCCTCCCACACCTTGTTTACGCTTTACCCATCCGGAGTGTGAGAATAAGGGCGGGTTTCGGAGATCGGGTTTAACACTAGTCTCGATCTAAACACCGGTTAAGACTAGGACTAAGAAAATTGATTTCGTAATTCGAGTTTAGCGCTAGTCAAGGATTAACGTTAGACCGAGTCTTAATTGTGGAGGGATAAACCCGAACTTGGACTCTTGGGTTTCGGAGTCGAGGATTACATAAGCTTCGTCTAAAATTTTAAACTCTCCGGTTTCGGAGCCAAAATTTAGACCTCTGCTGAGTGAAAATGACATAGTCCAGGTCTAAATTCGTGCTGTTTTTAGACCGTGAGGGGCAGGTCCAAGTTTATTTTCCTTATAAATAATTAATTAGTTAAACTACAAGTTTGTGATTATTCAATTCGTTCTCAGCGGAAAATTTACTTCCGATTTAATACCTAATTTTATTTTGTATGAATTTTTATTTTTACTATGTTAGAGCAAGAAGAGCAGATGGATTAAGGGAAAACAAGCGCAGCGCAGCAAATTATTAATTTTGTGGTCTTCTGTGGTTCTTATTGGCATGGGCGCCGACTTTGAAAAATTATTGGGGGGGCCTAAAAGTGATTGATGAGGGGGGTAGGGGTCGAGGTTGAACATTTTACCTGGATTGTCCTTTTAACGATAATCGACAGTTACGTTTTGTATTGCTAAACTTCTTAAGATTTAATTACAAATTAGAATACTACTCTCACTAATGGCATTGCGGTTCACTGTGCATCGACACTTACTGAATAAAACACATCGTGGTTGTAATTCATTTAGACGAAACCTAAACACTAATTTTAACCTCAAAATACTGATAGACTGAGATTACTTCGAGACCGCAGGTGCAGACGACTGAAAGAATGTTTTTGGCTGCCAAGGTGCCAATTTATTAAAGCGTTTACCCAGCATATCTCATTCTTGGGCCTAATATTCTTGGTTAAGAGATTGAGCTTAACAAGTCAAGTTTTTAAAATAGCGAGAGTTTAGAATGTACAGCTTAATACCCCCGTCGCAGCAAACCTGCATACTCAGCGAATTTCCAATGGATATATAACTGTCTTAATACTACATAAAGTCACTTACCAAGTTTCATAAAAATATATTCACAAATAAGCGATATGTGCAGTTTTTATTATTCTCCATAAGAATAACATTGGGACTGAGTACGCAGGTTTGCTGCAACAAGGAACACAATAAATGGGTTTTTACGCTAATAACAATAGAACTTAACTAGGTGAAGCCGTATACCAGTTTTTATTCATTTATGTTCATAATTAAGAGAGACATAGCATTTAATTATTCTCGATAAGAATAACATGGGGGGTGAGTTCAATGTAGACCTATCTGTTTCGGACCTGAAGGTTGATGTGCTAATGAATACTATGGAATGTCATGGATTGAGGAACATAGTTTGGTCATTTACAAGAGAGTTTAAAAACTCTAGGTCACTTATTGATCATGCATACACTGATCTTCCCAAGGATTATGTTGCTGCTTCTGTTCTTGTGACTGCCTTAGCAGATCACCACGCTCAAATGACTACAGTCAAGCTGCTTCCACAAAGAGAGGCTTCCCCAAAATTTCGTTTGTGCCGATCATTTAGAGATGAAAACATGTGGATATTCAACAATTGCCTTGCTCATGAGCAGTGGGCAGAGGTTTTTAGTGCAGATTCTGTTGAATCAAAAATGAAGAACTTCACCTCTACTATTTCATTTAATATAGACCAGGCTTTCCCACAGAAGAAAGTAAGGTGCAAGAAAAAAAGGTTTCATAGCAATATTTCTTTAAGCAAAGAACAGGCTGATCTTCGGGATTTAGTCAGATCGTGGTACTCTATTACCAAGGATTTAGAGAGATCCAATCCACTGAGGCAACACTTCTTAAGATTGAAAGCTCAATATCGCCAGAGTATTAAATATTCTAAGTCTCTCAAGGTATCCAAACAAATAAATAACTCTTCTAACAAGTCAAAGACTATGTGGAACATCATAAATGAAAATAGGGTCACTTCAAAGTCTCATCATGATTTTATTTTTGCTGTAAAAAATAGCAAAGGAGAGTTAGTTACTCATCCAAAGGAGGTTTCCAACATTTTCAATGATTTCTTCATAAATATATCACAGTGTAACACTTTTAATAGCAAGAATGTGAGTTCCTCTTCAAATGAAAGCTCTACTTTAAAGTCCTTCTTTTTAAAACCAGTAAACGCAGCAGAAGTTATCGATTTGATACATTCATTACAGCCCAAAACTGCATCTGGAATTGATAATGTGTCATCCAAACTCCTAAAATACTGCTCTAATTCCCTAGCAAATCCTCTCGTACATCTAATCAATAGCTCTTTTGAAACTGGAGTATTCCCTGACTTTCTGAAACTTTCAGTTGTAAGCCCAATTTTTAAAAAAGGGAAAAAATAAATGCTCGACAATTATAGACCTATTGCGATAACATCTTCATTCTCCAAGATTTTTGAGAAAGCAGTTTTAAATAGGTTGATTTCTTTTATTGACAAACATAGTATTTTATTTTCTGGTCAATTTGGCTTTTTAAAGGGCAAGTCTACTGTTGATGCCATGTTTTCCCTCATAAACTTTATTGTAAAAGAGCTAGATCTAAAGAAATCCGTAGCGGGTGTCTTCTTTGATCTCCGAAAGGCATTTGACATGGTAAATCATGGTCTGCTTCTTGAGAAACTTGAGAGCATTGGAATACGGGGCACTGCTCTAAAATGGTTTTCCTCCTTCCTTACTGGACGTAGACAAATAGTAAAGATACCTTCTATAGATAAAGATTGTATGACATACTCATACTCAGATGAGAAGCTTGTCATCTCCGGAGTTCCTCAGGGTTCAATCCTGGGCCCGTTGTTGTTCATTTTATACATCAATGACTTAAAATCATGCGTTATTAATGTTAATCTGTGTCTTTTCGCAGATGACACCTCACTTGCCATATCGCATCAGGCAAGAACAGATTTGGAAATTGACTCTTATGTTAAATCAAATAGTATTGTGCAATGGTTCCATGAAAATATGTTGTGTGTCAATTCTGATAAGACCAAACTGCTTGATTTCTCCATTGGCCATAAAGAAACATCTCTTCTAAAATTGTCCATAGGTGAAAGTGTCGTTACTGCAGCAGATGACGTAACATTTTTGGGGCTTCACCTAGACTCAAATTTAAAATTTTTTTCTCATGTAGAGCATGTCGCTAGCCGTTTGTCTTCAGGTGTTTTTGTGTTAAGACGTCTATCTACCTTCTCTAGTACTGAAGTTCTTCTCTCAGCATATTATGCCCTCATTTATCCATTTCTTTCATACGCAGTTGTGATTTGGGGGTCTGAGAGCTCATATACGAAGACTCTTTTCATTCTTCAAAAAAATGCTGTGAGAATAATTGCAGGAATCGATGAAGCAGTATCATGTGCTTCCTACTTCAAGGATTTTGATCTGCTCACCTTTCCATCTATTTATATCTTTGAATCACTTATTTTTTTAAAAAAGAACCAGCACATTTTTCAAGAATTTTTGCCATCGTCAAATAGTAAAACCAGAAACAAGCACAATTATAATATACCACCGCACAAATCAACATTTTTCAAAAACCATGCAGTTTATAATTGTATAAAAATGTTCAATAGCCTTCCGACCACTCTTAAACAAGAATGTAATCTAGTGACCTTCAAAAGAAATGTAAAAAGGTTTTTACTTAAAAGTAGTTTTTATAGTGTTAAGGATTATTTTGACAACAAATATGTTTAGTTTTAGAAAAATGTTTGTAATGACGTATGCTAATGCAATTTATTTTGTTTTGTGGCAATAAATATATTTGATTTGATTTGATTTGATTTGAGTACGCCGGTTTGCTGCTACGGGATCCTTTGGCAAAAAATTGTTTTTTTTAGCAAATATCAATAGACCAGAACCAGATGAAGCCGTATACCAAGTTTCGTCAGTATACTTTCATAAATAAGCAAGATATAAAATTTGTCTTTTCCTCCATAACAATAACATTAGAAAACGTACTATGTGTTTAGCACTTTCAATATCTCGGTAACCAATTGACGTAGGAGAATGATCAAAATACCAAATTACGTGTTTTTTAAGCTGAATCCAATGGTAAAAACTAATATTTGACCATTTCAAAAAAGATATGTAAAAAATTCAAAAAAACCCGTTTTTGGGATACAAAGCCCCCCCCCAAAATACCCCCCTTCGGATAGAGCGATCTGGCTGGTTTTCGATCTTAAGTCATAAATTAATGTTGCTTTACACGTTTATACCAAATTTTATTAAAATCGGATCATTTTTACAAGAGTTATCGCATGCTCACGGACATATATATATATATATATATATATATATATATATATATATATATATATACAGTTTCGAACGAATGGTGTTTTTGGGGTCTGGGGACCTCAAAACGAAAAGTGATCATGGTCCCAGGCTTAGGTCTTACGATGCTGACTACGGTAATAGCTTCTTCCCTACAGGGTAAATTCGCTAAAACCAATTTCATAACCAGTGCATTAATACAAAATGTCAAACAGGTAATCAACAGCAAAATTATTCGCTAACATTTCTTTGCTATTCAGTTATTGAAAACAAATGTTAAGTTATTCAAATTGCTAAATTTGCTAAATTGCTAAATTCTTAAATTATTGAAAGTGCTAAACACAGTACGTTGTCCTAATGTTATTCTTATGGAGGAAAATAAAAAAATTATATCTCGCTTATTTATGAATGTATACTGACGAAACTTGGTATACGGCTTCATCTGGTTGTGGTCCATTGATATTTGCACAAAACATTTTTTGCTAAAGGCTCCCGTAGCAGCAAACCTGCGTACTCAGCCCCATGTTATTCTTATGGATGATAATTAAATGCTATGTTTCCCTTAATTATGAACATAAATGAATAATACCCCCGTCGCAGCAAACATGCATACTCAGCGAATTGCCAATGGAGATATAAATGTCTTAATACTAAATAAAGCCACTTATCAAGTTTCATAAAAATATATTCACAAATAAGCAATATATACAATTTTAATTATTCTCCATAAGAATAACATTGGGGCTGAGTACACAGGTTTGATGCAACAAGAAGCAAAAAATTGGATTTTTATGCTAATATTAATATAACTCAACTAGGTGGAGTCGTATACCGGTTTTTAATCATTTATGTTCATAATTAAGGGAGACAGAGCATTTAATTATTCTCCATAAGAATAACATGAGGGCTGAGTACGCAGGTTGGCCCCAAAAAAAATTGTTTTTTTGAGCAAATATCAATAGACCACAACGAGATGTAGCCGTATCCCAAGTTTCGTCAGTATACTTTCATAAATAAGCAAGATATAAAATTTTTCTTCTCCTCCTTAAGAATATCATTAGACAACGTACTGTGTTTATAACTTTCAATATCTCGGTAACCAATTGACGTAGAGGAATGATCAAAGTACCGAATTGTGTGTTTTTTTAAGCTGAGTCCAATGGTAAAATCTAAAATTTGACTATTTCAAAAATTATATGAAACAAATTCAAAAAACCCATTTTTGGGGTACAAAACCCCCCCCCAAAATCCCCCTTCGGATAGAGCGATCTGGCTGGATTTCGGGCTTAAGTCATAAATGTTGTTTTACACGTTTATACCAAGTTTCATCAAAATCGGATCATTTTTACGAGAGTTATCGTGCTCACGGACACACACACACACACACACACACACACACACACACACACACACACAGGGTGAGTTTCTACTGACGCCCATAACTTCACCAGGGGATTCTAATGATAAAAAGGAACAAAAAAGTTCCAGTAAACGCTAGTCCGATCCCGAACCGTTTGGTCATAATTGAGAAATTTGTGTTTTCTACAAAATATTGGACTTGTCCCACTATTTACTTTATAAAAATGAAACCAGTTAACCTAGCGATTGATATTTAAAATAATTAGAAAGGGCATTAAATTTTCTATAAAACCAAGGTTACATGTACAAATTTCATTTCATACATCGGTTCCTAGCCAAATTGAAATGAAAAATATGCTATAATTAATTATTTAGGCTAAGTTTAAAGACACTTTTTTGTCACTTTAATCTGGTGCAACGCGATGTCCAACGAGATAAAAACTTCCTCATTTAATAAGCTTTAAATTGATATGCTATTTTAAACTGCTGTAGTCGGGAATGACAGAAAAACTACTATCTGCCTAAATAAAAACACGGTTTACGAGTGAGGGTAACTATATTTTTAATACGCTAGGCATATTTTTGTCATAATTGTTTTGGAGCGGTGGTGCTACCGATCACCATGTCCAAGGTGTCGTTAGAAAGGTCTTAGCATGTAGTTTTGCCATCAATTAAAAAAAGTTATAAAAGTCACCGAGGACATGGGAAAATTTGGGGTCAAAGTCGCGATTTTCCCCATAGACATAATATGCAGTTACAAACCAACGATCGAGAAATCAGCTGTTTATTTAAGGAAGTGGTTAAACAAATAAAATCTTACCCTGAAAAATGGTTATTGAACGTACAGCTGGCAACCAAACACCAGTTTTTATTTGCACAAAATCAAAACATAACCAAAAAAACGTTCGACATAATGGAGACTATAAGACGTCGACCAGGACGGCCAAGAGGAGGAGGCCGACGAACTTTAACTGGTAGGCTAGACGCGAACGAAATACAAATAATACTATTGTCGTTGATAGCCGAATACAGCAAGCACCCTTCCGTGTTGGGTTTAAGTGTGCTCTCCAACAGCCGCCTGAAGATTTCACATTCAATTTAGGACCCCATATTCCCCCGCTATGGTTTTTTTTCTTCACAGTCATAACTCAATAACGGCTGGACGGATTTTAACGTTTGAGGTGTCAAATTAAATGTATTTTTACGTAGATTTGCCAATACGTCTCAGGATTTAAAGAAAGGGCATCATCCAGTGATGGGCTGAATTTTCGGAACAGTGGCGCTATCCGTCGGCGGAAGTCTAAACTATGTGTTGATTGAAAGTACGTTGTTATCATCCATTTTAATATCAGATGTTCAGTAATTTTTGTTTACAGCTGAAGTAACCTTTCGTTGGGTACAAACTTGCTCGAATTCGAGCAACAGGACAACTAGTTCTTATTAATAATACAAGGCAAATGACTACAAAATTGTAATACGGTAACTCAATGTTTACTTTGCATTAACAAATTAATTACAAGCCTTCAGAATGAACAATGCTGATTGCTACTTGAGTAAGTTTTCGAAATGACCATCATTTTGACTGATGCAGATACGTTTTCTCAGCTCTCTCACATTAAATCAGTGAGTAGATTATTATTAGTAGGTTTGTTACCTTGCTAAAACCAAATCAGTAAACAGTGTTTTACTTTAGTTTGGTGGTGGTTTTTCTGTCATTCCCACCTACAACAGTTTAAAATAGCATATCAATTTAAAGCTTATTAAATGAGGAAGTTTTTTATCTAGTAATGCGGACATCGCGTTGCACCAGATTAAAGTAACAAAAAAGGGTCTTTAAACTTAGCCTAAATAATTAATTATAGCATATTTTTAATTTAAACTGGGCTAGGAACCGATGTATGAAATGAAATTTGTACATGTAACCTTGGTTTTATAGCATATTTAATGCCCTTTCTAATTATTTTAAATATCAACCGCTAGGTTAATTGGTTTCATTTTTATAAAGTAAATAGTAGGACAAAGTCCAATATTTTGTAGAAAAAACAAATTTCTCAATTATGACCAAACGGTTCGGAATCGGACTAGCGTTTACAGGAACTTTTTTGTTCCTTTTTATCATTAGAATCCCCTGTCGAAGTTATGGGCGTCAGTAGAAACTCACCCTGTATATATATATATATATATATATATATAGGTATATATATATAGTTTCGAACGAATGGTGTTTTTGGGGTCTGGGGACCTCAAAACGAAAAGTTATCATGGTCCCGGGCCTAGGTCTTACCATGCCGACTACGGTAATAGCTTCTTCCCTATAGGGGAAATTCGCAAAATACTGGTATATGACCAACTAGATGAGTTATATTGATATTAGCATAAAAATCCATTATTTTGTGTTCCTTGTTGCAGCAAACCTGCGTACTCAGCCCCAGTGTTATTCTTATGGAGAATAATTCAAATTGTATATATTGCTTATTTGTGAATATATTTTTATGAAACTTGGTAAGTGGCTTTATGTAGTATTAAGACAGTTATTGGAAATTCGCTGAGTATGCAGGTCTGCTGCAACGGGGGTATTTATTAATTTATGTTCAAAATTAAGGGAGACATGGCATTTAATTATTATCCATAAGAATAACATGGGGGCTGAGTACGCAGGTTTGCTGCTACGGGAGCCTTTTGCAAAAAAATTGGGTTTTTGAGCAAATGTCAATGGACCACAACCAGATGAAGCCTTACACCAAGTTTCGTCAGTATACGTTCATAAATAAGCGAGATATAAAATGTTTCCTTTTCTCCATAAGAATAACATTAGACAACGTACTGTGTTTGGAACTTTCAATATCTCGGTAACCAATTGACGTAGAGGAATGATCAAATTACCAAATTGTATGTTTTTTTTAAGCTGAATCCAATGGTAAAAACTAAGCTTTGACTTTTTCAAAAATAAGAATTGAAAAACCCATTTTTGGGGTACAAAACCCCCCCAAAATACCCCTTCGGATGGAGTGATATGGCTGGTTTTCGAACTTAAAGTCATAATCGAGTTATCGTGCTCACGGACGCACACACACACACACACACACACACACACACACACACACACACACACACACACACACACACACACACACACAAACACACACACACATATATATATATATATATATATATATATATATATATATATATATATAAACAGTTTCGAACGAATGTTGTTTTTGGGGTCTGGGGACCTCAAAACGAAAAGTTATCATGGTCCCGGGCCCAGGCCTTACCATGCCGACTACGGTAATAGCTTCTTCCCTATAGGAGAAATTCGCTAAAATCAATTTCATAATTTGTACACCAGTGCATTAATACAAAACTAGTTGTCCTGTTGCTCGAATTCGAGCAAGTTTGTACCCAATGAAAGGTTACTTCAGCTGTAAACAAAAATTACTGAACATCTGATATTAAAATGGATGATAACAACGTACTTTCAATCAACACGTAGTTTAGACTTCCGCCCGCCGGATAGCGCCACTATTCCGAAAATTCAGCCCATTACTGGATGTTGCTCTTTCTATAAATCCTGAGACGTATTGGCAAATCTACGTAAAAATGCATTTAAAGTTAAATGCATCCCAGTTAAAGTTAAAATTCGTCGGCCTCCTCCTCTTGGCCGTCCTGGTCGACGTCTTATAGTCTCCATTATGTCGAACGTTTTTTTTGTTATGTTTTGATTTTGTGCAAATAAAAACTAGTGTTTTTTTGACAGCTGTACGTTCAATAACCATTTTTCAGGGTCAGATTTTATTTGTTTAACCACTTCCTTAAATAAACAGCTGATTTCTCGATCGTTGGTTTGTAACTGCATATTATGTCTATGGGGAAAATCGCGACTTTGACCCCATATTTTCCCATGTCCACGGTGACTTTTATAAGTTTTTTTAATTGATGGCAAAACTACATGCTAAGACCTTTCTAACGACACCTTGGACATGGTGATCGGTAGCACCACCACTCCAAAACAATTATGACAAAAATATGCCTAGCGTATTAAAAATATAGATGTCAAACAGGTAATCAACAGCAAAATTATTCGCTAACATTTCTTTGCTATTCAGTTATTGAAAACAAATGTTAAATTATTCAAACAGAGCGTACCTCCTAAAACTTTAAATTGCTTACTAATCGAATCTTCGAATTAAAAGTAAATAAATATTTCCCTTTAACCAAGGCAGGGAAAACGTAGGGAAAATATTTTCATACAGGGAAATTTTACATTTTACTGGGTGCCATACATGAACTGCTGGGGATTTGGTTTTTTCCTAGTGTAGGTTGGTACATTGTTGATTTGGCAGCCATGTTTCAACCGATATGAGTGGTAATCTACTTCGACATTCTACCCCGCGTCATGTCACCGGTAACTCGTAGGCCCCGGTTGTAGCCCAGATAAATTTGAAATTAATGATTTTTCCCCACCGTCCTTGGCTCTCAAGTTTTAAAATTGGCGGGAGGCCTTCAATGTTGTAACGTTTCAAACTGGTCTAATTTGATATAGGTAACGTTTCACACAAATAATACATTCAAATTGGCAACGAAGACCGCCATATTTCCCCTTACGCCCCAGAAGTATCGCCTCTTCCTCTCCCTTCTGAGAAATAGGTATGGCATCCCAGGGAAATAGGGGCCTACAATCGTCCTTTGCTACCGCAACAACTGTATACCAGTGGTTCCCAAATGACAGTCAGTCGTGGACCCCCAGGTAAATAAAATAAATCATTGGGGACCCCTGAACCTTTGTTAAATTGAAATCACATTTGTTATACTCAGTTGCCTTATTAATTATTAGTTTCCACCAGTGTCAGTATTGGCATTGACTCTATACATAACTCATGTATATAGGCAATGGTATTGGTATAACAGATTAAAGGTAGGTACTTGGGGAAAAATAACTTCCAAAGTTGTTCTATAAACGCAAACTATTGTTATTTTACAAAGCATATGAGTGACCGAGTTATATTTTGTGACAAGCAGTTGAAATTACTAATTAGGTTGAAAGAGGACGCAAACTAATGTTATTATTTTGTTCAGTGTAAGGGATGAAATCTATTATTTTTTTCAAAATTTTTCACTATTGTGACGCATTTAGAGGCATTCACACAGAAACCATAATGAATGTTGGAACGATTTTTATATTTATTCTTCATGTAACAACAAAGCCTATTCACATGTGTAGGTTGGACAAAATGGTTACTACAAGATCTAAAAAAAATTACAAACTAACTTGATAATTTTCTTAATCTTTTTGCTCTTAATTAAAAATAAAATAGCAACTATTTCAACTCAAATACAATTAACTTTTTTATTCTATTCATTTATACGGTCATTTATTATCTGTTACTAGGAGTACGCTCATATACTCGCGTAATGGGATGACCGAACTCAGAAATGGTTGATGAAAGTTTCTGCCGTTAACGTAAGTTCTAACCGAAATTTCATCACAAAATATTAAATAAATAGCTCTGGGAACTCTGTAGGAAAATGTCTACTTTTCTTTTGGTTAATTTTAGGTCATAAGATAAATCGTTCTTAGTTATATTATATTATTAGAGGTGCACATTCTTCAACAAAAAATAACACGGTAAGTTTCCTATGCAGTGAGGTACATTGAAAATTAGCTGAGTACGCAGGTTTGCTCTGACGGGGGTATTTGATATCATAAACTGACAAAGAATACAGCTGGCAGAAGAAAATACGAAGTAAATGGCTGTTGCAATCTAGCGGATAAACTATTAACTCACTCACATTATATAGGAGAACGTGTAAAACGCGAACGTGTAGAACGTATTTTATTTCCTCCCATAATATGAAACCTAAAACAAAACTTTTAATAAAATAGTATATTTCGCACCAAGGACCGAAAGTGGGGTTTTGCTGGCCCGAGATCGTGTCATAAATCGTTCGAGGGCTATGCAAAACCCTTTCGGCAGAGGTGCGAACGCTATTTTTCACCATACTACAATTATTAACGGGTTAAATGTGATCCGTCATAAAACACGATTGGCCTCATGTAATCTCGGACTAAAATCAGTTAACCAATAAACAAAACATCGATAGCACAATTTTTTGAATTTTGTTGTTAATTTTCCAGTGTTTCAACCAAAGAACACAAAATAGTATGCACGCATTAACCAGGTAACGTCGTAAACGCTTATAAACATGTTGGCAACACTGGCTAAATAGATCAGCTGACTTTCGGCCCTCAAATTTAAGGGCCGAATTTAAGGGCTTTAAGGGCCGAAAATCTTCGGTCCTTGGGCGGAAAAACTCTACTTTCGGTATTCAAATGACGTTCCGAAAACAGGTGATTATAGCGTAGTGAGTAGGGGGCATTGGCCGATACAAAACCAGCACAGGCGAGTGAGGAGGAATGAGGAATCACCCCCCCCCCCGGTGACGTCAGCCCCCCCCCCGTGACGTCAGCCCCCCCCGGTGACGTCAGCCCCCAGTAGGGGGCAATAGCCGATTCAACCCCAGCACAGCAGTGTGGACGCGTGGAAGCCCCCCCCCCCGATGACCTTGACCTTGACCCCAAGATCACCCTCGAGGGCACCCCCCCCATAACGTCATCCCCCCCCCGGACCTTGACCCCAAGGTCACCCTCGAGGGCCCCCCCCCCGTTTCTATTGTTTCTTTTAGTTTTATAATGTGTATTTTATCATAGAAGAGGTAATTAAGGAAAGGGTTTAAAGGTATATTTATTATCGAATTTTTCCGCAATTACATTTTCTAATTGCGCTAGGAGGAGTTCGCTTTGCTCCTCCAGCCTCCGCATTTCCTCATCCATCTGCGCGACTGCGGTGGTGTCCTCCTCAGGGTACCGGGGAAGGGCGGTGGCGTCCTCAACGGGAGCGGCGGCGACGTCCACAAAGGGGTAAGGCGGCGGCGGGGGTCGCTGCGGCTCGGGCGGAGTCGAGGTGGGTAGAATCGCCCGTACCTCAGCCGCCTCGTGCGTTCGTGCATGTCTCCTCGCCTCAGCCAGACTTTGAAAGGCCGATCCGCAGACGGAACAGTCATACAGCGGCGCATGACCGTGAAATCTCCGCGCGTGTCGGAGCAGGTTGTCTGTGCGGCTGCAGCGTGTTGAACAGTAGGGGCAGGGGTACATAGTGTCAGGCGGTTGCGGAGAGACTGACGACGGTGGCGGCGGGACGATTGCACAAATAAACAGTCGGAATTTTCCCTAGATAAACAACAACAGTCGGAAATTTCCTCAAAACAGATCAGGCCCCCCCCCGACATCAACTGGTAAGAGGATATACCTGCCTCGCGACATAGCTTGACGTGAGGATTCAACTGCCCCCCCCCCAACATCAACTGGTGTGAGGATATACCTGCCTCGCGACATAGCTTGACGTGAGGATTCACCCCCCCCCGACATCACCTGGTTTGAGAGGGCGTGGGCGCCTCTGGAGGAGTATAATAGACCCTAGGTCCGGTGGCACACGGTCTCAGTTTCGTCCAAGACTTCTTCACGAGTGGTCACAGCAGCGGCATGAGCAACGCGGCCGAAGTGGATCGAACGATCCGCTGTTTTATGGAGGAGTGGAACGCGATCAACGAAGAGAACGCTAACGCCGCCACCCCCATACCACCGCAGCAACAACGGACGACAGCTAAAAAGAGGAAGTCCAATGGCGGGTGGACCGCGAATAAAGAAGTGCCTGACGATTCCCCTACACTGAGTTGGACCGCGGGCGAGCGTCAGTATACGGTGAAGAACCCTACCAACAATGGCAACGTCCTTCTGAAGATGAACGTTTTCCAAGGAGGTCACTCGACTTGGGCCTGCGGCCTGTATTTAGACGAGCAGCGGGACGATGAGATCTGAATGATTCTGACGGATCTGCTGACTAGGCTGCAGAACCTATGGTTGATCAACAGCGTGACGGGAGAGCCTAGATTCAACGGAATCGTCAGGACCGTCAGTCCGCTGCCCACCTGGAGGAAGATCGCGGATCGGTGCGTTTCCACCGCCGCTGTCGCCATCCCCGAAAAGCGGAAAAAGATGAAAAAATAAACGAAATAAACTAAGTAATTCGATCCTTCCCTTTCCTACTTTTCCTTAATGTACACTATTATAAAAATAAAATAAATAAATAAATAACGTAATAAAGCGAATGAGCGTGTTCCTCGAGATACATATCCAGCCTCACCACTCCTCCACTCCACCATCCCTCCACTCCTCCACTCCTCCACTCCTCCTCCACTCCTCCTCCACTCCTCCTCCACTCCTCCTCCACTCCTCCTCCACTCCTCCACTCCTCCTCCACTCCTCCTCCACTCCGCCAGTTGGTGTTTTCATCACTGCACCTCCTCCGCGGTTGCCTACAAAAGGCGACTCGGTAGCGAGAGCCGGTCATTCTGTATCCAGCCGCTGTGTCATGCTCAACACGGACCAGAAGATGGACCTCAGGACAGCCCTCAACAGCTGCAAGGCCGCGGGTTATACCCGCATCATAGACCTACAGGAGAACGTGGTGTATCCCATTCGCTCGTTTGAGCGAGTGGACACACCATATGGCGAGGCGGTGATGGCCACCTTGGAGGGTCTTGTCGGCGATGACCCGATCCGGATTTACATGCCCCGGCGGTACCTTGCAGTCCTGGACGATAACACCATCACGCAGTATAACGTTGGCGTGAGGCCGAGGATGAGCCTTGTGAAGAGGAGCAGCTCTCCAGGCAGTAAAAGTCCTCTCCTAGAATTTGTATAAATAAATGGTATTCCTTATTCCCTTATTTCCTTCAATATAAAAAAAATTAAAAAAAAAGAATTCAAATAAAAAAAAAAAAAGCGAGAAAAGAATTTAGTTTTAAGAGCGGAGGTGGTGGTGCATGGCAGTCATTAGACGCCATGGACTTGAGGTGGAAACACCCGTTCACCGCCATCGTGGCTGGGCCCTCGGGCAGCGGCAAGTCGCACTTCGTGGCTCGCTTCATAGAGCACGCCGACCACATGTGCGATACGCGGTTCGCCCACATCACTTGGCACTATGGCAGTGGTGGTGGTAAGAGCCGTGCGGACTCTGCCGTGCGCTACGTAGCCGGCCTGCCAGACCTGGACGACTATGACGGTAGCGAGCCCACCCTAGTCATCGTAGATGACATGATGCGCGAGGCTGGCCCCGGCGTAGCGGACCTGTTCGCCAAGGGCTCACACCACCGCAACCTGAGCGTGTTCTTCATCACGCAAAACCTTTTTCACCAGGGCAGGGGTCAGCGCGACATATCGCTGAACGCTCACTACATAGTGTGTTTCAAGAATCCCAGGGACCGCGCTCAGATCAAACACCTGTCCCGTCAAGTATACCCGGAGAACCCCAAATTTGTGGAGGAGGCTTACGCGGACGCTACGCGTGATCCGCACGCCTATCTACTCATAGACTTGAAACAGTCCACGCCTGAGGAGATGCGCGTACGTTCAGCCATTTTCCCAGACGACCCGGTAAACTACGTGTATCTGCCTAAGAAGAAGTGATAAATAGGCCGAGCGCGCGCCAGCGTCAGTCATCATGTCACACCGCGTGAAGAAGGACGCGGCGCTGCTGAGGGCCCTAATACACGCTACGCCCAAAGAACGCAAGGCCCTGTTAAAAGCGTGCAACAAGAGTCGCATCAAGTCATTGTGCGAGTGCGCGTATAACGTGCTACGCAGAAACGTACCGCTTTCTCCCTGCCTCAAACGCAAATTGAGCAAACACAAACAGGCGCTCAGACGGCTGGTGAAACGCGGCGAGGGTTGGACCAAGAAGCGACACTACCTCGTCCAACGGGGCGGAGGGATCTTCCTACCTCTGCTGTTGAACGCTGTTCTGCCCGTTCTAGCGCAGAAGCTAATCGGACATGGAGTACGCTAGGAAAATGGTGGTTGTACCGCAGGAGCTCATCGAGAGATTGCGAGAAGGACCGGGGCCAGGACCAAAAGGAGGTAGCGCCAATAAGCCAGCCAGCCTGGACGCTGAGATGCATCGCATATTGAGCGACAAGCGGCTGGACGATACGGAGAAATGGAAACAATATCAGCAGGTGTTACAGCGGTTCCTGCACTTTTCCGCGGCTAAACGTCAACCCATAGGTCTGTCAATCATCGAGGGTGAGGAGAGGGAGGAGGAAGCGACGGGAGGTCCGAGTCAGATGAAGCGCGAGTCTAGCGCCTTGGCGGAGGAGGACATTGTGGAATCGTTCTCAAAAATCTACAGGTCGGTGGCGCGCAACTTGTTGCGATTCATGACCCGTCAAGGCAGCCCCATCTCCTGGGACGCCAGTGGGGCGGTGTACGTGGACAAGGTGAAGATCCCCGATTCCAATATAGTAGACATCGCGCACAGCATAGTGAGAGCGCGAAGGGCGGACCGATTGCCTACCGGCTGGCATCAAGTGATGGCCGCCTTGAAGGACATGAACGTGCCCAGAGAATACGTGAGCAATCCCACGGCGTTGCGTTACTTAGGCGTTGGGCTGGACTCGGCATCGAGCCCCTGGGGAGACACGACAGCCTCCTCAACACCCCTGTCACCGAGGTTGACACCGATACTGGACCGCCTGAGACCGCGACCTCCAGCCAGGAGAAGGATAATAACCGAGGAACCCGACCGGGAATCGTCATTGGACAACTGGGAGCCGTTCTCACCGTAATGGAGAAGCTGTACTACGACCCGAGCCAGCCCGGGTCCCTCGGCGGGGTGGCCGCCCTGGCCAGAGCCGCGCGCCTACCGAAACGTAGGGTAGCCGACTGGCTGCGCGCCCAGGACACCTACACGCTGCACAAGCCGGCGTGCAAGCGGTTTCCCCGCAACCGCTACGTCGTGTTCGGGCATCGGGAGCTGTGGCAGGCGGACCTGAACGACATGCGCGGCCTGAGCCGGTACAACGACGGAGTCAACTACCTGCTGACTGTGATAGACGTGTTCAGTAAGCGGCTGTTCGCGGTACCGCTGAAGAGGAAAAGCGGGCCCGAGGTGGCTGCTGCGTTCGAGGGAATATTCGCTGAGGCGACTCCTCGTTGCCTTCAGACCGACAAGGGGACGGAGTTCACCGGGGCCGCGACCAAGCGAGTGTTCAAGAGACACGGTGTCAACTACTTCACCACGCAGAACCCCGACGTGAAGGCGGCGGTGGTGGAGCGAGTCAACCGCACGCTCAAGACCCGCATGTGGCGCTACCTAACCTACAAAAACACGT
Source organism: Allygus modestus (assembly GCA_963675035.1). NCBI lineage: Eukaryota > Metazoa > Arthropoda > Insecta > Hemiptera > Cicadellidae > Allygus > Allygus modestus. Next base: position 230,913,147 of record OY776112.1, on the reverse strand, counting down.
ATCGCTACGTGGACGTGTTGGACAGGCTTGTGGACGCCTACAACCGCAGCCCGCACAAGAGCCTGGGTGGCGGTCTACGACCTGCGGACGTGGACAGTGGCGATGGTCAAACGGTGTATAAGGTGTGGCGTCACATGTATGGAAAGGCGATCCGGCGGCACAAGCCCAGGTTTGAGCCCGGTGACACGGTGCGCATAGCAAAGGAGAAGGGTACGTTCGCCAAAGGTTACGAGACCAACTGGAGTAAGGAGCTGTTCGTGGTAGACCACGTATACGGGTCGCATCCTCTGCCATTGTACGTGCTGCGTGACCTGAACGGGACGCCACTGGAAGGGCGCTTCTACGAGCACGAGATGCAAAAGGTGACGATCGCTCCGGACCACCTGTACCAAATAGATAAAATACTGAACACCGAGGGGCAAGGCTCCAGTAAGCGCTACCTAGTCAAGTGGGCTGGTTACGGAGAGGACTTCAACTCTTGGGTACCCGCAGCGGACGTGCAACAGCTGCGATGACGAGACACGACCAGTTTTACCTGACGTTGCCCAGCAACAGTTCAATGAAGTACTATCCCAACAACATGGTGACAAACTACACGACCCATCTACCCTCGACCGTTGATCTGTCGGACGGTGAGTGGGAGGTCGCTCTGGCAGAGGCGCATTACCCCTTCTCTTTTCTGACCGTCGGTGAGGGGACCTACATCAAACTAGTGCTGGGAATGAGGGACTCGAAAGGTGAGTTGGCCGTGGTGGATAAGTTGATAATCAAAGTGGAGCCGGGCAATTACGGTAGTACCGAGGAACTCGTGCACGCGATCAACATCCACCCTCAAATGAAGAGTAACCTGTGCACATTCTCGTATGACGAGAGGTCCTCCAGGGTGGAATTGCTGTCAACGTCTTCAGCCGTTCAGAGCCTCAAATTGAGCCCCAGTTTGGCGCTACAGTTTGGCTACGAGTTGGATACGGATATCGTCAAGCGTCACAGGTCCGTGAGGCCGGCTAACCTCTTCGCCGGTCTACCGTCACACATGTACGTGTATTGCGACCTGGTGGAACCCCAACTGGTGGGCGACGCTGTGGCACCACTACTGAAGATCCTCAACATCGACATCAGGAATTACACGTATGGCGCCCACACGACAGTGTATATAATAGACCCGCACTACGTGCCGGTGATTAAAACCTCGTTCGAGAGCGTGGAAATCGATTTAAGGGACGAACAAGGGCGACACTTGCCATTCCACTTCGGGACCACGTGCATGAAGCTTCATTTCAGGAAAGAGAGGCAGCGGCAATGAATCCGAACGATCCCTATCTGGCGTATTACCGCCACCAGCAGGCGGGTCATGGAGTATCCTCCGTATTCAGAGGAGCCGCTTTCCAACGCGGTCACGGCATCGGCAGCTTCTTGGGCGGTCTGATCCGTGCGGTGGCCCCGCTACTCAAGTCGGGCGCGTCGGCGCTGGGCAAGGAGGCGCTGAGGTCCGGTGTGGGCTTCTTGGGCGACGTGGCGGCAGGCACGGCTAACCCGCGAGTCGCGGCCAACACCCGGCTCAGAGAGTTTACCGGGTCGCTGAAACGCAGGGCTGATGAAAAACTGGATCGCGTGCTGAGCGGTGGCGGCGCCTATAAGAGGAGGCGTGTACAGCGGGTCACCCCTCAGTCTCTGGTCAGACTTCTGAGAACAAACGTCAAGCCAGTGAAGAGTAAGTCGGTGAAACGCAGCAGCGGCAAAAAGAAGCAGGCCGTGAAAAATAAGAAGAGGACGAGTAGGGTGGTGAAAGACATCTTCACATAAACCACCTCGCCACGATGTCGTTCATACATCAGAAATCTTGCGAGTGCGTCAAGACCGAGTTGGACCTGTTCTCCCTGCCTCCAACACAGACCAGTATCGAGAGCAGCAAATGGGTCTGTTACAAGCCGATCTCGTCGCTGACAGACGACTCGCCGATAGAGTTTGTAGTGCCCAGTCACGGGGACGAATACACCGATCTGTCGCAGACGCTACTGTACGTGAAGGCAACCATCAAAACGGCCGCTGGGGCCGCAGTGACGGGGGAAGATGCAATCAAGCAGGTTGGCCCGGTGAACAACTGGCTTCACTCGCTGTTCAGTCAAGTGGACCTGTACCTCAACAACAAACTGGTGTCGCCGCAAAACAACACGTACGCCTATCGCGCCTACCTGGAGAACCTGTTGACCTATGGCAAGGACGCCAAGAGCACACATCTCACCGCGGAGCTGTTTATGGAGGACACCACCGCTAAGATGGACGATTGTGAGGATCAAAACGTGGGGCTCGTAATGCGGCGAACGTGGATCGCGGGCAGCCGCTTGGTGGACATGGTGGGACATCTGCACGTCGATCTGTGCAACCAGGACAAGTTCATGTTAAACGGTGTCGAGATGCGGTTCCGTCTGATCAGATCGCGCGATTCGTTCGCCATCATGTCCAAGACCGTCACTGACTACAAGGTGGCGATCAGCGACGTCAGCCTGTTCATGCGCCGCTGCAGGATCAATCCCAGCGTGCTGTTGGCGCATAGCAGGACGCTGGAGACCGGCACAGCCAAATACCCGATCACCCGGGTGGAAGTGAAAACTGTCACGCTGCCGAGCGGTATTCGCGGCAAGACTATAGACAGCGTGTTCCTCGGTCAACTGCCGAAACGAGTCATAGTCGGGCTGGTGAACAACCAGGCGTTCAACGGAGACTACAAGAAGAACCCGTTCAATTTTCATAATTATAAGGTGAATTTCTTCGCGCTGTACGTGGACGGCGAGCAAGTACCCGGCAAACCGCTGCAACCGGATTACTCCGCGGGTGGAGAGCTGTGCGTGCTTGAATATCACACGCTGTTTAGCGGCACCGGCATCCATTACTCGAACATCGGTAACGATATAGACCGCGCCCAATACATGTACGGCTGTACGTTGATGGCGTTCGACTTGACGCCCGACCTGTCAGCCAGTCAAGCGAGCCACTGGAACCTAGTGCGCAACGGCAATCTGCGCATAGAGGTCGGGTTTGCGGAAGCCTTGGCGGAGACAGTCAACTGCATAGTGTACGCCGAGTTGGACAACGTAGTGGAAGTGGACCGCAACCGCAACGTGACTGTGGATTTTGGCAGGTAAACGAGTTGCCGCGCTCAAGGTCACCGCGCAGACCGTTAGGTGACGGTGGTGCGCGCGCACCCGAGGTTATCCCGCTAGGCGCGCTCCCACCAGCGCTCAGTCGAGTTCAGTCAGCCGTACGGGATGGACGTGCCACCACCGATCTACAACGAGCCACCGCCAGCGCGCTGTCATCACGGAAGCGTGGTGATGGATATGCAGTGCTTCAAGGACAGTGACAACGAATTTCTACTGAAAGAGGTTTGCGTGGTGGACGTGACTACCGGCACGCTGCTCCTACATCACATCGCCCGCCCGCCCTTCAGCAAGGACCTTCTGACTCCCGAGAAACAGCGCGAGAGCGTCTGGGTCACTCGTCACTGTCACGGCTTGGAGTGGGACCAGGGGGACATCGCGTACGTCGCCCTGCTGGACAAGCTGCGCTCCTGCCTCATCCACCGCCCCTTGGTCTACGTCAAAGGATCTCAGAAGAGGGACTTTGTACAACGCCACCTCATAACCGAGCCTGCCGCCACCACCGCTCAGGACATGGAGGATCTGGGCTGCGGATCAATCAATGGTCCGCCCACCTACCAGACCCTACGCTGTCGCCACCATAAGAGCTCTCACAACCGTTGCGCCCTTCATAACTGCATAGTATTGCGGGACTGGCTCGTGTCTAACGACAGACTGGACCCATTCGCCTCAAGCTGCCTGTGCTGCTTCCGTCCACGATGAATACCGTTCAGATCAGAGAATGCCTGGCGAGGATCCCCGGACTGAGGAACGTTGCGGTCTATGCCTCTGACCAACTACCGGACGTGCCAGTCAAGCCTCTGACCGCCATCATATCCAACACAGTGGCACACACTGAGGGCGGCGAACACTGGGTGGCGTTTTACTGCTCGGAAGAGGACAGACTCGAGTACCTGGACAGCTACGGAAGGCCGCCATACCAGGCCGACTTTCAAAGGTTCCTGAGGCGCAATCCTCATCACCGCCACTACGTCTACAACAGGTATCGACTCCAGGGCTACGATACTTCTGTTTGCGGCTACTACTGCCTCACTTACCTGTACTGCCGGGCTGTTCTCCACACGTCACTCAGCGACTACGTCCAGCTCTTCGACCCTGCCGCTCCCGCCGCCAACGACGCTCTGGTCCGCAGGCTCTTCCACTCTATATTCGCTTAAAACTAGTTTGTAAGGTTTTTGTAGTATGTGTATGTAACCTTATTACTGTACAATACATGCTTCATAATGATAAAGCTTGTGTTTTCATTTCTCCTTTCTCCTTACTAAATTTTAAAAATAAATTAGCAAAACTGAGGCAGCGGGGCTGGACCTCAGGTTTATATACCAGCGGCGCGTGTCACTGGCTGAGCCCCCGCCAAGCGGCAGTGAAGGCCGCCAAAGAGGGCGCGAGACCCCTCGGACATCAGCAAACCACTTAGCAACTCAAGGGTGCAACCTCGAGCGTCAGCAAGCCGCTGAGCAATTCAAGGGTGCAACCTCGAGCGTCATCAGACCGCTAAGTAATTCCTTCCTGGGCAACTCCTTCAGGGCCGTCCCCCGACACGCGCCGCCAACCGCTCCCGGTTGGTGGGGGCTTTTTAAGCTGCACGGCTCGGGCCAAACGGCCCATAACGCCTTTCACTTTAGTTTTTCTGAGCCTACCGGCTTGTGACTTTTGAATGTATGAAGGGAGGAAATAAACAACTCGGGTTCATGCTGTACATAAAGCTATTATATTTTCTTACAAATACTATTTACAATTTTTCTTAAAACTAATAATAAAACTAGACGGGGAATTCCTCTTCTTCCTCGTCTTCGTCCTGGCGCTGTCCCTCCTCCTCACCATCCACCTCCATCCGCTGCGGTTGATCTCCTCCTCTCCTGGCTGGCGGTAGCGGCGGGACGTCCTTGTGTCCCCACGGCAGAGTGTGGATGCCGTCGGGGAGGACGCACCGCTTGTCGTCAGCTGGACTGAGGCTCAGCTTGTTCACTTCCACGGTGTAGACCCGGTGCAAGTGGGACTGGAACCGGACGTTGGTGGTGTGTTTCTGGACCCCGTCAAACAGACACTCTCTGTAGTCGTCGGGGGTGAGGACGTTCTTGACAACGCCCTTCGCAACCCCCTTGGCTCGCTTGAGAGCCTTGCTGACGCCTGTCGCTGCGTCCTCGATGTCCATGAAGTACAGCTTGGACCGCAGGCCGAGGTACTCGTATAAGGACAGGCCGTTGCACTCGTCCTTAAACTTTCCGATGACCTTGGCGTTGACGGGGTTGTAGCAGGGGTGTGACCTCGGATAGCCGCTGGTGTCGAAGTCGTCCAGGTGCTCCTTCATCTCGGCGTAGACGTCCTGGGACACGATGTCAAAGACGAAGCTGTCCGTGTCCATGTAGTCCACGGTGAGGCGGTCACCGTAGCGCTCCTTCATCTTGCGCAGGAACTCGTACATGAGCCACTTGCTCAGCTCCAGGACTGACATGCCTACGTAGATTGGCTTGTCCAACACAATGTTGACCTTGGACAGATGCACCAGGGCCACGTCCTCCGTATAGTACGTCCGGTCCAGGAAGTTGGATCTGGTGACGTACTTGGAAAACTTCTCCGGGGTGCACACCAGCTTCACGTTGAGGCGCTTCCGTACATTCTCGATGGTCTTGCCAAAGACCGCGTTGTTCATGAGCTTGAAGAAGTCCTGTTCAAACTTCGTTTTGGCCTTCTTCCGCAGCTCCGTGTTCATCAGGATGTACGGTTCCAACCACCGCGACTGGCGAAAGGAGATCGCCCGATGCACCGCGACCAGCTCCAATCCGTTTTGCAGCGCCTGCTGCAAGACCCTGTAGTGACAGATGTAGTGCGTCTTGTCGTCCAGGGTCGTCAACAGTTTGGGGAACTTCCCTGTTGGCGGACGCTTCGTCTCGCAGCAGTAGGGAAGGTCCTTGTGCAGGTCGTGTAGGCGCGCGGGGTAGTGGAGGTCCACCTCCAAGATGTAGCCTCGATCGGCCTCCGTGTCCAGTGCCGCTATGTCCAACGCCTGGATTTCCTCACGGCTGAGCCACTCGAAGTCTCCGGTCGGCAGGCACTGGGACATGGCCCAGCCGTAGAGGTTGTTGGCGTCCAGGTACAGGAGGAAGCGCGTGGGCTCGTCCGGGCGATAGTCCGGGCACCTGTCATGGTTGGCCTTGGCGTAGCGGGTGATGGCCTGAGAGATGCCTCCCCGGATCCCCTGCTCCACGAACAGGTACATGTCAAAGTCCTGCAGCGTGTCCAGCTCCACACCGCAGGTCTTGAGCATCACGTCCCAGGCGTAGGACGGCAGGGTGTAGTAGTGGGCAGGATCCAGCCCGTACTCTGCTAGCGACGTATCACGGAACTGCTCAAAGACATCGGTGAGCAGGGCGATGTCGCATCGCAGGTACTTGTCCGCGTAGTCCTTGAGGTGGTTGCAGTCAAAGGCTTGCCACACGTTGAGGGCGTGCTCGTACTCCTCCTCCTTGATATCCTCCAGGGTCATGGAGTTCCTGAACGCCTCCTTGGGAGGCAGCTCCCTGGTGGAGTACAACGTGTCGTACGACGTGACAAAGTCGTAGGGGAACACGCCCTTCCTGCGCACCAGGTCGAACAGCCGGTCGTCGGGGAAGCGCTTCCTCGTCTCGCGCATCTTGTCAGTGGGTAGTCCCGCTGCCAAGCTGGCCAGGCTCATGGACAAGAACCTGTAGGTGTCGAGGAACCGCACCGCGAAACTGCTCTGACGTTGGTTGTCCCCGGGCTGACCAAAGTGAAACCGCTTGGTGAAGGCGATGTAGCGCTCTTCGGTGTGCGCCAGCACGTCCACATCGCCGGGGTCGATGGCCAGCTCCCGCACTACGAAGTGGGCGTCGTAGTTGGACAGGTTGTGGAAGTAGCAGTTGATGTGTCGCTGCTCCCGGTACCTGAGGTTGTACGAGCGGTGGGCGGCTCCTCGGAACTCGTAAGGCGGGGCGTGGTTGTGGTCCCGCACCTTGACGTCCTGGTCCGTGAACTCCTTCCCGCAGAGGTAGCAGTGAGTCGCCACCAGGTACTCATCCATCTCCTGCCGGGTCAGAGAAGGGTGCAGAGCTCTCGTGCTGAACAGGAACTCCCACAGCGCCAGCACGTCCATCTTGAGCCTCTCCATGAAGACCTTGGACGCGTCAGCCCCGAAGTAGACGCGGGGCTCAAACTCCTCCAGGCCGAGCGAGTCCACGATCTGGTAGGCGAAGGCGTACGGGACGTGCAGTTGCAGGGGCCTCGTGCCGGGCGGCGCTTCCGCAGGGTCAACAGCGACGGGCTGCAGAGCACACTCAAAGTCCGCGTAGATGCAGAACCTCTCCCGCCTAGTGTACTCGGGGTGGGTGAAGCGGATCTGCTGCTGCTTCGACATGTCCAAGCGGAGGGGAGCCTTGGCGGTGCAGTATCGCATGTGCTCCTCCAGACGCTCGGCACCGGACAGTTGCAGCTTGTTGGGCTGGTTGTCAAAGTAAGCGAAGCATCGCTTACACACGTGGATGGTGTGGCCGTGAGACGTCAGCTGAGGACACACTAGCCTACTCATGTTTGCGATGTAGACGTAGTGACTGTTCCCGCCGGTGGTCACGTACAGCAGGTCCCGATGATCCTCCAACTCCCGCTTGCAGATCTTCAGCGGGAACACGCGGTCCTGGAACTTTGGCGATCCGTCGGGGCGTCTCCCCACTATGGCGCGCTCGATCCCGTACACGTTGACGCTGATGGCGTTCTTCCTCTCAAAGACCTTGATGTCCTTCACAGCCACGGCGAAGCGTAGGCCGGTCCAATCGTAGCGGGCCATGACGTCCGGTGTGTACGATGCGGGTCTCTCCGGGTGTCGCGCGACGAACTTGGTCAGGACGGCATACGCGAAGCACATGTCATCGAGGTTGTGCACGTTGATGACAGCGCGCGTCTCGCAGATGGTCTTGGGAAGCTGGACGAACCGGGCTCCGCGTTCTCCCAACGGGGTGTAGAGGTTGACGCGGATCTCCAGGTCGCGTATCCGGAGATAGCTCCACCCGCTGCCCACTAGCAGGCACTGCTCCTTCTCTTCCTCCAGCTTGTGGAAGGACGCCGACAGGAAGTCCTCCAAGTTGGACGCGGCGGTGAGAGGCACGTTCTTCGTCTTGAAGGCCCGCAGACAGGTGACCCCGTGGACGTTGGCGAATTCGCACTCCAGGAACATGTTGACCTTGGTGTTTGGGTGCCGGGACCTGACGTCAGTCAACAGGTTCAGGACGCTGTCAAACAGCAGCACCAGCGCGTCCTCCACGGACAAGAAGTCCTCCATGGGTCGAGACAGGCCGAAGGTCAGGAGGCGTCCGCGGAACCCCCGTTGGATGGTGCGGAACGCGGGCAGTCCACCGCCACCACCCACCATCCCGTCGGGTGCCTCGCTCGGTCCGGGCTGAGGCTCGCGGCTGGGTCGAGGCTCGCGGCTGGGTCCGGGCTGGGGCTCGTGGCTGGGTCCGGGCTGGGGCTCGTGGCTGGGTCCGGGCTGGGGCTCGTGGCTGGGTCCGGGCTGGGGCTCGTGGCTGGTTCCGGGCTGGGGCTCGTGGCTGGGTCGGTGCTCGGGTGACAGGACGGGCAGGTGCGGCATCTCGTCCACAACGAGGTTCCTCACGACGGGGCAGTTTTCGGCCTCGTGCTGGTCCCGGTTGTAGCGCCGGGTGAAGCCTCGGTCGCAGTAGGTGCACGCGAACCTCATGCCACGGTGGGCGCTCGCCACGTGCTGCTGGAGATAAGCGACCCTGCGGAAAAGGGCGCCGCACTCGGGACAGCGGACCCCGTTGGCGTGCACCAGCTGCACGTGGCGCCGGAGCAGGTCCTCGCGGTCGAATCGCCGCCCGCACGCGTTGCACTCGGGCCGTGGGTCTCTGACAGGTGGCGTTGCGGAGGAGGTCGAAGCCGACGAGATCGCACCGTGGACCGCTTCCATGTGGTGGCGAAGATCCTCGGGGCTCGCCAGGGCGATGGAGCACAACGGGCACGGACGGCCTGCGAACAGGAAAAACAAGTCCTATTAGTTACCTCAATATACATGAGGGTGAGGAACTGGAAACCTCTTCCTCATCTCATTCACCAGTTTGAACCTAGTATATACAAGGGTGAGGAATTGCACAGAGGCCTAGCGACCTCTTCCTCATCTCAATCGCCAGTTTGAGCCCAGTAATACAAGGTGAGGAACTGAACAGAGGCTGACAGCCCCTTGTTTACTACTTAAATCTGTTTACTCGGCTAAAGCCGTTTACTCTCTCGAAAACAAGTCATTAGTACTGACGGTTTCTTGTTTAATGTAAAAACCGTGCCTAGCGCTTGATCGTGAGGAACTGCATAGAGGACTGGCGACCTCTTCCTCATCTCAATCGCCAGTTTGAGCCCAGTAATACAAGGGTGAGGAATTGCATAGAGGCCTGACGACCTCTTCCTCATCTCGAACGCCAGTTTGAGCCCAGTAATACAAGGGTGAGGAACTGAACAGAGGCTGGCAGCCCCTTGTTTACTACTTGAATCTGTTTACTCAGCTAAAGCCGTTTACTCTCTCTCGAAAACAAGTCATTAGTACTGACGGTTTCTTGTTTAATGTAAAAACCGTACCTGGCGCTTGGTCGTGAGGAGTGGGAGGATGAACTGCTGTGAGGTGGCGTCGCAGGCTGTCGCTTCGCCCGAAGCGTCTCCCACAGACGTTGCAGTCGAAATGGCGGTCCCTGTGAGCGGCTGCCATGTGACGAGCCAGGTTTCCAGCGAAGACGCGACCGCAGACCTCACACATACGAGGAACAGCCATCTGCAACATTGGGTATCTATATTCTCCATCGGGGGGGGGGGGGCTTGGTAACAGTACCCTTCTAATAGTAGACAGAAATAAATTACAAGAATAGCTCCTATGACATTCCTAACACTGTTACACGTCTTTATCTTTGTTTCAGTCGCACATGGCGATTTTACTCTCGTCTATAATTCTACTAGCCACTTGAAATTTCGATTTAAAAGCAAAACCAAATTTTATTTTGCACTGGGATATGTAAAATATTAAATATTAATTTTAGCTAATTGGGATTTAGATCATTGGCAAATCGGCTGATGAAAAGATATATTAAATGTTACTTACATTTTAAGATATTCAAAGAGAAAACTCCACACAGTCGCACAAGCACAGGTTGTAAAGTGTATCTCGGAGACGGCAATACTTCGTCCGCGCAGTAAGAGCTCCAAAGACAAACTGGCGAAACCCTCAAGGACTCGCTTATAAATAACACTCTGGTCGGGAGGAGGCCTCATGCGGCGCGCACTTGCCGGAGGAGTGAGGGAGTGATGAGGGGTCTAAAAGGTCGCTGATGAGTAAACAGCCCCGGGCGGTCACGTAGGCCCTAGCAGCCTCGCATCCTCACCGCACCTTTGCTAGTTTTGAACCATTGTGAGGGGTCTGGAAAACAGCTAAGATCCCATGAGGAAAACACGTTTAAAAATTAATAGTGGGCCCGTTTAAGGGTGGATTCTCAATTTTCTTTAAGGGATGGTTTACTTAGGCTGCAGCCTGACATGTGGTGAAATTTCGTCAAAATCAGTTGGTAAATAGCTGAGATCCCATAAGGAAAACGCGGTTATAAATTAATAGCGGGCCTGTTTAACGGTGGATTCTCAATTTTCTTTAAGGGATGGTTTACTTAGGCCGCCGCCTGGCATGTGGTGAAGTTTCATCAAAATCGGTCGGTAAACAGCTGAGATCCCATAAGGAAAACACGTTTAAAAATTAATAGCGGGCCCGTTTATAGGCGGATTTTCAATTTTCTATAAGGGATGGTTTACTTAGGTCGTCGCCCGACATGTGGTGAAATTTCATCAAAATCGGTCGGTAAACAGCTGAGATCCCATAAGGAAAACGCGGTTATAAATTAATAGCGGCCTTGTTTGATGGTGGATCTATGGGGTTCTTACGTCATTCGCTTCCTCTGGGATAGGCCTACATTCTGGAAAAAGTCCCGTGGGAATCGGTGAGTAAATAGGCTAGTTATTAATTTTTGAAAGTTTTTTCCTCATCACGAAAAATGTTGCAGACGGGGGGGGGGAGTGCCCTCTAAGGTTACCTTGGGGTCAAGGTCGGGGGGGGGTGCCCTCGAGGGTGACCTTGGGGGTCAAGGTCAAGGTCATCCGGGGGGGGTGCCCTCGAGGGTGACCTTGGGGGTCAAGGTCAAGGTCATCCGGGGGGGGGGCTTCCACGCGTCCACACTGCTGTGCTGGGGTTGAATCGGCTATTGCCCCCTACTGCCCCCCGTGACGTCAGCCCCCCCGGTGACGTCAGCCCCCCCCGTGACGTCAGCCCCCCCCCCGTGACGTCAGCCCCCCCCATGACGTCAACATAGGCTAAAAAACAAACCTAACCTAACATAGGCTTCTTCCACCAGTTTTACTATATATTTGTTTTGCTTGTCTTTTCTTTTTGGGTTTGTTTAGAACAATACCCTTTATTTTATTCAGAAAAAGCAATACCCTAACCTACCCTCCGTTTACTACAACTCTCGCATATATCGGGGGATTAACCTCCCGAAGGAGCCAAACTATGGCGTTGTGGCATAAGACGTGTGTCGGTATCACATTAAAGTCTCCCAGGTCAGCCTTGAGTTGCCGACACTTGTGTGGGGCCAACGGTCTTTCTAGCCAAAATTCAACATGTAATTTTCCGAGGAAGCATCTCGTATAGTAGTACACCGTTTGCAGAAATACCTCCGCGTCTATCGAATCCACCTCTGATATCGTGGAATGTATATGGAAAGGCACTGTCGCTGGATAGGACCCTACCGGCTCCGAAACCATTGTGAATAAATGAAACATGGTGCACCGCTTGCCAGTACCGTTAGTAGGAGACTGACGGGTAGGACCGAAGGTGTAAACAACTCGGAGGACAACTCGGAGAAAACCGCCATGACGTCATCCTCATGCCTACGTGACCGCCACAGTCGGTTTACCCATTAGCGGTTCCAGTGGAAAGTTCCACGACCGATTTCTCCTCCCGACCGGAGTGCTATTTATGAGCGCGTCTTCAGAGGTTTCGCCAGTTTGTTTTTGGAGCTCTTACTGTGTGGACGAAGTAGTGCTGCCTCTGCGATACACCTACACAACTTGCTGTTCATTGCCTTTGGATTCCCGTAAAAGTTGCGACTTTCTCTTTGGATATCTTAAAATGTAAGTAACATGTAATTTACTTTTTCATCAGCAAGTTTACCAATGCTCTAAAATCTTATTAGCTAAAATTAATATTTAATGTTTTGCATATCTCGGTACACTGAGTCTTGTCCTTGTTTTTTTTTCAGATGGAGATGAGTGAAACCGTAATGACCTTGGAACAGTTGTGTTTTCTAACGATTAAAGTTAATGAACCAAATTTAAAAAGTAAAATAGACTCGCTTCCACTCCTTTTTAAAAACGTTTTAAGTGAAATGAAATTTGGTTTCGCTTTTAAATCGAAATTTCAAGTGCCTAGCGGAATTACAGACGAGGGCGAAATCGCTATGTGTGAGCGTAACAAAGACAAAGACGTGTACCAGTGTTGGGAATGTCATGGGAGCGATTCATGCAATCTATTTCTATCCAATATTATTAAAAGGGTTAGACTCGCCTCGTTCCCAGGGGTATCGCTACCAAAGTGTTTCTGCTGCGGCAACTGTGCCTTTGTAGCGGACGGGGAATACAGATACCCGATGTTTTTGTAGATGGCTGGTCCCCGCATGTGTGTGGTCTGCGGCCGCGTGTTCGCAAACGCCGGAAACCTGACTCGCCACACGGTAGCCGCCCACAGCGACCGCCATCTCGACTGCGACGTCTGCGGCAGACGCTTCGGGCGAAGCGATAACCTGCGACGCCACCTCGCCACAGTTCATCCTCACGACCAAGCGCCAGGTACGGTTTTTATGTTAAACAAGAAAGGGGGGCTGCCAGCCTCTGTGTAATTCCTCACCCTTGTATTTACTGGATCCAGGTAAACTGGCGATTGAGATGAGGAAGAGGTCGCTAGTCCTCTGTACAGTTCCTCACCTATCCTCACGATCAAGCGCCAGGCATGGTTTTTATGTTAAACAAGAAACCGCCAGTATTAATGACCTGTTTTCGAGAGAGTAAACGGCTTTAGCCGAGTAAACAGATTCAAGTAGTAAACAAGGGGCTGCCAGCCTCTGTGCAATTCCTCACTCTTGTATTACCGGGCCCGGGTAAACTGGCGCTCGAGATGAGGAAGAGGTCGCCAGGTCTCTGTACAATTCCTCAGCCTTGTATTTACAGGGCTCAAACTGACGATCGAGATGAGGAAGAGGTCGCCATCCCTCTGTGCAATTCCTCACTCTTGTACTTACTAGGCCCGGTTAAACTGACGATCGAGATGAGGAAGAGGTTGCCAGTCTTATGTGCAATTCCTCACCCTCGTATTTACTGGGCTCAAACTGGCGATCGAGATGAGGAAGAGGTAGCCAGTTCCTCACCCTCGTGTTTATCGGGGTCACTAAAAAGGACTTGTTTTCCTGTTCGCAGGCCGTCCGTGCCCGTTGTGCTCCGTCGCCCTGGCCGGTCCCGAGGATCTTCGCCACCATATGGAAGCGGTCCACGGTGCGAGCCCGTCAGCTTCGACCTCCTCCTCTTCCTCCGCCGCAACGCCATCCGTCAGAGACCCACGGCCCGAGTGCGACGCGTGCGGGCGGCGATTCTCCCGCGAGGACCTGCTCCGGCGTCACGTGCAGCTGGTGCACGCCAACGAGGTCCGCTGTCCCGATTGCGGCGCCCTTTTCCACAGGGCCGCTTATCTCCAGCGGCACATGGAGAGCGCCCACCGCGGTATGAGGTTCGCGTGCACCTACTGCGACCGAGGCTTCACCCGGCACTACAACCGGGACCGGCACGAGGCCCACAACTGCCCCGTCGTGAGGAACCTCGTTGTGGACGAGATGCCGCGCCTGCCCGTCCTGTCACCCGAGCCTCGGCCCAGCCGCGAGCCCCAGCCCGGACCCAGCCGCGAGCCCCAGCCCGGACCCAGCCACGAGCCCCAGCCCGGACCCAGCACTGCACCCGACGGGATGGTGGGTGGTGGCGGCGACGGACCGCCCACGTTCCGCACCATCCAACGGGCGTTCCACGGACGGCTCCTGACCTTCGGCCTGTCCCGGCCAATGGAGGACTTCTTGACCGTGGAGGACGCGCTGGTGCTACTGTTCGACAGCGTCCTGGAACTGCTGGCCGACGTCAGGACCCGACACCCGAACATCAAGGTCAACATGTTCCTGGAATGCGAATTCGCCAACGTCCACGGGGCCACCTGTCTGCGGGCCTTCAAGACGAAGAACGTGCCTCTCACCGCCGCGTCCAACTTGGAGGACTTCCTGTCGGCGTCCTTCCACAAGCTGGAGGAAGAGAAGGAGCAGTGTCTGCTAGTGGGCAGCGGGTGGAGCTATCTCCGGATACGCGACCTGGAGATCCGCGTCAACCTCTACACCCCGTTGGGAGAACGCGGAGCCCGGTTCGTCCAGCTTCCCAGGACCATCTGCGAGACGCGCACCGTTATTAACGTGCAAAACGTCGATGACATGTGCTTTGCGTACGCTGTCCTGGCCAAGTTCGTCGCGCAACATCCGGAGAGGCCCGCATCGTACACACCGGACGTCATGGCACGCTACGACTGGGTCGGCCTACGCTTCCCCGTGGCGCTGAAGGACATCAAAGTCTTCGAGAGGAGGAACCCCATCAGCGTCAACGTGTACGGGATCGAGCGCGCCATGGTGGGGAGACGCCCCGACGGATCGCCAAAGTTCCAGGACCGCGTGTTCCCGCTGAAGATCTGCAAGCGGGAGTTGGAGGATCACCGGGACCTGCTGTACGTGACCACCGGCGGGGACAGTCACTACGCCTTCATCACGAACGTCAGCAGGCTGGTGCGACCCCAGCTGACGTCTCACGGCCACGCCATCCACGTGTGTAAGCGATGCTTCGCTTACTTCGACAACCGGCCCAACAAGCTGCAACTGTCCGGTGCCGAGCGTCTGGAGTAGCACATGCGATACTGCACCGCCAAGGCCCCCCTCCGCTTGGACATGTTCCAGAAGCAGCGGATCCGCTTCGCCCACCCCGAGTACACTCGGCGCGAGCGCTTTTGCGTTTACGCCGACTTCGAGTGTGCTCTGCAGCCCGTCACCGCCGACCCTGTGGAAGCGCCGCCCGGCACGAGGCCCCTGCAACTGCACGTCCCGTACGCCTTCGCCTACCAGATCGTGGACTCGCTCGGCCTGGAGGAGTTCGAGCCCCGCGTCTACTTCGGGGCTGACGCGTCCAAGGTCTTCATGGAAAGGTTGAAGATGGACGTGCTAGCGCTGTGGGAGTTCCTGTTCAGCATGAGAGCTCTGCACCCTTCTCTGACCCGGCAGGAGATGGACGAGTACCTGGTGGCGACTCACTGCTACCTCTGCGGGAAGGAGTTCACGGACCAGGACGTCAAGGTGCGGGACCACAACCACGCCCCGCCCTACGAGTTCCGAGGAGCCGCCCACCGCTCGTGCAACCTCAGGTACCGGGAGCAGCGACACATCAACTGCTACTTCCACAACCTGTCCAACTATGACGCTCACTTCGTAGTGCGGGAGCTGGCTATCGACCCCGGTGATGTGGACGTGCTGGCGCACACAGAAGAGCGCTACATCGCCTTTACCAAGCGGTTTCACTTTGGCCAGCCCGGAGACAACCAACGACGGAGCAGTTTCGCGGTGCGGTTCCTCGACACCTACAGGTTCTTGTCCATGAGCCTGGCCAGCCTGGCAGCGGGACTGCCCACTGACAAGATGCGCGAGACGAGGAAGCGCTTCCCCGACGACCGGCTGTTCGACCTGGTGCGCAGGAAGGGCGTGTTCCCCTACGACTTCGTGACGTCCTACGACACGCTGTACAGGACCAGGGAGCTGCCGCCCAAGGAGGCGTTCAGGAACTCCATGACTCTGGAGGACATCAAGGACGAGGAACACGAGCACGCCCTCAATGTGTGGCGAGCCTTCGAGTGTCGGCACCTCAAGGACTACGCGGACAAGTACCTGCGATGTGACATCACCCTGCTCACCGATGACTTTGAGCAGTTCCGCGACACCTCGCTGGCGGAGTACGGGCTGGACCCCGCCCACTACTATACCCTGCCGTCCTACGCGTGGGACGTGATGCTCAAGACCTGCGACGTGGAGCTGGACACGCTGCAGGACTTCGACATGTACCTGTTCGTGGAGCAGGGGATCAGGGGAGGGATTTCACAGGCCATCACCCGCTACGCCAAGGCCAACCACGATCGGTGCCCGGACCACCGCCCGGACGAGCCCACGCGCTTCCTCCTGTACCTGGACGCCAACAACCTGTACGGCTGGGCCATGTCCCAGTGCCTGCCAACCGGAGACTTCCAGTGGCTCAGCCGTGAGGAAATCCAGGCGTTGGACATAGCGGCGCTGGACGCGGAGGCCGATCGAGGCTACATCTTGGAGGTGGACCTCCACTACCCCGCGCGCTTACACGACCTGCACAAGGACCTTCCCTACTGCTGCGAGACGAAGCGTCCGCCAACAGGGAAGTTCCCCAAACCGTTGACGACCCTGGACGACAAGACACACTACATCTGTCACTACAGGGTCTTACAGCAGGCGCTGCAAAACGGATTGGAGCTGGTCGCGGTGCATCGGGCGATCTCGTTTCACCAGTCGCAGTGGTTGGAACCGTACATCCTGATGAACACCGAGCTGCGGAAGAAGGCCAAAACGAAGTTTGAACAGGACTTCTTCAAGCTCATGAACAACGCGGTCTTCGGTAAGACCATCGAGAATGTACGGAAGCGCCTCAACGTGAAGCTGGTGCGCACCCCGGAGAAGTTTTCCAAGTACGTCGCCAGATCCAACTTCCTGGACCGGACGTACTACACGGAGGACGTGGCCCTGGTGCATCTGTCCAAGGTCAACATCGTGTTGGACAAGCCCGTCTACGTAGGCATGCCAGTCTTGGAGCTGAGCAAGTGGCTCATGTACGAGTTCCTGCACAAGATGAAGGAGCGCTACGGTGACCGCCTCACCGTGGACTACATGGACACGGACAACTTCGTCTTTGACATCGTGTCCCAGGACGTCTACGCCGAGATGAAGGAACACCTGGACGACTTTGATACCAGCGGCTATCCGAGGTCCCACCCCTGTTACAGCCCCGTCAACGCCAAGGTCATCGGAAAGTTTAAGGACGAGTGCAACGGCCTGTCCTTATACGAGTACCTCGGCCTGCGGTCCAAGCTGTACTTCATGGACATCGAGGACGCGGCGACAGGCGGCAGCAAGGCTCTCAAGCGGGTCAAGGGGGTGGCGAAGGGCGTTGTCAAGAACGTCCTCACCCCCGACGACTACAGAGAGTGCTTGTTTAACGGGGTCCAGAAGCACACCACCAACGTCCGGTTCCAGTCCCACTTGCACCGGGTGTACACCGTGGAAGTGGACAAGCTGAGCCTTAGTCCAGCTGATGACAAGCGGTGCGTCCTCCCCGACGGCATCCACACTCGGCCGTGGGGACACAAGGACGTCCCGCCGCTACCGCCAGCCAGGAGGAGAGGAGATCAACCACAGCGGATGGAAGTGGACGGCGAGGAGGAGGAGGGACAGCGCCAGGACGAAGAAGAGGACGAAGAGGAATTCCCGGTCTAGTTATATTATTAATTTTAAGAAAAAAATTGTAAATAGTATTTGTAAGAAAATATAATAGCTTTATGTACAGCATGAACCTGAGTTGTTTATTTCCTCCCTTTGCTCACTCAAAAGTCACAAGCCGTTAGGCTTGGAAAGGCGTTATGGGCCATTTGACCCGAGCCGTGCAGGTTAAAAAGCCCCCGCCAACCGGGAGCGGTTGGCGGCGCGTGTCGGGGACGACCCTGAAGGAGTTTCCCAGCGGTCTGCTGATGTCCGAGGGGTCTCCCTCGAATTGCTCAGCGGCTTGCTGATGTCCGAGGGGTCTCGCGCTCTCTTTGGCGGCCTTCACTGCCGCTTGGCGGGGGCTCAGCCAGTGACACGTGCCGCTGGTATATAAACCTGAGGTCCAGCCCCGCTGCCTCAGTTTTGCTAATTTTTTTAAATTTAGTAAGGAGAAAGGAGAAATGAAAACACAAGCTTTATCATTATGAGGCATGTATTGTACAGTAATAAGGTTACATATACATACTACAAAAAAAACCTTACAAACTAGTTTTAAGCGAATATGGAGTGGAAGAGCCTGCGGACCAGAGCGTCGTTGGCGGCGGGAGCGGCAGGGTCGAAGAGCTGGACGTAGTCGCTGAGTGACGTGCGGAGAACAGCCCGGCAGTACAGGTAAGTGAGGCAGTAGTAGCCGCAAACAGAAGTATCGTAGCCCTGGAGTCGATACCTGTTGTAGACGTAGTGGCGGTGATGAGGATTGCGCCTCAGGAACCTTTGAAAGTCGGCCTGGTATGGCGGCCTTCCGTAGCTGTCCAGGTACTCGAGTCTGTCCTCTTCCGAGCAGTAAAACGCCACCCAGTGTTCGCCTCCCTCGGTGTGTGCTACCGTGTTGGATACGATGGCGGTGAGAGGCTTGACCGGCACGTCCGGTAGTTGGTCAGAGGCGTAGACCGCAACGTTCCTCAGTCCGGGGATCCTCACGAGGCATTCTCTGATCTGGACGGTATTCATCGTGGACGGAAGCAACACAGGCAGCTCGAGGCGGACGAGTCCAGTCTGTCGTTAGCCACGAGCCAGTCCCGTAAGATGATGCAGTTATGAAGGGCGCAACGGTTGTGGGAGCTCTTATGATGGCGACAGCGTAGGGTCCGGTAGGTGGGTGGACCGTTGATCGACCCGCAGCCTAGATCCTCCATGTCCTGAGCGGTGGTGGCGGCGGGCTCGGTTATGAGGTGGCGTTGTACAAAGTCCCGCTTCTGCGATCCTTTGACGTAGACCAAGGGGCGGTGGATGAGGCAGGAGCGCAGCTTGTCCAGCAGGGCGACGTACGCGATGTCCCCCTGGTCCCACTCCAAGCCGTGGCAGTGGCGCGTAAGCCAGACGCTCTCGCGCTGTTTCTCGGAAGTCAGGAGGTCCTTGCTGAAGGGTGGGCGGGCGATGTGATGTAGGAGCAGCGTGCCGGTAGTCACGTCCACCACGCAAACCTCTTTCAGTAGAAAGTCATTATCACTGTCTTTAAAACACTGCATATCCATCACCACGCTTCCGTGATGACAGCGCGCTGGCGGTGGCTCGTTGTAGATTGGCGGCGGCACGTCCATCCCGTACGGCTGACAGAACTCGACTGAGCGCTGGCGGGAGCGCGCCTAGCGGGATAACTTCGGGTGCGCGCGCACCACCTAGCGGTGGCGGGACGAAGCGGAATCAACTGCCAAAGTCCACAGTCACGTTGCGGTTGCGGTCCACTTCCACTACGTTGTCCAACTCGGCATACACTATGCAGTTGACTGTCTCCGTCAAGGCTTCCGCGAACCCGACCTCTATGCGCAGATTGCCGTTGCGCACTAGGTTCCAGTGGCTCGCTTGACCGGCTGACAGGTCGGGCGTCAAGTCGAACGCCATCAACGTACAGCCGTACATGTATTGGGAGCGGTCTATATCGTTACCGATGTTCGAGTAATGGATGCCGGTGCCGCTAAACAGCGTGTGATATTCAAGCATGCACAGCTCTCCGCCCACGGAGTAATCCGGTTTCAGCGGTTTGCCGGGTACTTGCTCGCCGTCCACGTACAGCGCGAAGAAATTCACCTTATAATGATGGAAATTGAACGGGTTCTTCTTGTAGTCTCCGTTGAACGCCTGGTTGTTCACCAGCCAGACTATGACTCGTTTCGGCAGTTGACCGAGGAACACGCTGTCCATAGTCTTGCCGCGAATACCGCTCGGCAGCGTGACGGTTTTCACTTCCACCCGGGTGATCGGGTATTTGGCTGTGCCGGTCTCCAGCGTCCTGCTGTGCGCCAACAGTACGCTGGGATTGATCCTGCAGCGGCGCATGAACAGGCTGACGTCGCTAATCGCCACCTTATAGTCAGTGACGGTCTTGGACATGATGGCGAACGAGTCACGCGATCTGATCAGACGGAACCGCATCTCGACACCGTTCAACATGAACTTGTCCTGGTTGCACAAATCGACGTGCAGATGTCCCACCATGTCCACCAAGCGGCTGCTCACGATCCACGACCGCCGCATTACGAGCCCCACGTTTCCCTCCTCGCAATCGTCCATCTTAGCGGTGGTGTCCTCCATGAACAGCTCCGCGGTGAGATGTGTGCTCTTGGCGTCCTTGCCATAGGTCAACAGGTTCTCCAGGTAGGCGCGATAGGCGTACGTGTTGTTTTGCGGCGACACCAGTTTGTTGTTGAGGTACAGGTCCACTTGACTGAACAGCGAGTGAAGCCAGTTGTTCACCGGGCCAACCTGCTTGATTGTATCTTCCCCCGTCACTGCGGCCCCAGCGGCCGTTTTGATGGTTGCCTTCACGTACAGTAGCGTCTGCGACAGATCGGTGTATTCGTCCCCGTGACCGGGCACTACAAACTCTATCGGCGAGTCGTCCGTCAGCGACGAGATCGGCTTGTAGCAGACCCATTTGCTGCTCTCGATACTGGTCTGTGTTGGAGTCAGGGAGAACAGGTCCAACTCGGTCTTGACGCACTCGCAAGATTTCTGATGTATGAACGACATCGTGGCGGGGCGGTTTATGTGAAGATGTCTTTCACCGCCCTACTCGTCCTCTTCTTCTTATTCTTCACGGCCTGCTTCTTTTTGCCGCTGCTGCGTTTCACCGACTTACTCTTCACTGGCTTGACGTTTGTTCTCAGAAGTCTGGCCAGAGACTGAGGGGTGACCCGCTGTACACGCCTCCTCTTATAGGCGCCACCACCGCTCAGCACGCGATCCAGTTTTTCATCAGCCCTGCGTTTCAGCGACCCGGTAAACTCTCTGAGCCGGGTGTTGGCCGCGACTCGCGGGTTGGCCGTGCCTGCCACCACGTCGCCCAAGAAGCCCACACCAGACCTCAGCGCCTCCTTGCCCAGCGCCGACGCGCCCGACTTGAGTAGCGGGGCCACCGCGCGGATCAGACCGCCCAAGAAGCTGCCGATGCCGTGACCGCGTTGGAAAGCGGCCCCTCTGTACACGGAGGACACGCCATGGCCCGCCTGCTGAAGGCGGTAATACGCCAGATAGGGATCGCTCGGATTCATTGCCGCTGCCTCTCTTTCCTGAAATGAAGCTTCATGCACGTGGTCCCGAAGTGGAATGGCAAGTATCGCCCTTGGTCGTCCCTTAAATCGATTTCCACGCTCTCGAACGAGGTTTTAATCACCGGCACGTAGTGCGGGTCTATTATATACACTGTCGTGTGGGCGCCGTACGTGTAATTCCTGATGTCGATGTTGAGGATCTTCAGTAGTGGCGCCACAGCGTCGCCCACCAGTTGGGGTTCCACCAGGTCGCAATACACGTACATGTGTGATGGCAGACCGGCGAAGAGGTTAGCCGGCCTCACGGACCTGTGACGCTTGACGATATCCGTATCCACCTCGTAGCCAAACTGTAGCGCCAAACTGGGGCTCAATTTGAGGCTCTGAACGGCCGAAGACGTCGACAGCAATTCCACCCTGGAGGACCTCTCGTCATACGAGAAGGTGCACAGGTTACTCTTCATTTGAGGGTGGATATTGATCGCGTGCACGAGTTCCTCGGTACTACCGTAATTGCCCGGCTCCACTTTGATTGTCAACTTGTCCACCACGGCCAACTCGCCTTTCGAGTCCCTCATTCCAAGCACTAGTTTGATGTAGGTCCCCTCACCGACGGTCAGAAAAGAGAAGGGGTAGTGCGCCTCCGCCAGAGCGACCTCCCACTTGCCGTCCGACAGATCAACGGTCGAGGGTAGATGGGTCGTGTAGTTTGTCACCATGTTGTTGGGATAGTACTTCATTGAACTGTTGCTGGGCAACGTCAGGTAAAACTGGTCGTGCCTCGTCATCGCAGCTGTTGCACGTCCGCTGCGGGTACCCAAGAGTTGAAGTCCTCTCCGTAACCGGCCCACTTGACTAGGTAGCGCTTACTGGAGCCTCGCCCCTCGGTGTTCAGTATTTTATCTATTTGGTACAGGCGGTCCGGGGCGATTGTCACCTTTTGCATCTCGTGCTCGTAGAAGCGCCCTTCCAGCGGCGTCCCGTTCAGGTCGCGCAACACGTACAATGGCAGAGGATGCGACCCGTATACGTGGTCCACCACGAACAGCTCCTTACTCCAATTGGTCTCGTAACCTTTAGCAAACGTGTCCTTCTCCTTGGCTATACGCACCGTGTCGCCCGGCTCAAACCTGGGCTTGCGCCGCCGGATCGCCTTTCCGTACATGTGACGCCACGCCTTGTACACCGTTTTTCCATCACCACTGTCCACGTCCGCGGGTCGCAGGCCACCACCCAGGCTCCTATGCGGACTGCGGTTGTAGGCGTCCACAAGCCTGTCCAACACGTCGATGTAGCGATACGTGTTTTTGTAGGTTAGGTAGCGCCACATGCGGGTCTTGAGCGTGCGGTTGACTCGCTCCACCACCGCCGCCTTCACGTCGGGGTTCTGCGTGGTGAAGTAGTTGACACCGTGACTCTTGAACACTCGCTTGGTCGCAGCCCCGGTGAACTCCGTCCCCTTGTCGGTCTGTAGGCAGCGAGGAGTCGCCTCAGCGAATATTCCCTCGAACGTGGCAGCCACCTCGGGCCCGCTTTTCCTCTTCAGTGGTACCGCGAACAGCCGCTTGCTGAACACGTCTATCACAGTCAGCAGGTAGTTGACTCCGTCGTTGTACCGGCTCAGGCCGCGCATGTCGTTCAGGTCCGCCTGCCACAGCTCCCGGGGCCCGAACACGACGTAGCGGTTGCGTGGAAACCGCTTGCGCGCCGGCTTGTGCAGCGTGTAGGTGTCCTGGGCGCGCAGCCAGTCGGCTACCCGGTCGGCGTTTCGGTAGGCGCGCGGCTCTGACCAGGGCGGCCACCCCGCCGAGGGAACTGGGCTGGCTCGGGTCGTAGTACAACTTCTCCATTACGGTGAGAACGGCTCCCAGTTGTCCAATGACGATTCCCGGTCAGGTTCCTCGGTTATTATCCTTCTCCTGGCCGCTGGAGGTCGCGGTCTCAGGCGGTCCAGTATCGGCGTCAACCTCGGTGACAGGGGTGTCGACGAGGCTGTCGTCGTGTCTCCCCAGGGGCTCGATGCCGAGTCCAGCCCCACGCCTAAGTAACGCAACGCCGTGGGATTGCTCACGTATTCTTTGGGCACGTTCATGTCCTTCAAGGCGGCCATCACTTGATGCCAGCCGGTAGGCAATCGGTCCGCCCTTCGCGCTCTCACTATGCTGTGCGCGATGTCCACTATATTGGAATCGGGGATCTTCACCTTGTCCACGTACACCGCCCCACTGGCGTCCCAGGCGATGGGGCTGCCTTGCCGGGTCATGAATCGCAACAAGTTGCGCGCCACCGACCTGTAGATTTTTTAGAACGATTCCACAATGTCCTCCTCCGCCGAGGCGCTAGACTCGCGCTTCATCTGACTTGGACCCTCCGCCGCTTCCTCCTCCCTCTCCTCGCCCTCGATGTTTGACAGACCTATGGGTTGACGTTTAGCCGCGGAAAAGTGCAGGAACCGCTGTAACACCTGCTGATATTGTTTCCATTTCTCCGTATCGTCCAGCCGCTTGTCGCTCAATATGCGATGCATCTCAGCGTCCAGGCTGGCTGGCTTATTGGCGCTACCTGCTCCTCCTCTTGGTTCTGGTCCCGGTCCTGGTCCCGGTCCTTCTCGCAATCTCTCGATGAGCTCCTGCGGTACAACCACCATTTTCCTAGCGTACTCCATGTCCGATTAGCTTCTGCGCTAGAACGGGCAGAACAGCGTTCAACAGCAGAGGTAGGAGGATCCCTCCGCCCCGATGGACGAGGTAGTGTCGCTTCTTGGCCCAACCCTCGCCGCGTTTCACCAGCCGTCTGAGCGCCTGTTTGTGTTTGCTCAATTTGCGTTTGAGGCAGGGAGAAAGCGGTACGTTTCCGCGTAACACGTTATACGCGCACTTGCACAATGACTTGATGCGACTCTTGTCGCACGCTTTTAACAGGGCCTTGCGTTCTTTGGGCGTAGCGTGTATTAGGGCCCTCAGCAGCGCTGCGTCTTTCTTCACGCGGTGTGACATGATGACTGACTCTGGCGTGCGCTCGGCCTATTTATCACTTCTTCTTAGGCAGGTACACGTAGTTCACCGGGTCGTCTGGGAAAATGGCTGAACGTACGCGCATCTCCTCGGGCGTAGACTGTTTCAGGTCTATTAGCAGGTAAGCGTGCGGGTCGCGCGTGGCGTCCGCGAAAGCCTCCTCCACGAATTTGGGGTTCTCCGGGTATACTTGGCGAGCCAAGTGTTTGATCTGAGCGCGGTCTCTGGGATTCTTGAAGCACACTATGTAATGAGCGTTCAGCGATATGTCGCGCTGGCCCCTGCCCTGGTGAAACAGGTTTTGCGTGATGAAGAACACGCGCATGTTGTGGTGGTGCGAGCCCTTGGTGAACAGGTCCGCCACGCCGGGGCCGGCCTCGCGCATCATGTCATCGACTATGACCAGGGCGGGCTCGCTACCGTCGTAGTCGTCCAGGTCTGGCAGGCCGGCTACGTAGCGCACGGCAGAGTCCGCACGGCTCTTACCACCGCCGCCACCACTGCCATAGTACCAAGTGATACGGGCGAACCGCGTATCGCACATGTGGTCGGCGTGCTCTATGAAGCGAGCCACGAAGTGCGACTTGCCGCTGCCCGAGGGCCCGGCCACGATGGCGGTGAACGGGTGTTTCCACCTCAAGTCCATGGCGTCTACTGACTGCCATGCACCGCCACCTCGGCTCTTAAAACTAAATTCTTTTCTTGCTTTTTTTTATTTGATTTCTTTTTAAATTTTTTTTATATCGAAGGGAAATAAGGGAATAAGGAATACCATTTATTTATAAAAATTCTAGGAGAGGACATTTACTGCCTGGAGAGCTGCTCCTCTTCACAAGGCTCATCCTCGGCCTCACGCCAACGTTATACTGCGTGATGGTGTTATCGTCCAGGACTGCAAGGTACCGCCGAGGCATGTAAATGTGAATCGGATCATCGCCGACAAGACCCTCCAAGGTGGCCATCACCGCCTTGCCGTACGGTGTGTCCACTCGGTCAAACGAGCGAATGGGATACACCATGTTCTCCTGTAGGTCTACGATGCGGGTGTAACCCGCGGCCTTGCAGCTGTTGAGGGCTGTCCTGAGGTCCATCTTCTGGTCCGTGTTGAGCATGGCACAGCGGCTGGATGCAGAATGACCGGCTCTCGCCACCGAGTCGCCTTTTATTGGCGGTGTCTACGTGCCGACTCGCGCGTATCAACAACATGATGACATAGTTACTCGCTCAATTCCAGGAAGGGTGATGTAATGGAAACCTTTACTGCGTAAACAAGTGGATTGTTCTAGAAGCGTCTCGGTTATCAACTGCTTAGTGGAAGTTTCCACGCTCAATTCCAGGAAGAGTGACGTAATGGAAAGCTTTACTGCGTAAACAAGTGGATTGTTCTAGAAGCGTCTCGGTTATCAACTGCTTAGTGGAAGTTTCCACGCTCTCTCGTTTACTGGGTAGCGCGCTTGGAGTGTGCGCTCCTCTTGGTTTTCCCTGAGATGACGCAATCGGTCTTTCGCCAGGTGGGTAGAGGAATAGCGATCCTAGTGATCCCGTCGTATCTTGACTCTCCCGTCTCGCTATTTGCCAGCCATAGGTTTTGCAATCTGGATAGCAGGTCCTCTAGACATATGCAGATTTCATCGTTTCGCTCCTCGTCCAAGTACAAGCCGCAACTGAATGTGGGGCGACCTCCTTTGAACACATTCATCTTCAACAGTACATTACCGCTGTTGGTAGGGTTCTTCACAGTGTACTGATATTCGCCAGCGGACCAGCACAGTGTCGGGGAATCGATAGGCACTTCCTTCCTGTTTACAGTCCACCCATCGAGCTTTTTGTTCTTTGACGCACATCCCTGCTGTACTGGCGGTGCGTTGGCGTTCTCATCGTTCATTGCGTTCAGCTCCTCTAGGAAGGAGCGGATCGTTTGGTCCACTTCAGCTGCACTGACTCCGTTTCCGTTCATGGTGACGTCTCAAACAACACTGAGGTCGCGCGCGCGGCTCTGCCTCAGTTTTATAGCCGAGTCGCGCACTCCAGCGGACCTTCTAGAAGCGTCCAGAAACGTGAAGCTCCTCACCTGCATGCTGATTCCGGTGGGCCCTCACTCCACCCTTGCTAGTTTTATTGGGGTGGGATGGGAATAGGGTTATGGGTTGGGGTAGGACAGAGGGTTATGTGGTAGGACAGAGGGTCTTGGGTCTTTGGGTTGGGGTAACAGTAACCGGTTTAGGGTTTAACCGGTTACTGTCCAGGCCTTCTATAGTTTTCCTGGACGTCCAACACCGCCATGCCGCCTTGGTTCAGAGTTAACTGCAGCACTTGCAGAACCTCGTCCCACTGCGCCGGGTCCCCCGGGTCGTAACGACGAGAGGACATCACAGGACTGGCTGGACTCCACCGCCCCGGCCTGAGGAAGACGTGGCCGCCTCTCCTCATCACCTCCTCGACCCGAGTCCTTGTGGGAGTAAGGTACTCCAGTCCGAGCAGGAGGTACCGGCTGATGTTGGGAACGTTGACAAAGACTTCCACAGTAAGGACATCCATTATGGAAGCGGCTCTGGTCAAGACTGACTCGAACACCGCTTTCACCCGCTGTTGTTGACACCTCTGCTTGTTGACTATGCAGAAGGTCGGGGGGGCTGACGTCACCGGGGGGGGCTGACGTCACCGGGGGGGGCTGACGTCACCGGGGGGGCTGACGTCACCGGGGGGGCTGACGTCACCGGGGGGGCTGACGTCACCGGGGGGGCTGACGTCACCGGGGGGGGGGCTTGGCTATGGGGAAGGTTGGGGGTCGAGCTTGGTCGTGAGGAAGGTCGAGGGTCGTGCTTGGCTGTACCAGTCACTTCGCTTTGGGGACCCACTCGTTGGAACTTTCCGAGATGGAGAACGTTCTACGATTCCACGGATTACCGCTTTCACCCCGGGGGTTGTTGACTACTCTGGAGTCTAAATATCGCCCTTTCACCTGCTGTTGTGCACACCTCTGGGGTCGGGTCGTCATATCTTCGGTCGTCGCTTCCCTGACCGCTGAACCACCAGCACCATGTTCCCCTGCCCGCACTGCCCTTCCACCTTCAACCGAAAGGATCACCTGCTCCGCCACCTCCACTCCACGCATGGGGAAGGAGGTGAATCCTTCCATTGTCCCATCTGCGGAAAGGAATTCCGCAGGGGGGACAAGTTGAGGATTCACCTCATTACCCATGCCTCCTCCACCACCACCGACCCATCAACTATTCAATCCACCTCATCCGCCCCGCAACCAACACATTCCACCTCCACCTCCACCTCCACCTCGACCTAAACCGCCATCGAAGATACATCGGTGGCCATCCGAGTCGAGGTGGAAACAGAAGACAAAACCACCCAGACGCCAGTCGTGGAGCGTCCTGTATGTAAGTATCGTAGGGACGGGTTAGGGCCTTAATGGTTCACGCTCTAGACGGTATTACTAATTACTGACTTCTCCCTTACAGGCATAGTCCGCCCTCATATACATGACAACCAGCGATGGCTGCAAGAAGAGGTGCGGCAGCTGCAGCGGGACCAGCAGCAGCGGGAGGCCAGAAGGCGGGAGCGAGAAGAGGCCCGTCAACGCCTCCTGCAGGAGCTGGAGGCAGAAGCGCAGCGGCGACGTCAGGAAGCTGAGGAGGCCGCTGCCAACGACGACTCCGGCTCCGACGTGCAGCTGCTATCTGATGACGACGATGGATGGGATTAGTTCAATAAAGACTGAAAAAACCCTCTCCCTCCACATCCTTATCACACCTTTATATTTTGTAATATTAATGTAAATACAGAAAAGAAAAAAAACAAAACAAAACAAACAAATATAATAAAACAGATAGGTGAAGCTTATGTTAGGTTTATGTCGGGTCACGTAACGGGGGGGGGGGTTCGAGCTTGGCTATGGGGCAGGTCCGGGGGGGGCTGACGTCACGGGGGGGGGCTGACGTCACGGGGGGGGGGCTGACGTCACGGGGGGGATGATTCCTCATTCCTCCTCACTCGCCTGTGCTGGTTTTGTATCGGCCAATGCCCCCTACTGTAGTGTGGTGAAAACCAATTTTAAAGCATTTCATTTTGGACAAGCGTTACCGTTATTTGTAAAAGACTTATATTTGTTTTTTAATATAACAATTTTAAAAACCTTTGATAAATTGAATCAATACGGAGAGTACTTTATTTATGTAATCATGAAACATATGAATAAAACTATTTTTTGACAGTTTCTTGTAATTACGAAACAATATTGTATTAGTATCTCGTACTTTAAACCCAGTAATTGTTGTCCAATGCTTTACCTTATGGAAATGTTACAACTTTTAAATGCTAGTTAATAAAATATTTAACGAATGTGTTCCATTTTTGAATTGGAAGCGTGATGTGTACTGGAAAACATTTGTGTAAAATCTGAAAACGATCCATGCAGCCGTTTTCACGATATTGCATTACGAATACACACACCCACACCAATGTGTATACATTGCCCACACACACACACACCCACACACCGACGGACAACGAATCATTGTCTCTGCTAATACATAGATTCCTTCACTTCGTCCCGTCATCAATAAGCAACTCAGTGGACGCACAGGCAGCACTTGCCTAAGTCTACTCACTGTTTGCTAAGACTAAGACCAATATTATTTTTAGTACATCTACAACAAAATCTTTTAATATGTACGTTATCTTAATTTACGTTATATCTCTAATTGTATTTGTTGTACTGTAGTTTTATTGTTGGAATAAAGTTGTTTTCATTCATTCATTTATTCACCTACATGGTCACTGAGCGTTCCTTCGTGATATGTTATGGCCTAAGTCAATTTAATTACACTTCAGATGTTGTCAACTTGCAATTTGTTTACAGTTCATACAAATATACATTTAATTGACTTTTCAATAACTGAAAAATGTACAAGTTCTAACAATCTCACTACATATATATAACTTTGTAATTAGAAAGTTGTTGAAATTATGTCACCAGTCAAACATTAAACTATGACGTCTCAGCTGATCTTATTCAAAACAAACTCTGTTGTCAATTATGTATAATTTATAAAACGAAAAATGAAGTTTTAAATTCAAAGTTTATATTAATTCCATCTTGTTTTTGGCTTCTTAAATTCAAAATTGCCATGAAGGGGAGTGGCTCATACGGGTCACAACCAAGCCACCACTACAGCAGCAGCAGTCACCTTGGAAGTCAAGGGGATGATGCCCACAGGGGGCACGGAAGCCAAGCGGGGCAGCATGGAGGTCATCATTGGGGGGAA
This sequence comes from Allygus modestus, assembly GCA_963675035.1. NCBI lineage: Eukaryota > Metazoa > Arthropoda > Insecta > Hemiptera > Cicadellidae > Allygus > Allygus modestus. The sequence continues at coordinate 230,883,470 of OY776112.1, read as the reverse complement.
CATCACCAAAGCAGTCAAAGCAAAAGCCAGTCCCCGATGCCCCATTCCTCTCAAAACTTGAACTCGGACTCGGACGTGGATGATTATCTAGATGACGAGGATGAAATTTGTAAGTATAATCTAAATTGAATCCACTGTGTTTAAAGCTTAAGCTACCAAACATATTTTCAACTGTGTCAGAACTTAAAATTTAGTTGACTAATATTTTAAACTTTTAAATAAAAAAAAACAAACAAACAAAAAACACTAACTTAAGTTTATGTTAGAACAATATTGTGGCCCATTGTTTGAAATTTGATTGGTTTCCCTAGCAACTTTTTGCATATCTAATCTATAAAGCACTAAATAGGGTTATTGTTCAGACGCCTCCACACTGGCTGAATGTTTGTCAAGGGACTCAGAAAGTCATTAAAAGTAAATAGTCAACTAGAATGTCTGAGGCGGTCCGAGAGGAGGTGATTTCATCCACATTCTCATGATAATTTTAGCTAATACTACTAGATTCAGCAAAAATGTGGAGGCATCTTTAAGGACATGAATTTATTTAACTTCAATTTATCGTACTAAAACAAGGTCTACAAGTTGACTCCAACTAGGGTTAAACTTTTTCGCAGATTTATATAGTATTTATTTGTAATTAATCATCATTAAATCATTGACTAAGACATCGACGTAACTAGGGCGTATTTTAAGGTGAGTATGAATGAATGTTTTACTGTGCACAATTTATGTAATTATACTGTAATGTTTATAAAAGACTATCATGTAGGTCCAGTGGCGGATCCAGCCAGGGGGCGTGGGGGGCTTGCGCCCACCCCTTGGACTCAGAAAATTGACGCTGTCTGTTGCTGTACTAGCTGTACTTGTTTTTGTTTTAAATATTTGCAAATTTAAAATTCCAAAAACAACTACCGTATAACGCCGCCGTTGGAGAGTATTTTGGTTTTGGCGGCGGGTGTGCAGCCCTGCAGTCTTTCTCAATCTTCTTCTTTTCTGAAACCTTTGCGTTCTACCTGACCTTCAGTGTTGCCAGACTGGGTTTGCTATTTTATCGCAAACTTATAAAATACCTGCTTTTACCCGGTTATTCTGTAGTAATCCCCACAAAATCCCCGCACGAGCTTCAAATATCCGAAAACCGGGTAATTTCTTGGAAATTGCCAGATTATTACCCAGAAATTAATCTGTATACCCGAAATAATGCCAGTTTTAGTAATCTTAGCGCTTAGTCAGAGCCGGATTTAGGAGCCATGAGCCCCTAGGCTCAACCACTGGTGCAGGCCTTGTTGGTGACCTTTTTTTCTTGCTTGCATCAGGCTTTTGAATGGGGATCTGTGTGGTGCAGGCCTCTAGGTGCTATGCTTAATTCCGGCCCTGCGCTTAGTTTTAACATGGACAGTCTATGGTTTTAACCAAGGCCAAGTTAAATGGTGTTACTGGAGACGACACTCTTCAACAATAATGCGCTAGATTTCTCAAGTTTAAAAAGTTGGTACACTGGTCAGAGGTGACAAACCGAACGATGAGTCAAAAAAAAAATCATATTATTAAACTATTTTGTTGCAGTTAACTATCATATAATTATTCGTTAATAGTTATAGATTGATTATTTTTTATCGGGTTGTTTTCACCATATACCGGTATGTATGTTTGAAAATGTAAACCGGCTGTACCTGAACCGGATCAAAATAGTTGGATAGATTCAACGAGTTACTAGTGAGGTCTGGGTAAAAAAGTGAAGCCTTCATGTTGACCGTCATTTTCTTTAGGTACTCTAAGGCCGCCTTCCCACTAGGTCGCAGCACAGAGAAGAAAGAATCAGAGTTATGTGGGAGTAGCGTACGCCTCAGTGGCAGTTACAATTCTTTGGTAGGCAGCGCTGAAGTCTTGAAATGTACCTTGTTGGAGAGGGGAAGCAAGTTAGTGACGTACAAGAGGATTGTCTCATCCCCCTCCCCTCCCCACCGGCAAAATTGCCCTTTTTCGCCGTAAATTACCCTCGAAAAAATTTGTGTCCGGTAAGCACATTATCGGTATTTGTAAAATATAATTAAAATCAGAAAGTATAACATAAACAATTATGTACGCACATTAAATGACTTAAAACGTTGACATATCACAAATAAAAATATTAAGACATGAATATTTATGTAACTTACAATAGTCCTAACTATGCAATTATTTTGTTACGCTTTTTAACGCTAATGACATTTTTTACGTTTTGATTGGAAACGGTTCAAACACTGACCTTGTAACTGTCTAATGTGAACTATTTGTAGCTGAATATGGCAAATGACAACTGGGTCCAGTATCGACCAGCAACCTTTACAACATTTTTAGATTTTGCTAGGATTATCTGGCGAATTTCAGGTTATGAAGCAAGCATTATAACCACTACATTAACGTTACCCATTACATTAACGTCTATTTGTAATGTTGTTGGGCTATAGAACATAGAACAATTTGTTTACAGCCCCAATGTGTGTATAGGCCTTCTGTTGCTACATTTATGAAATAGTTAATACTATGAATAAAATATGCTTAAGAAGAGTGGCAAATAAGTTATATAATGAGCAATTTAAATGTAATAAACTCTTGAATTAAATTACCCCTTTTTACCCTCAAAAGCAAATTACCCTCTAATACCCTTGGCAGGTAAAATTACCCTAGAAAAGGGTAATTACCCTCGAATTCCCAACGGCAGAGACTACGTATACGTCCGACGTGAGCCGCTACTGTTCACGTCCGTTCCAAATTATGCACCGTACATTAATTTTCCTGTGATTTTTAAAACAGATTGAGAGCCAGAAAACCTCTTAACCTAACCTAACGTAACCTAACCTAACATAACGTAACGTAACGTAACCTAACCTAAGCGGTAGCGATGTGAATTTGCCTTTACATTGGACGTGTACGTAGTCACTTCGCTGAACTGAATTATCATCAGGCCAGACCAAAAGTGTAGGACACGGCAGAAGAGAGTAATCCCGAGAGGTGAGCGCGCTGTCGTTAACACACTCCTGGACCTCTTAAGGATAATAAAACTCAAATGAAACTTATATATTTCTTTTCTGCATAAAGTTTCCGCATATAACGGTATAAATATATACTAGCATCAAATTTATTTCGAAAATATTATAAAGTTTAACATTTATCAAAATTAAATATTATTAAATATATCATGCGGGCCCGCCAGAGCTTTACCTCGGCCTACGGGCCGGCAGTTACGCTACTGTTTGATATGGCAGCAGTGAATTCTAAAACTACAAGTGGGTTTGACAAAGTTTTATAGTAAAAAGTACCTTCATCATTAGCATAATATTAACTTTCATCACTAGGACCAAAAGTAATGCTTTTCGATCCGAGCTCAAGTTTAACGGCCGAGGCGGAACCGGGGAGGATCAAAAAGCCACTTTTGGTCCTAGTGATGAACTACCTATATATTTCGTCATACTGCAAACAATATTAATATAAATACCCCCGTAGCAGCAAACCTGCGTACTCAGCGAATTTCCAATGCATATGTATGTATCTTAGTACTACATACATCCACAAACCAAGTTTCATCAATATACATTCATAAATAAACGATTTATGACATTTTTATTATTCTCCATAAGAATAACATGGCGGCTGAGTATGCAGGCTTGCTGAAGCAAGGAACACAAAAAATGAGGTTTTATACAAACATCAATATAACTCAAGTAGGTAAAGCTACATACCAAGTTTTATTAATTTATATTCATAATTAAGGGAGATAATAGGTTACTTATTCTCCATAAGAATAACATGGGGCTGAGTACGCAGGTTTGCTGCTACGGGAACCATCGGTCAAAAAATGTGTTTTAGTGCAAATATTAATAGACCACAACGATATGAAGCAATATACCAAGCTTCATCAGGAAAAGTTGATAAATAAGTGAGATATACAATTTTTCTTATTCTCCATAAGAATAACATTGGACAACGTACTGTGTTAAGCACTTTCAATATCTCTGTAACCATTTGACGTAGAGAAATGATCAAAATACCAAATTGTGTGTTTTTCTAAGCTGAATCCAATGGTAAAAACAAATATTTGACTTTTTCAAAAATTGTATGTAAACAATTCAAAAAACCCATTTTTGGGATAAAAACCCCCCCAAAATACCCCTTCGGATAGAGCGATATGGCTGGTTTTCGAACTTATAGTCATAAATGCTGCTTTACACGTTTATACCAAATTTCATAAAAATCGGATCATTTTTACGAGAGTTATCTTGCTCACGGACACATATATATATATATATATTAATATACAGTTCCGAACGAATGGTGTTTTTGGGGTCTGGGGACCTCAAAACGAGAAGTTATCGTGGTCCCGGGCCTAGGTCTTACCATGCCGACTACGGTAATAGCTTCTTCCCTACAGGGGAAATTCGCTAATATAAAAACTTTAAAAAAGAATTTTGTTTGAAACTTCTTACTATTAAACGTTTGCTTCCATATTGATCTTATTACTCTAAACAAACAGCTGTTACGCCAGTTTTCATTGTTGACAAGTTGAATAATTTGTTCAATTCATATTAACAGCTGCTGACCTCGACTGAAAATTGTCATCCAATGATGTTTTTAGTCCTAGGACGAAAAACATAATCAAAATGATACTTTTTGGTTGAGGTCTCAGCTGTTAATCCTGGGAGTAAAAAGAACAACTTTAGCACCTCAGTGCATGTGTTGAAAACAACTGTTTTTGAAGCAGTATGACGAAAATATACTAATCTTCCAAATTAAAAAAGTTGGCAATTTAATTTAACACATAATTTAAATCTGACTGGAACAGCACTTTGGAACTCCAAAAGCTGATTGAACTTTTTATTGGTTTTGTTCAATTTGAAAATAAAAGATTTGTCATCCCAACTGATCCAAGGCATTGAGATTGAAAACCTACCAATATCTGCTTAACATTCCATTTGACTATCCACATGAAAATCAGATGTGACTGTTTTGAAATAAAACATAAGTTTTTGGAACAGTACAAGATCTCTCTATCATGTTCACCATGCAGTACAGAGCACCCGTAAGCTACATTATCAAATCGCAGGTTAAGAAATACTAGCTGTCCTAACTTGAGCTCTTGAACTCGCGCGCGAGTTGCGAGGACAATTGATGTAACCCGCCATGACAACACACAGCTCAGGTAGTAGAATGGCTAACTCTCATTAAACCTCTACTACACGGTAAAAGTGGTATCGAGTATAGTGGGATTCACAGGAAAAAGCGAGAGGAAGAGACCTTTATTTTACGTTTAAAATTACTTAAAACCAGGTGAAAAACCTTAACAAAGTTTATATATTTTTATTTTATTTATAAATATAGAAACAAATTTAAAACAAACTGATGTCAAAGTCCAAAAAATCACTGAGGGATGGTATTTGCTTGGTGTTTCAGCTGAACTTTGTTGGAAGGTCTGTGACTGTGTGATAGTATAATGCGACAGTGAGGCCTTCCTTTAAACCGTGTTCTCACACAATATATTGTTGGTTACTTGTAAATTTGTATTTGTTATTCCATCTCATGACTCGCCTGTGTAGACCTGAGACCAGGAGAGCCGTATGGCGCATGGCTGCAGCCTGTGGATGACCCTTACATCCGCTCAGTCAAGATTGAGGAGGCAAATCGTGAGCTGTTCAACGGACCTTCGAGACTTCGCAAGAGCCACGTCAAGGTCCGCATCTGGGAAGACCGTAATGAGTACTACGACCTTGAGGAGAATAATTATGACAGTCCACCCCAGGGTGAGTCCCATCATAACAGACCTGCATACTAAGAATTTTATTATTTAATTTATCGACAAAAATAATTTTAGTTTCTTTTAGTTAATTTTTAACACATTCAGCGCGGTAACAAAATTGGGCAAGATGCGCCGGTGCTTGAATGCCTGGCGCGCCCGGCTTCGCCCCCCTGGTGGAGCGGTGTGGGGGGGGAACAGTGGTCAATTCCGCTGTAAACAAGCTACAGCCCTGGTCTATACGCCTGCATATGTTGGCATTCTGCAGTAGTTCGGCGCGGCATGCATCCGTGCTCAAAGTTTTAAGGTATACAAAATCTATAACCTCTTCCATCACATATCCTACCACTTCCTTTTCTCCTCTCCCACAATTTCCCCCTTTTAAACTTTCTCTTACCTTACACTTCCGAAAATTGAATGTCGATATGATAGAATTATAGTGACAATCATCATCACAGAGATGTTAAAAACGAACCTGTTGTGTAAGCAATGTTATTTAAGTCACAAGACATTTTACAACCCAAAGACCAAGGGTATATTTGGCTCTCGAAGCAGATTCTTATGGAAAGTAAAGGTTTAAGAAACCTCGTGGAAAGGCAAGAAATTGTAATTTGTCAATTTAAGTCTAGAATTTGTGTCCAAGAATATTATACTTTACAAAGAATAAATGCGTCTTTGAGACTCTTTGCAAACTAGAGGGCACACATTTCTGTCTTATTTACACGACAAGATTTAAGGGTTCAACACGACTCCAATTCCTGAGGATAATAGAATTATTGAATTTAAATACTGGAATTCCTTAGGGTTCAAAGCAGCTGCAGGCCCTTCCAGACTTTTCTGAATGGCTAAACTAATAACTTTTTGAAAGTCTCCTTGTTATACAATATTTTATTTCTTATTAAAAAACGTGTTTTGCCTTCTTGACCGCAATGTTAACTTTTCGATTTTAGATTATGAGGTGGTGAGTGAAGGGTCATATAGCTTGGGCGCGAGACAAAGATCGGAAAGAACTCCGCAAAGTACTTCTCAAGGAGAGCCCCTTCACCCAAGGCGACCATCTCCGCGAGGCTCTCCGCCAAAATGACCTAACATCTCGAGACGGCGAAGAGAAGAAGAACAGACACAGTTGGATGTTAATCTTTCATCTCTGAGGATTCCAGGTCACTGAGTATTAATTAAACAAGCTCGTATTAAACCGTATTAAGCTGAGTATTAAACCGTACCTCAGTACCCTAGACAGCCTACCGTACCTAGGTACCCTAGACAGGTCGCCCCTAACTATCTAGGACTCTGTGACAGGTCTTTTAACCTTTATTGTGCTGCGATCTTAGAAAGGTTTGGGCTTGGTGACAACTTACGGTAGAAGGAAAGTGAGTATGCAAGTAGAAATATGTATTACATTAGGTATCTGGTTTAAGATTAATAAATCAAATAAAAATAAAGTTTTTTGTGAATTATTTATATTTGAAATAAAGTAGGTACAGTTCGGGTCACAGTGCTTGGCGTCTGGTTAGCGTATGCTCTGGAATGACTTTTCGCCTCTATTTTTTGGCTTAGTACCGTTAGTGTTACAGTATGCTTTTGTCAACAAAAAGCAAAATTAATTTATTCAATTTTAAAACATTGGTTTAGGTTATTTCCGAAATTGTCTGCTTTTATTTACAATAATTTGATGAATTGTTTATCACCTTTCCCAGGCCCCAAGCACCGTGGCTCGAACTGTACTTTGTTAAATTAAAAAGTTACAAAATAAAATTCTTAGCTTCCTAAAATATATTTTCATAAATTTGTTGGAAATTAAGGATTGTTTTGATGGGTGTACCTAAATACTCAAAATTTAAATAATAAAGACTCAAAATATTTTATTGATTTTTATTGACGAATTCATTTAATACATTCATATTTTCAGTATTGTAGCAGTATCAATAATTTACAATATTAAAAACAATAGTATCTAATTAATGACTTAATTTCTCTAATAAACCAAGAAAACTAGTTACGGTATTAACACAAATATACAGTATATCATTAAATTTGTTTAAACATAACTGATTATTTTCAGTGACCTTTAGTGAAGGTAATTTGATTAGTTTTTTTTGTTTAAATCTACTAATATATTGATAGGTTTTTGTTTTGGTATAAAATTTGCTAATTATCAAAGTAAAAAAGTAACCTTTAAATCCAAAACAATTATAGTTTTTAGATTTAGGTGGTAGTATAGATAATGTTGTAATTCATAGAATGTACTGATAGCAAAATATTTTGTTTCATTTTAAGTTTGTTACAGTGAAGGTCACTTTATCAATGCACAGTTAAAATGGCATATAAACTTGTACAGAAATTAAAATTTTAATAAACAAATCAAAAGACTATGTAAAATGACTTCATACAAAAAATTGCATTAGGTTGGCACCGAAAATAAAATGACTAGATATATTATCACCACAAAATAATAATTGCACCACAAATATAAGTTTTAAATAAATTCAATAATGGAAGATATAACCAATAATTACAAAATCCAAAATTGATAAATAGAATATCATATAAAAATATATTAGGCTTTTTTCAGAAAAAAACACAGCTTGCTGGAATGTTGATGATTTTATAGTGGAACAATATTTTAAATGTCTATTTAAACTTTGACGTTCTTTGAATAGGGTAAACATCAGCGTTACTTTTACAAATTATTTTAAACATGGAGACACATACATCAACTGTGACTTAAGTAGGAAAATGGACAAAATTCAATAATGAAAAATTAGTTTTTAAGTTTTCTATTTGAAGTTTTTGAAAAAAATAAGAACATGTAAGGGGCAAAATTCAAAAAGGTTCCTAAAAATAAAACCATTTACAAATTTAAGATTAAAAAAACAACAATCAAATAAAATGCATGCTGCCACACCTTATATTTTAAATAGGTATATAAAAATAGTGCATCAAAAATTTCAAAATCATACATTGTTTAGATGCAAACACTTACAGCTTTTAATTATTTTTTTGATCACATTGAAAGTATTAAACAATCTAGAAACTAATAAATTGTAGCCAAATGTTACAGTTTAAAATATGATCTTTTTAAAATTTCAATAATTTTCTATCGCAAGAGTGGACCATACATTTAATTGGTAGCTTGTGGTTTTCTAGATCTTAGGACTTATTCAAAATTAATAATATCTTATGGCCTCGTTTTGATTACATTAAAAATTAGGAATTCACAACCTACAGATTTAAATTAACGAAAAGATGCAAAAGCGATTTCAACACTATATTCAAGTGAGAGTAGATTTTAGATTATTTCATGCATAAACTTGGATGTACATTGCATTTGAATTATTATAACAGCCAACAACCTTACGTTTGAAGTAAATACACGATTCATGTTACACAGGTATTCTTAATTGTAAGGTCATTTAGATGGAATGTACATACACACTCTACCTTAGTCACAAACAAGTAAACAAGTAAATAGAGAGGCACACCGAACAAATAAAAATACGGTTATTAAAGCTTACTTTACTAACCTAACATTTAAAAAAGTTTAATTAATACAAACAAAAATAGTAAATTGGAAGCTACCTTCAACTGAAGCTAAACAAACAAACTACAGACCATCACATTGCATTCGGTTCTAAGCAAAAACAACTGGACAAGTAGAGCATATGCGTCTCTTTTTATAATAATAAGAAACACTTTCTAAAAGAATCAGACATTAATAAATATACCCTTGATAGGTATTATAAAACTTTTAAAGTGCAACTCAGAGCAATACGAGTGGACTTTAGAGCACTAAAGCACCCCATTGGCTCAGTTGCTTGGATTATTTGCATTTCAGTGGTTCCCAAAAAGTCAGTTGCGGCTCCCACTGCAGCCCCAAGACATCCTATAAGCACTGTGTGGTATCAGCTAATCGATAAAAATGATTACAACAAGCATATTAGGAGCATAGCGATACGTGATTCGTGCTGGTGTTTGGGAGAGGGAGCCGCCAAAAACAGTTTGGGGACCAGAGCTATACATAAATCACACAATATTCAGCGATTATAGCTATATAATGCCCAGTAGGTAGAAATTTGTACATATGAAGGTTTTATGAAAACATAAATGAATAAATGACAAACAAAACATGTGATGTTAAATGTAAAAATAAATTGTTTACAACCTGTAAAAAGTGCATGTGTAGGATTAACATATGTGTAGAGCACATACATTCTGACAATTGAGCAAGTTGTTCTGCTTTAAACCATTACTGGAAAAGTAAACCACCGATCTTCCCAACTTTTGACTCCCCCTGCGAATCCTCTAAGGACCTATCCTGCTTAAACGAATGTTTACGCAAAAGAAGTGACAACACAGGATTTCACTAACATAATATAAAACAAAAAATACTAAAAACAAACTACAATAAACATGAAAAATACTACAGAGTTAAATGCAAATATAAATTGAGAATTAATTGTTATCCGTGATCTTATTAGGAGCCTCGCATTCTTGAGCTGTTGAGTAATGTTTTCCACATTTTAGTTTATTTTGTTAAAAATATATCACATTTTTAGAAAGATTAGTAGTCCACTTGCACTTTTTATGGTGTGGCAAACACACAAAACAAATTTATGCAACATAACAAATAACCACAGCATCATATAAATACTAAACTACTACTAACTGGTGGAACATATCGTGAATTCAATTACCTAACTAAATTAAAATATTTGTTGTATAAGTCAATGTATAGTTTAAAATTGTTATATTTAATGACTAATGTTATTCTTTATCCAAAATACTGTCACAAATATAGATTATTGTACACTTTTTGGTAACAGCTTTGACGGTAAGAGAATGAGTTTAAATGTGACCACAATAAATAGGAATACGAGTAATCTCACTGATTCAACCGTACATAAAAGGAAAGTACTGGGAAAGTATTAGAATGGTAATAAAAATTGGTGTTAACATTGTGGAATACATCAGTTACTTTAGCAGTAAAACAAAAAACATCTGTACCTAATATCAACAATACGAATGAGTAAAATACACTAGACAGTTATATGCAGAGAGACACCTAACATGAATATGTTCTGGGCCTTGCTGGAGAACGGCCCGGTTTGATTTAGCCTCGCCTGAAGAGGAGCACTGAAATAATATCGGTCCTATCGATACAGTTACAAAACAAAACCGATCGTTCGGAAATATCATAAATATACATGTCAAACTTGCAAAAGCTCAAGCTAGTTCACAACCCAAATTCATTCAATATACATAGCTACAGTAGCAAAATAAGTGATAAAATAACATTTATAAAATTAATACTGTGCATAACATTTAAACGCTGCAAAATACAACTTAACACGCTCTTGGGTACGAGCCTAGAGTAACTATGTAATGTTGGATGAGGAAACGAAATCACTTGACGAGTTCGGGGGTGGGGTTGGAGGGGTTGACGTGTGTGGGGCGGCGGGCGAGCTTGGACCTGCAACAGACGACGTGACGCTGCGGTTAAACTCTCACACCTCACAAACTTAATTGCAGATCTAGTTCAACGAGGAATAGATTGGTTCTATAGAAAAATGTTAGAGACTGTTTTTTTCATGCAGTAAAAGAGTTATTTTAGTATCCTACCTTGGTAAAGGAATAAATTTATGAACTACGCTATGAAAATTATAAATACAGGTGCAGAGAAAGTAATGTATTCCTACTTAGTCTTGACATTGTATAATTTAAGAGAGGAAGGACTGGTAAAATGCTGGTAGGAATAATTCTGTAAATTGGTACAACATTTAAACAAAAACATTTCAAGGCCAATAGACAAAATATTGAAAAATTCAGTTTTTATCCTACAGGATCGTTTATAGGGAAAGAATTTACTGTTAATTACCAAATAAAGATGAATCTTTATTTTTACAATGTCTTGTGTAAAAAGGTTTTTTGCATGTAGGGGAGGAAAAGGCCCTACCACGTCTTCTAGCTATGGAAAATGAACAGAGGGGTGAGGGGAAGTGATACCTACTCCACAGTTCATACTTCAGCTTTGGTGAGAACAACTTAGTGAGGGGCTAACATTTATATTTAGATTACAGTAATAACTGTTACTGCACCTCTCTTGTACCAATTCTTGTTTAAATGGTTGAGATTTGATAAATTATTTTTCAATAACAGTAAAAAAATGTCTTTACAGAACTATCCAACCAAACGTATTGATGGATAAAATTTGAAATTAAACAGTTACGAGCTGCTCCCCGTAATATTTTGGGGATTTAAGCCTTATAACAGCTGTTTTTTTAAACTAAAAAAATGTGATTTTAAAACTCGGAATGTAACCAAAATAAAAGTGTAAATCAAATTATTTAGCTTCAGAGTGAATTAGAACTTGACATTATCTTTTAAATACAAAAATAATCATAAAAATTGGTTAAGTATTAACTTTAGCAAGTGAGTGAATAATACCCCTGCCGCAGCAAACCTGCATACTAAGCGAATTTCCAATGAATATATAACATAACACATTAAAAAAATTAACAGATGTACATTTGTACCAAATTTCATTAAGATCGGACCTTTTTTACGAGAGTTATCGTGCTTACGGACACACATATATATATATATACATATATAAAAATTTGAACGAATGGTGTTTTTGGCATCTGAGGACCTCAAAATGAAAAGTTATCATGGTCTCGGGCTTAAGTCTTACCATGAGACCTACGGTAATAGCTTCTTCCCTATAGGGTAAATTCGCTAAATGCAGGATTTTAAATATATAGATATTAATAAAACAACTACAACTAAGCTAACAGTAAGTTAGCAAGGGCAAGGGCTCCCTCCGAGGAGTGCTGGAGTGGGGTAATCTACCGTTCCCACAACTATCTCCATCCCATTCCCACAATCTCTCAAAAAGGGAGACTGTCAAAATAATTCAGGTATGAGATCATGAATATATGGATGGGTCGGTTGAATTTTTATCGGTTCGGTTTTTTATAAAAAACGATTGTTGGTTTCGGTTATTTTGAAGAACTTATCATAACTGTCTAATCCATACTTTAAATTAATGTTTCTAAATAGATTCTGAAATTCTGCCTATCTTACATCACAGGGTCATTATCAACTCAAAAATAACTTTTTTACCAAGCTTTAATCGATTATTTTGTTCACAGTCATTTATTTAACAGTCATCATAAAAACTTAAACTTTACTAGAGAGTATGAAGAGAACGGCAAGATAAATTTCCTAGATCTCACGATATCAAGAAGAAATGATGAGCTAGAGTTTGATATATACAGAAAGCCTATGCAGACGGATACTAAAATCAACAACAAGTCTCTTCATCCTACCAGCCATAAGACTGCTGCATTCAGATCGATGTTATATAGAGCCTTCAAGATTCCTCTGAATGAAGATAACAGAAGAAGAGAAATAACAACTATAAAGGCGATTGCTCGAGCCAACGGATTCAACCCGACAATAATAGACGAAATTGGAGCGAAAATACATAGGACCAAGAAAAACTGCGTAGAATAACAACATTAGACGGAAGAGAAGAAATATTAAGTAATTTTGCAACATTCAGCTTCACAGGAACTAAGATACAAAAGGTCACAAGTTGATTCAAGAAATATGGAGTTAATATAGCCTACAGAACGAAAAACACCATGAACAAAATACTAAATCCCAAGATAGAAGATTGTAACAAATTCGACATGCCCGGCGTTTACAAAATTAATTGTAACAGCTGTGATCACTTTTACATTGGTCAAACTGTTAATTGTATTAAAAGATTTAAGAACCATGTATCAGCTTGGAAGAATAGGAAACCGGAAAGATCAAACGTAGCGAAACATCTTTTAGAAAATGGCCTCACCATAGGGAAAATAGAAGAAAACCTCAGCATCCTCAAGAACTGTAAAAAAGGAAATGAAATTAATGCATGGGAAGAACTGTTTATATTTAAAGAAAAATGTAAAAATAGAGATAAATTAATAAACGAAAAAGTTAACTTCGACTCTGGTGGCACATTTAGGAACCTGTATCTGGAACTTCCGGTAGCCGATAGGATATAAGCAAGGACGCCATTTTGATTCTGTCAGTTCTCTCATTGGCCTGATGATGACTGGTGTGACTGGTCGAAATCGATAGCCTAGTACCATCTTTTATATATGTTTACCGTCTGTATGTGAATCAGTATGAGTGTAAATATATCGTAAGTGTTGTAAGACATCTTTTATTACATCCCGTAAGTAATAACAACACGTAATATGCTAATAAAAAAGTTGTTTAATTGTTTTAAGGCCTAGTTTATACGGTGGTAAATAACTTGCCAAATATTACAAGTTATACTGCCAGTATCATGTTAGTAGTATAAGTCTTAAGGGTAGATAATTCATACATTTCATTCACTCCAATAGGACATTAAATAAATTGCTTTTCTTTTCTGCAGTAAAAAACAGCAACAATTAATTAATTTTGTATCCAATTGCAACTCCTTGCAACATATGCTATCTATGTTATTACTGACAACTTGACATTGTTAACACTGCTTGTTCACACGACGTTTTGAGGGCCTGGGGTAAACAGTTAGTATGTTAGAGAAATTTCAGCAGCCAGCGACTTGGGGGGAACCTACTGTCACTATAACTGGGGCATCAGTATTTGCTTGTTCTGTTACACAATGCATAGTGTATATGTTTACTTGGCATCATGTATACCAAACTTGCACCATGACACGTTTATCGTACCTGATCTGTCCGGCCAGGAGAGGGTTGATGGCGTAGAGCCAGTCGTGAACCTCCTTGTCTCCCAATGTCTGCATCAGGTAGCCTCGATGTTTGGTCACCACACTGCCACAATGTACCAGTTACAATAGCTATTTAGCAAATAACAATTAACAAGTTCTAGCTTATACACCTTGCTGTATCTGAGATTCAGTTTGCTTACTCTGCTTTGAAGGATATACTTTCTTATTGGTACTAGTCTACCAGTAACAAACTTTTCAGTTTTTGAGATTGATGGTAAGAGATGGATGGTTTATAGTTACTTTCTTTTTTCAATCAACAAATACTTGACGGAAAAATTACCTTTCCAGTTAGAATTTTGAAATTATACAAACAAAATAATACTAATGAACATTTTATATGAAAAGATTACTAAAACTACTCAACAAATTTATAAACGATAAATTGTTTTTGGAATTTGTGTAAAGCTATTTACAAAGATAATTTTACATTGTTTATTTTCACATCAGTAAATTATAAATTTCAAAATTTATAACTCATAAAAAGAATGCTTCCCATATTATTTTATCAGTAACTCTTGGACAGAACGCTATGCCCGAGTTAGAAAAGCCCACATTACACAAATGTACAGTATAATACAGTACAGTAATTTACCGTAATTTATTATGGAGTGTTTATAACTTTCTTTCTGCACATAATCGCATATACATAGTCATAATTGTTTGCCATAGAGGTGAAATTGACAAACCATGCCCAACTCCGACAGATGTTTCTAAATCCGGACCCGCCATCCACCACATTAATCCAGATTGCTGAGTCTACTGTAGTTTAGGTTAAGAATAAATATTAAATTGTTTTACAGATCAACAAAAAAAAGGCAAAACAAACAAACATCTTTCTCCAAAATAATAAAAATAGAAATAATAGATGAGTAATTCTGACCAGTACCTGAAAGTATTGGGGACCTTGACCATTGCCTGCTGGTCCTCGGAGTACTCGACTTGTGCAGTCGCCAGGTTGATAAGAGCTCGCTCCACTGGGTCCTTCTCGTCTCGGAAAATAAACACATACGGTCTCCTCACGGTCTAGAGTGCAAAACAAACTTCGCATCAGAAAAATATCAACACATACGGCCTCCTCACGGTCTAGAACGCAAAACAAACTACACATCAGAAAAATATCAACACATAAGGCCTCCTCACGGTCTAGAACACAAAACAAACTACGCATCAGAAAAATATCAACACATACGGCCTCCTCACGGTCTAGAGTGCAAAACAAACTAGGCATCTGAAAAATATCAACACATACGGCCTCCTCACGGTCTAGAGTGAAAAACAAACTACGCATCAGAAAAATATCAACACATACGGCCTCCTCACGGTCTAGAACACAAAACAAACTACGCATCAGAAAAATATCAACACATACGGCCTCCTCACGGTCTAGAACGCAAAACAAACTACGCATCAGAAAAATATCAACACATATGGCCTCCTCACGGTCTAGAACGCAAAACAAACTACGCATCAGAAAAATATCAACAGACTAGGAATAGAAATGTAACTAGTCTAACAAAAAGAAGGGAGAAATTAATACCCCCGTAGCAGCAAACCTGCGTACTCAGCGAATTTCCAATAGATATATAAATGTCTTAATAATACATAAAGCCACTTACCAAGTTTCATAAAAATATATTCTCAAATAAGCTATATACACAATTTTAATTATTCTCCATAAGAATAACATTGGGGCTGAGTACGCAGGTTTGCTGCAACAAGGAACACAAAAAATTGGTTTTTATGCTAATATCAATAAAACTCAACTAGGTGAAGTCATATACCAAATTTTATTAATTTATGTTCATAATTAAGGGAGACATAGCATTTAATTATTATCCATAAGAATAACATGGGTTTGAGTACGCAGGTTTGCTGCTACGGGTGCCTTTGGCAAAAAATAATTTTTTTTAGCAAATATCAATATACCACAACCAGATGAAGCCATATACCAAGTTTTGTCAGTATACGTTCATAAATAAGCGAGATATAAAATTGTTCTTTTCCTCCATAAGAATAACATTAGACAACGTACTGTGTTTAGCACTTTTAATATCTCGGTAACCAATTGACATAGAGAAATGATGAAAATACCAAATTGTGGGTTTTTTTAAGCTGAATCCAATGATAAAAACTAAAATTTGATTTTTTCAAAAATTACATGTAAAAATTTCAAAAACCAATTTTTGGGGTACAAAACCCCCCCAAAATACCCCTTCGGATGGAGCGATCTGGCTGGTTTTCGAACTTAAAGTTATAAATGTTGCTTTACACGTTTATACCAAATTTCATCAAAATCGGATCATTTTTACGAGAGTTATCGTGCTCACGGACACATATATATATATATATATATATATATACAGTTTCGAACGAATGGTGTTTTTGGGGTCTGGGGACCTCAAAACGAAAAGTTATCATGGTCCCGGGCTTAGGTCTTACCATGCCGACTACGGTAATAGCTTCTTCCCTATAGGGGAAATTCGCTAAAACGAAGCGATGATGTTTAAATGTTTTGAAAGGACTTTGCCTGGCCAAAAATAATCTAGCTGATACAAATTATTTGGTTCCAATGGGTAACCATTGAATACTTTTCACCGAATGGTTCCATGATGGCCATTTTGGCCCAAAATCGTTATCCCGGAGTGGTTCCTTGAAGATGTAATACCATATGTTTTTTTTTTAATTTTTTAATTATTTTTGTATATTGTTTTTACTCTAAGCTTATATCCATGAATGATTTTTATAGGTAAAATATTGCAATGTGATCCAATTTTGGCAAACAGATAAATATATAAAGAAATACCCCCGTAGCAGCAAACCTGCGTACTCAGCGAATTTCCAATGCATATATATGTATATTAATACCACATAAAGCCACATACCAAGTTTCATCAGTATACATTCATAAATAAACGATTTATGACATTTTAATTATTCTCCATAAGAATAACATGGCAGCTGAGTATGCAGGTTTGCTGAAGCAAGGAACACAAAAAATGGGTTTTATACAAATATCAATACAACTCATGTAGGTAAAACCACATACCAAATTTCATTAATTTATTTTCATAATGAAGGCAGATAACACGTTACTTATTCTCCATAAGAATAACATGGGGCTGAGTACGCAGGTTTGCTGCTACAGGAGCCTTGGGTAAAAAATTGTCTTTTTGAGCAAATATCAATGGTCCACAACCAGATGAAGCCGTATACCAAGTTTCGTCAGTATACGTTCATAAATAAGCGAGATATAAAATTTTTATTTTTCTCCATAAGAATAACATTAGACAACGTACTGTGTTTAGCACTTTCAATATCTCGGTAACCAATTGACGTAGAGAAATGATCAAAATACCAAATTGTGTGTTTTTTTAAGCTGAATCCAATGGGACAAAATAAAATTTGACTATTTCCAAAATTATATGTACAAAATTCGAAAAACCCATTTTTGGGGTACAAAACCCCCCCAAAATACCCCTTTGGATAGAGCGATCTGGCTGGTTTTCGAACTTAAAGTCATAAATGTTGCTTTACACGTTCATACCAAATTTCATCAAAATCGGATAATTTTTACGAGAGTTATCGTGCTCACGGACACATATATATATATATATATATAGATATATATATATATATATATATATATATATATATATATATATACAGTTTCGAACGAATGGTGTTTTTGGGGTCTGGGGACCTCAAAACGAAAAGTTATCATGGTCCCGGGCCTAGGTCTTACCATGCCGACTACGGTAATAGCTTCTTCCCTATAGGGGAAATTCGCTAAAAAGTGGTTTTGCAAAAAAAATCATAAAAATTTGTTTCTTTTAGATGAAGTAAAAAACTAAAAAGTTTTATGTAAGGAAATATTTTTTGCACTTTACTAGACAACTGATTAGACATTTATTTTTAATATATTCTTTTTTTCAAAAAAATTACATTTTTTATTTTTATAACAAAATATTTTAAATATGATTTTTTTTATTTTTTGTTTTGTATTAACATATTAAAAATAAAATTTATCCAGCTTCAAGAAAAACACTATGTTTGCCCAATTAGTAGCAAAAGTAAATTTTTTATAGTTTATTTACTAAAACACTGCAAAATATTAAGATTTTATTGGGTTTCTGGGGCCATACAGTCATTAAAAAACTAAGTATCCAATCAGTTAATAAGGTTATAATTTGATTTTTCGAAGTCGTGATAACACTACATATACGTTAAACTTTTTAAACATTACATTGCAAAATCACTTTCAGAATTTTGGAATGCTTATTCTTTAAATACTCATTGTAATGCAAAATGACTGGCTAAATGGATCTGTTGCATTTTGTTTTGGTTATTTACTTTTGTTCAAAAACCTTAAAATTTTTAGTGACAGACAATTTTTTTTTAAAGTTTTGCAACTGGCTACACTGGTTACCGTTCACCTGATTAAGTTGCAATACAGCTGGGTTTTTTGTGATTGGAGAAACCGAATTCAAACTGCCAGTTGGGAAACATCAAAATATACATAACAATTTAGTTTGGATCTCTTAGTTGAGGTTTTCCAAAAAAGGGAAGATTTTCCGAACACTTATATCTGATTAATATAGCTCATCAAAATGGCTGGATCAGTGATGCGGCTGGATGAACATATCGTTTAGGATTTGTGTTTTATATACTTTAGTACCTGCCCGCCAAAGCATATTTCCTGAGATAAAAAAACATTAGACTTTTCTCGGTTTTTCATTTACAAAATGTCTAGTAAAATTATACAAGTATTTTTAATAGCTCACACAGTAACATGATCCTTTAAACTGACTCTTGGTTCAGTCACCTCTAGGACAAGCAGTATGACAGTACTACTACTACGTACCACCCATCGCTTCTTCCAGCCGTTTGTCTTCTGCTCCAGGACGTTGAGGTATCCCTTGCGCGCCACCACGGGGCTGATGCGTATCTCCTCCACCTCCGGCACATACAGCACGAGCGTCTGGTCCTCGGTGCGCGCTGCGCTCTGGCCCGACACGCAGCTCTCCGACAGTAGGCTGAGGTGCTCGGGCAGGGCCGGTCGGGTCACACGCTCCGGCGAGATCAGCTTGGACAAGGCACTGTGGGACATGGGTCGGTTATGTTTAATGCAGGGATAAAATGGGTTTCCCTTTTGGATATGTACATTTTCTTTAATTATCTAAGAATAGTTAATGTAATCCCCCATAAGATTAGGGCTGACACAAATATGCTGAGCAACAATTTTTGATGATACAAAAACTAAACATAATAATGACGATACTCTAAATGCTAAACAAATAATGCTGGCCCCAAGGTCAAACCAAATACTTTAAGCAGTAATTGATGGGAAAAATATATAAGTAAAGGAAGTCCAAATATACTAGGAAGACTCAGGCCTACCTTACCTGGTTAAAAGATTTCACCATAAATTAATAATTTTGTTGTCAATTCCAATAAATTGTTAACCATTGTCAAGGAATAAATATTATTATTAAATATTATGTTGTAAACAAATGTTGGTAAAATGATAGAACTATCTTAACACGTGCAGAGGATCAATGCAACTAATGTAAAAAATCAAACTGATAATATTTATTGTAGTGTTTCAAAATGTTAGGAAAGGAATCAGCCATTGCAAAGTTTCCAATTTATTTAATATTTCATGCTATGCACTTGGGGCATCATTATTCCTTGTTTCCAGTGTCTTACACACACAAGGTGCACATGATTATAACTGAAATCCTTAGCTGGATTAATTTGTAATGAAAGAAGAGTAGTAGTTAGTGTTAGTACTCACTCGTGAGTGGTCGGTGAAGTGATGACACTGCTGTTCATGTCCATCATCTCCTCTCCTGGGGATACGTCCTCGTGCTTCACCAGTTCCTGAACCAAGGAAACCAGTGTCATTAAAATTAAAATAAACAAATTGAAGTGAATAAAAGTAATTATAAATTAAACTAATCAATCAATTAATTTTAAACCCCAAGTAATTTTAACTCAATTTAAAAAGGTGTTGATACACAACAAATTGTGAGAAAATAGGAACACAAATTATATACAAAATAAACCAATAGTTCTTCACAGTGGCAGCTCCTTTCATTATGCTCTATATTTACATAAAACATAAGGGGAATAAGGGTAATTGTGCAAGGCAAGGTACACTTTATCAATTTAAAAAACTACTGTTATTTCCACATAAAGACTGTGTTGTAAGGCTGTGCACTGTTGAAGAGAGCTGTGATTAACACTAAATCTGGTTTCCATTAAAAAATATTATAGTAGCTATCCAATAACCAACAATAACGCTTGGTCAGAAAGAAAAATACTGGTACCCTCATTTCCAAGCAAAGATAAAAAACATGTTTTTTTAAATCATCTTGATTTATTTGCCAAAAAATTGGCCTGATAATGAAAACCACTGACGTTAGTCAAAATTGGTTTCACAATCATTCAGGGGTGCCCATCCCCCCCAAGCCTCATGGCGCTATTCCCCCCAAATGTGGCTACCCCTCCCCCCCCGTTATCAGCAATATACTTTAACTTTGTAGCCCTTGTGTTGCGACAGAGAATGAACAAAAACCTACATACCTACAATAAAGTCGACCGGGGGGGGGGGGGGGGGGAGCAACCACACCGAGATTCTACCAAAACCGAAAGAATTAAACAGACACAGATAATGATAATAGCGACAATGAAAAAACCCTTAGTTATATAGGTTAGGTTATATATATATTAGGTAGATTATCTACTGTACTACCTATAGTACAGTTCACGCAAAAAAATCTTTCCTCTGGAACAGCTGACAAAAACCATTCAGACGATTGTCGAGGGGAATGCAGGGGTCATTAAACAAAAATTGCATTAAATTAGCATTACAGAACACATAACCCGAAAAAACAGTAACATGTGGTTTTTGCTATTAGGCTATTGTTTGTTGTTGGTAAAAAAATCTAATGCTGTAATAAGATTGTTTTGATAATCAAAACTGATTTCTCACCGTTTGTTTGGATTTAGAGATATGCATTTTTAGAAGATATATACATCTTGGATTAAATGTTTAAACGTTCCGTCATAACCAAGAAATTAATTCCTGGACGAAACTGAAAGGTCGGCTACTGCTTGTGGACTTGTGGGCTTGACTTGACTTTGGCTTGTGAACTTTTGATGCAGAAAAACTGGAGGTAATTTTCGTGCCTTTAAAAAAAAATTTGGACACTCATTTCAGAAGAAGCAAGAAGCATATAGCTAATTTTCAACTTTGGAAAAGGGGAATCAAGGTCGAGAAGTACCTGCATTCAATGATAATCAATGAGTGAATTTGTGAGAAGACATTATTCTACTTTACAAAATGATTTTCAAAACAATATATTTATAAAATAAAGACTGCATATTAAACAAATTTATGGGAGGAGTTGTGTGAGGTGGCAAAATAAAATAAAAACCACAAAAAGAACATAATTCTTGGTGGAAGTAGACAGTTTAACCCATTGGCGTAGGTAGACATACGAGCTGGTCTTGTTCCTTACTTGTAATTTTTTAAACCTATGAATTGGAATAGAAATTTGTGTTTTTAAATGGATTATGGTTTATTTTCATTAAAATACTATTTTCATTAGATTTTTAGAGTCAAATTGGCACACACACAGTAGACATAACTAAAAAGTAGCAAAATCTGAGTTGACCATGTGTAACTCACAAAGAATTAACCGATCCCGTCAACTTCCAAGCAAGCCTGCCACCGTTTGTTTTACTTGGGCCCTCCCACCAACGTTGCCACAGACCGGTTAACTCATTGTGAGTTGCACGACTGGTCAGTTTTGGTCGTGTGCGGGAATCGAACCAACGAACATCGTATCCACACCTGGCCAAGGTGTTTCGACGACGTAGCCAACTCAGCTAACACTACCAAGGGCCTAGCGGATAGAACTGTAGTCGCGGTCATTAGTTACATATTTTGCTACTAGAGTGCAGCACCAATCAAATCCCGTTATAGGCTATTGTGAATAGAATAAAATTACTACCTTAATGGGTTAAGTGAAAGAATTATAGTTAGGCCGGATTTCCGGTTAATCCAGATTTTAGGTGTGATTTTACTGTCAGTGATAACAAACTCACTAGAGACTGATGAAGAAAATCCTAGGCTTTTTAACTAAGCCGTTTTCCATGAATCTGCCTGCTTTAAAAACAGTCAGTACGGAAAATCTCAACAATTAAATGTTCATATATACTTATTTTGTCGTAGTTTATTTTCCTTTATTAATATGCTGTAGGCCAGTAATTTTATAACTTACTAGCTGCTAATCCCATGTTTCACATCGGGAAAAAATTCAGAGTAGAAAAAATAAGCAGTTATGTGTGCTGCACTATATGGATAGTCCATGGAACTACTACGAATCAAGATCAGCTGTTTGTATTTTCATCAGCTCAAACAAAAATGAATGTCCATAAGGAATACATGGGAACTTTGAATTCCCATGGGGAAAAGCCCTATAGGATTTTCAAAACGAAAATATAATAGGCCTATGTGTTTATTTGGTATATAAGGAAAATTCCTGTAAAATTTCATGCCAATCGGTTCAGTAGTGCTTAGGACCTGCATTCAGTAGGCCTAGTATTTTATTAAGGTAAAAGCATAACATAAGCGACAACATTTATATTAATTTGTTTTATTCACAACAAAATTATTGTTTTAAAATCTTAAGTCCTCTTTGATAAGGCTCAGAAAGTGTGGTTAGGTTGTAAGCATAAAGATAAAACCGTTTCAAGTGATTTTGATAAGTTAATGTTTCAATCCAATCCGGTCCTATTATCAGAAGAATAAATGACTAGATTATAGTACAGGAACACTTGCCATCTCTCAAAAGAAAGGTTATTTTGCACATTTTCTACTAAAGCAATACTTTGCTTTTAATATTATTTATTATTTTCATCCTCTCGTACAAACACGAATTTTCAATTTGATTCACAAATCGTCACATTTATTTATAATTTCAAAAATCCCCCCCCCAAAAAATTGTAAATCCGCCAAAATTTGTTTTGATGGCGCTCTGAGCGCCATCTCCCCCCCCCTTCTGGGCACTCCTGCAATCATTTATGTATATTTGTCGCCCACCGCATGTTAAATGTCCTTACCTTGAGAAGTAAGTAATGAGCCTTATTGCAGACCAGGGTAAAATGCCTTATTGATAACACATAGTGTTACGATTACTCTCCCAGCAGAGCTATAATAGCGGACAATTACATTACCAGTTGAGGGCGTAGTTTGCCAACCAAGATCATCCAATAGTATAAGCGCTGCATTTCCAAAACTCCACACCAGCTGATTGGAATAGCATTCGAGTCATATTTCTCTATGGCAAAATGGCAACAGTGACAGCGTCCAACCATGCTATTGGCTACAGCCCAACTGTCAACTTAATTTTCCTCTATTATAGACCAGGGAGGTAATGACACATAGCGTTACGATAACGCTCCTGGCAGAGCTCAATCAGCTGTTTCAATAGCATCAGATGTTGTGTTTACGACAATCAAAGTTTTACGACATACAGTTATTATTTATTTTGATGCTGATATAACCTTTACCTTCAGTGCCAGTTCCTAAACTACTATTTTTAATATATTTACGTTGCCTATATTGTGGGGTGGGGGGGCACGATAAAATAGCGTACTCGCCTTGAGTGGTAATAACTGTAACGCCTTCGGGCGTTTAACACACTCGTGCTTTCAAGTATCGTCCTCACGCTGTAATGACGCTCTTACTACCCTAGGTGCGTAAATATCTATTACAGCCTCATTTTAAAGAAAGTTTATATGACATGTTTTGCAATCTGAATAAATAAAACATGAAATAGAACTCATAATAAAAAATTTGAGTGGCAAACCAAGTATAATTAAGACAAATTTGTATTACATATACTTTGATAAGAAAATGATCTACTCAACGTCACTGACAAAAGATTTCAACATCCACCCAGTTTACCAATCATTATTTCGTGCAAGACTGTTTACCTTGCAGGGGATCCTGCCCTGTATCAGCTTGACACACTTGGAGGTGAGTTCCCTCTCCCGCTCCGTCATCTCCCACGGGGCGTACACGTCCTCCGAGTCCTTCCTGACGCTCACGCTGGAGCTGCCGCGTCGCATCTTGATGGGGCTGCCGCGACTCTCGGTGCTCGCCTTGGCCACCATGTTGCACACCTCCTGCGGGGTGAGGGTGTAAATTACATAATAAAATATAATGAAATACCGTATAAACAAATAAATCCAAAGAGGCTTTTATGTGAACCTATCAAAATACTGTGGATCACATAAGAAAAAACTACACCTTAACTGGTGGTGCAACTGTCATTTACATGATACCTTATTAGCCACCCTCTTAACCGGCCACCTGGGTTAGTCTGGGATCAAAACCCCGGCTGGATAACGATTTAGCCCCCTAAACCGATGTCTACCAAATGTTACTAAATTGTTACTGAAAATTTGTGTTTGGGTGGAATATTTACGTTTATATTTTATATTACGTTTATATTTTACGTAATATAAGATTACAAATTGAGAAAACTTTCTTAAGAAGACATTTTTAAGACTCCCTCTTAACCTGTTAACTGACCTCGAAACAGGCTAGAGGTTTTGTTGGCTAGAAATTACACTGCCTCTAATCCCACAGTTCAAATGTTCCACTCACTGACTTGTCGCGATGTCAATCCAAACATGCATAATACACCGCCACAGAAATATGGCAATGTCGAGGGTTGCAGGGACTGTGATTTTGCCTATTTATAAACACTTTAGAGAGCTCTTGCAGCCTGGCCAGCTTCAAAACAACAACCTTCGACCCACCTTCTCAGACTTGGTGATGGGTGCCTTGTCCACTCCCAGCCGCTCCCTCAGCAGCAGTGTGTGTCGCACTTTCTCCACCTCCTGCAGCCTAGTCAGCTTCTCTAGCTCCCACTGATGGTCGAAAATGAGGCTGTCGCCCCGTGGCCTCCACCCGTGGAGGTTCTCTTCGCCCCGCACATAGGTCGAACTGGTGTCCAACACCCGCCGCTGTCGCCTCTGTACTCCTAGAATGGGCGACAGTGTTTGTGCAGAGTTGATGTTTGGGCCGGTTTAAATAATGAATACAAATTGTTCATATATATTAATAGCTTATAATGGTTTTACTATCTCAATTTTTAAAATTCAGGCCAATTAATACAATAGTATTGCCAGGGAAAAAATGTGTTACTCCTTATCAGTCTAGCTCCACATAATAAAAATCTCTGTGGTGCCCAGAAAGAAACTTGTAATAATCAAA
Source organism: Allygus modestus (assembly GCA_963675035.1). NCBI lineage: Eukaryota > Metazoa > Arthropoda > Insecta > Hemiptera > Cicadellidae > Allygus > Allygus modestus. Next base: position 230,857,619 of record OY776112.1, on the reverse strand, counting down.
CCAGAACAAATTTCAAGTCTGCCGTAACACAAAATGAAATTTCATCCTATTATGAATATGGCAAGAAACACACATAACACACAGTCTCTTGCACTCCTGATTTCTTGTGAAACCACACAAACGTTCCACGTCTTTAGGGGAGCTTTATTTAGCTTATTGTGTATTCTGGTTGAGGTGAGTCCGATGTACCCGGAGGTGGTGAGAAATGATATTAATCAACTACTAGTGGCTTAAAGAGGCCATAGCCCCTAACCATGCTCTAATACTCTGCCTTATCAAATCCTTTTAGATATTTACATGCTGAGGAAAATAAAACGATATAAGTAGAAACACATGTCAGTTCGTAAACAAAGTAGACACTTAATCACATGTTTTAATGTAAACAAAGCAGACGTTTTTAAATCCCCATGTTTTTCTTATGGAGGATGTCTTACGTTATTTCTCGTTTGTTGGTAAATTTTTGGAAGCTCTGTCTTCTCTTCAAGGAAAGTAAAAACACCCCTTCTCTCACTACAGCTGGACAGGGCCACCACAAGGGCTCCTAGCCCTTTACAAGGCCAAAAGGGGCCGGGGTTCTTTGCCCCAGGTCCCCAAATTCCAGAGGTCACAGGGGGCCTCTGGCCAAAAGATAGAAATTACTAAGATCGTAAAACAGAGGTCTCTGGGGTCTCTGGAGATTTACTCATTGCAATCCTGCATCAGGATGAGTAAATGTCAGTTGTGGTCAACCAGATTACGTGACCAGCAAACTAGGGCAAACCCCCCCTTGAGATGCAGAGCGTTTGTGTGGTTCCGCGAAATATCAGGTGTGCGAGAGACTGTATGTTATGTGTGTTTTGTCCAGTGTATGTGTTTTTTTGTTTGAAAGACATCTGAGAAGGTTGGGGATCATGTTTTCCCATGATAAAAAAATAAGGCGAGTGTTGCCCAAAAATAGGATCTGGAATATTGTTACCTTGCCTAAAGGATAAAAAAACATTGTTCAAAACTAAAATTACTCTGTTTTTATGTTTATTTTTTTAAAGAGGTTGGCAGCGTCTATGTACCATTTGGGTACTTAATTTTTTATCACAAATTGACCTATAAACAGTGTTGAACATTACAACTTTTCTAATTTCTTTTTAATAAAAATATACACTTTCAATCGTAAAAAAGCTTATTCAATCATTAATAATTTTCACACCTAAACATAAAGGATTTTAAGGCATGCAAAATTTATCAGATTGATATCCTTGGTAAATTGGACTGCTATCAATTCAGAAAATCATTGAAATTATCAGCATTCAATTAGCTTCCTACCCTAATGTAATTAAATTCCAACCCTTAAAAAAAACAAAAAACAGTAACAAACTTATTATAATGTCACACCACAGTTCAATACTGAACACATAAATGTAGACTAACATTTATAAGTACCAGTAAAATTATAAATAAGAATTTTCATTATGAAGTAAAATTGAAATGTCACCCACTGATTATGGTTAGAATGATTAAAAATAAATATGATTTGTCAACAAACTGAACAATTCCATTGAAAACAAAAATAATAAACTCAAGATAGTTTAGTTATCAGTTTGGCTGTAGCTGTAACTACTAAGGTAATTAATTTTGGCCTATTCTAACAAGCTCTCAAGAGTGAATTAAGCTCTAAACAAATGATCAAATAAACAAATCAAATACACAAACAAAAACCAATCTTTGTAATTTTCTTATAATTTTGTAATGATTGCTCTATAAAGCCAACAAATTATTGGAACATGAGCAATAACAATAAGTACTGCTTCTACTTCTCATTCTCATCTATTTTTTTCTAAAGGCAACATTCTGCCAGGGTAGAACATAAGATATACAACTATAACATGCCACACTAAGTACACCATGGCTGACTGTCAAGCTGACCTTCAGGTCCATCTGAACATTGAACAATCACAATCCTACTGGAAAGGAAGTATTAATAGCAGTGTAAGAAGTATGAAATAAGTGGTTGAATAAGTTACTGGTTTAATTTAGAATGAATATTCCTCAAAAGCACAGTTATTTAAAATAATTTAAAGGTAGAAAAAGCAACATTAGTAAATCCACTTTTATGTTACTGCAGTTGTAGTGAACTAGTTATGGTCAGTATTTGTGTCTTCAAGTCGGTATTAAAGCCATTTCCCACCCAATAGCCATGGTTGCTATTAGCTAGTATTGAATGCTAGATTGCAACAATAAACAATAGAGTAGCATTTTTTTACCACGTAAAATTAGGCTGATTGAGAAATGTGAATTAATTGGGCGTTTTTAACAAAATCAGGAGTAGAAAAATTGTTTAAGGCCCTAGAATTGAGCCTTAACATTTTTCGAACATGTCAAATGAAATAACACAACAGATTCTCATTTTATGAGTGTGGGGAAATTTAAATCATAATCACCGCTACTGTTCTTTATGTCTTTCACAAAATAAATTTAGAGATATGAATGTTAAATAATTTTTTTTCACGGACCATTTCTAATTTCACGATAAAACTGTAGCAGACTAACAATCACAGTCTAATATACAAAGGCCAAAAGGAAATGCTTTTCGCTTGGAAATATGAAGCATTCCACAGGGTGGAATTACATGCTAAAACTACTAGTCATTACAAACTTACATAACTTTAGCTCATTTTAAGAAATGTTGTTGTTGCCAAATTGAGTGTAAGGAATATCTATCTTTATACCATTGCAGGAAAACCACACAGCATTTGTGTCCAGTCGGTAGGAGGACCAGAGATCGTAATGAACAGTGTCTTTATTTCTTTATTAGTATACGTCTTAATTGCCGTAATTAATTTATGATTAAGACTACTTTAAATTAACAGAGAATTTAATGCTAATAATAATTAATAATTGATAGAATTTTGATTAATTTAATTGTAAAATGCTACACAAAAATCTTCATCCAAACTTGAAATCACAAAATGTTTATTTTAAATTTATGTTATATTTTTATTGTTGTTTTCATTTAAAGTCTTAAATTTTGTAAGGACATTTCTCGATCAGGTATTGCTTTAATTTATTTTATTTTATTTATTTTATTTTTGAAGGAATTTTATTGTAAATTTTGATTGATATGTAGTCTGGGCATCTTTGTCGGAATGTTGAATTTGGATGTGGAAAGTCTATAAGGTTGATATTTCTTGTGTTATAATTATGAATTTGTCTTCTGAATGAAAATTTATCAAGGTTCAAATGTACAAAACTTGTTGCTTGCAATATAAAGATTGACCATAATGTTAGAATATTTAACGGTTTAAATAGTTGTTTGCACGATGTTCTTCTTGAGGCTTGACAAAGAGTTCTTATAGCTTTTCATTGCATTTTAAAAATAATTTTGGCATTTGGGCTAGAACCCCATATAATTAGTTAATATGATTGTCTGCATCATAAGTTATTTTTTTAACCACAAACTGCTGTAATTCTTGAGAAAGCTGCTAGACTGTGTGGATTGTGGTACTATCAGTAAACTTAATGTTTTTATACTTGGTAGATTATAAGTGGATGCGGAATATGCGGATATTCTGCTTTCAGTATTGTCTGTAAATATAATTTGATTGTATGTTTTGTTTACCACGGGTGAACACTTTCGTTTACCAGAATGGTTATTGGAGAGTGAATATGACATAACTGATGGTGATAATGATGACTCGTTTTGAGAGGGTAATGATTTTATATTTTTTCTCTCCCTGAACAGTAGTTTTCAGCAAACAATCACCACACACAAACAGTAAACCTACGCGGCAAGTGAATGATGAGGCAAATGACTCCAGCCTCTAGGTGCCGCACCCAGGTTTGTTGTCACCCACAATGGATTAAACGAGTCGATTTGCTAGATAATTCTAACCTGAGAAGAAGAAGAATTTTTCAAGTGATTACATTTTAAGACTCACCTCCCCTATAATTAGCTAACTTAAACCATTTATAAACAAAAAAGCTTACAAGTGCTTTGAGTTTCATAACAGTGCATCACATCTTACGATCGGTGTGCAGAGAGCAGTCATTGGTGTACTAGTCAGCCATGTGTCATGGAGGCGGAGGGTAGGGGGGGAGAGCGCATCTAAGGGTTGCTACCTGGACTACCTGCTTCCGACGCCCGCTTGAGCACGAGCTCGTACACGCCAGAGAGGCGGTTGGCCTCGGCGTTGCGGTAGTTGCCGGAGAACAGGTGTTTGAGAGAGCGTGGCCCCACCCTGGCGTCCCGGCCGTAGATGATCATGCTGAGGTCCTTGGTGACGATGGCAGGCCGGCCGCAGTTCTCCAGCTAAGGACAGGGGAGAGATTGTGGTGTTTTATGATAGGAGAAGTTATCACTAGAAGTACTGTAGAATCTTAATATATAAACAAAAATATAACCACAGGTGTCTACAAAATTATTAAAAAAAATCTTGTTTATTTTCAGAGTTTTATTGTTCCTCGCTATTAGTTTCGGAATAACATGCTAAATTTTAACAGCATTTTATCAGACTGCCAGTGTTTTTTATGAGCCAAATATGACCAAGCTGCTTTATTTGCCAAAGTCAACAACTGGAACATGTTCTATGGCCGAAGTCAGCAATTTGCCTGAGTTTTATCAGCTGAAAACATCAAATTGACTGTATTTTAAGTTAAAAACGATGACAAAGTTAATCTCTATGAATTGTTTAGTGTTGAAGTTTAAATTACAAGGTACACTTATCAAATTTATAGCTATAAAAAAGGCTTCCAGATATTAAACTGCCACATATAACTCCTGCAACATAATTTTGCCTGCCAATAAAAGCAGGATTAAATAAACGAGACAACCTTAATAGTCGTTTTCAGCACTTTCACATTCAAACTTATTATTAGGCTATTTACAACTGGAAAAATATGATTTGTATACTAAAATCAGTAATCACTTCTATCCCTAGAAGATGCTCAGTCCCTACAACTTTCCAAATCTTGGTTAAAACTAAACAAATTGTGACGATAATTACGAAAAGACATATAGATCACAAAGTATATCTTTACACAGAATATGACCCGCCTGACCTCCATGTAAGCAGAGATGGTCATGAAGATCTGCTCGCCGTACGCCGAGACTCGGTTGAGCAGAGGGGAGTTGTGGAGGGAGGAGTCCCAGGCCGCCTCGAACCGGAACATGACCCGGTCATCCCCTGGGACTTCCACCATCTCCCCGGGGAACAGCCCCAGGGACAGCACAGAGCTGTCATTGTCTTCCTCCTCCGGCTCGGGAGTGTTGCGGATGCGACCTAACAAACAGTAGATATGTTGTCAAATCAAAAGTACAGTCAAAACAAATTTAAGATACTGCGACTTAGAGGGGAAAATCCTTGACAAACTCCAGATAAAGTGTTTGTTTAATAGGACTCACCAAGCCGTAAAAAGTGATTTTAGATGCGAACCACTACCGGACGCGGTAGCTCAGAGGTATAGCGCTGGCCTCGAAAGTCAGCCTTGATCAAGCGTAGGTTCTATCACGGCTGACTGCTGAGATACTTTTTCACAAGCGGTCACCATTGGCTTGCCCATGTCACTATTTCTGTTAATGGTACCTTGCTATCTTAAGATCACCACAAAAGCCTATTGGCCGAGGTTTTTTTTAATTAAACTTTTACTAAATGATGTAATTTATTAAAGAATCTTGTTGACAAATTTGCTGGTGATCAACCTGGACTGTTGATTAGTTGTCTCTTGCCTGACAAATGACCAGAGACAACACATATCATGAGAGTTCCTAGTCTCATGTGTACAAATAGTATCCTTCAGTTAAAAGTCTCTAAGATTTTATTATGAAAATGTGTCAATGAAGGAATGCAAAGCAAAGAAACAGCCAAAATGTTAATAAGGAAACACAATGTTAATTTCTTTGGACTCTAGTTTTAACTCTCAAGCCTTTTTACTACCCAGTGAAGAACTCTCGAACATAAAAGGAGATTGCCACCCACAACTAATCTGAAGACTGGTGAATCTGCTTTGGGCCAAAAGCCGTACTGGTGAATTAGTGATCAAAAAAGGAACTGGTATGCTAACTTTTTAACTTGATCTCAGTGGATGTAATCCAACCCCACTTCTTTCTAAATGTAAGACAATGATTGTAGAGAATGTTGTAAGTTCATACAATTACAGAATAACTTACACTTACCGACAACCAGTTCTCTGACATCCTTCCAGCGCAGTTCAGGTGCGTGTTCGTGCACTATGGTGATGCGGATGCGCCTCTGGATGCCTTGGTGCAGCAGGAACAATCCTCGGCACGGGAGGTCATCACTGTGATCCACCACGGCCGGGACATACTCTCCGTTGGGCGCTGGAACATTCATTGTGGATAAACTCTTTATGGACGAGGATAAAGTGTCATTCACAAAAAAGTCATTCTTGTATATAGCTTTTTATATAATTTTGTGGAAAGATGTGATTTTGTGCACTGAACATAGGTATCCGTGTTTTAATGGCTCAAAGACTGTTTTCAATTACTACAGTTTCCTACGCTTCATATGTCATAGCATATGGAAATGTGTAGCATTCACATAAAATATATAAATGATAGCAAGCTAATAAAAAAATTGATTTCACCAATCTTAAAACCTAAAAAATGGCTAAACACTTGTATTGTCAGAAAACGTAGTTTTAGGAATAAAATGTAACAAAAATTTTATTTTACTGAACATTTCCCTGACTGTCAATGATTAAATAATATGAAAATGAAATAATATTTGATTTTCAATAAATAATTACAATACAATTACAAATCAATTATTTGAAAATACAGTAGAACCTCGCTATGACGACCCTCGATAAGACAAAAACCTCGATAATGAGTCTGATTTTATAATCCCCGTGAATCTCCCATAACGCTCAATGTTTTAAATACCTTTATAACACGACTCATTTTCAAATAAATACCTCGATAGCACGTCTTTTTGTAATTTCATATTACTAATAAATAAACCTCTATAGCACGACACCCACTTCAATAACACACTTCTTTGGGTAAGTGAACCTTTATTACACGACTCTAACCTCAATAGCGCGCCGTTTTGCGTTACGGAACCTTTATAGCACGACTAAACCTTTCTCACGCATAGTTCCCACGGTTAGAACAGATGTTTTGAAGTAAACAACAACGTCTTGGGCTCAGGTCTCAACAGGAAAACCCCTTCCCCACCCCCTTCCCATTCCGGCCTTTCCTTCTCTGTCACGGGTCATATCAGTATTTCACAATAGGTTAAGGTACTGTATTTTGAGCTTATTAACTTAATACTTTCGTGAACTGAGTCAGTTGATTTTTTTCTTACTGCCGTAAGTTCTGCATAGTATTATATTGAGTAAGAAAACTTATCACAGTAGTAGGCCTATAATGAACAATTTACGGTAACATGAATTTTGTAAAATGAATATTGCAGCCTAATTATAAACTTTACTAGGCCTATTATTCTTCAATCAATTTTAATACTTGTTTTAATTACTGTAATTGTATTTTTATATGACAATAATAAAGAATTTCGTTTTACTTGCACGTGTGTTTTTTTTATGTATGACTGATTTATAGAGTAATTTTCTACTTGTGTAAAACACAATTTATAAGAAATGTTTCATACAAAATTTGCTTGGTATAGCAAAAAGTCTGTGACCTCGATAACACGTCTTGTTGTGAAAACCACCTTGATAGCACGACCCTCAATTACAAGTGCACCTCGATAAGAAGACTATTTTAGAGATCCCCTTGAGATTCGTGTTATCGAGGTTCTACTGTACTAAAACCATCTTTAGCCAGTAGTGATGGTTTAGCTCAACATAAAAAATACAGAAATTAAGAGTCTACCTTAATAATAAAATAAATACAGTCAACTCCCGATTATCCGGGAGTTGCGGTTTAACCCGGGTCACGAAAGGATTATTTTTATTTATCCCCTTCTGAACATGAATAGAGCAATAATAACAATTTATTTTGCTAGATTATCTCCAAAATCGTATTTAATTTACTTTCTTTATCAGAATAAATACTATACAAACAATTTAGTAAATACAACATAATTTGAGAGTGTCATCTCGCTAATGAGCCGTGATGGGGATCGATGACCTTGACCACTAGCCACTGCACCTGGCTGGGCAGAGCAGATAGACAGTTGGACACAGATGTCTAAAAGTAGAAACATCTCAAAACAATCACCCTTCCTGCCGCTGTTCACCCTCAGCGACGGATGGACGGACGTCAACCATTGCTAGTATTAACTATTATTATCTTGATTGTTTGTAGATGTTATCACAATTTAAAGATTTTAACAAGTATTTAATTTACATAAATATATCTTAAATCCTATACTCTAATACGAGCTATGTCTGTTTGTTTGTTTGCAAAATTTATCTCGAGATCCAGCGGAAGGATTTTGCTGAAAGTTTGGGATTAGGGGATTTTGGGTCTAAAAAATCGATTGGTGAAAACTACTACCTCAGGAAAACTCGTATTTATCCAAACACTCATTTGAAAATTGAAAATTTTAACATTGGCTTATGGAGTTTAAAATCATAACACCGGTTACTATGAATAACAAAAACAAACCATTAAATCAGCTGTTTGAGTTTATCTATAACTTAAAATATTGTAAACAGCGGTTTATCATTATGGAAATAAAAAACCTACTTGAATGGCAACTCTCATAATGGAAATAAAAAAACGACTTAATGGCAACCCAACTCTTTTTTCGATAGGGGAGTGAGCGAAGCGAACGAGCTCATATTGAAAATGAATGAGTATTTGAAATAAAACAAATTCAATGCCTCTTCTGCGGAATCAAACACCAAGCATGGCTCGGTCCCCGGATACTGACATTAAAACACAATATTATAGTCCACAAATGTTGATAAACCTTTATTATGTTCGTAATATGCAATTTATTGAATCCCTTTGTTTTAACCGTGGTTTTGGGTTTTCCGTGACCCTCCAACCGGTCATTACCCCGGATCATCGGGAGTTGATTGTAATGTAACGAGCCTGTACAGCATTTTAAATAAAAGATTACATAGATTTTTCAAACAAATAATTAAAAAACGAAATAAAAAGAGTTATTACAACATTATGAGCAAAACATAGCAAACTTAATGTAAATCGTGAACTGGCATAAAACTCAACATATACCATATAGAGACAACAACAACAACAACAACAACAATGAACAAAACGTTTATTCCAACAAAGTTACAGCTTGTACCATTTCACTTATATAATACAATTATTACTAAAATCTATACCACGGTAGAACAAATAATATAAAATTTACAATAACCTTTCGTAATAGAAATATATAAAAAAAAGTCATAGGAATCAGCAGACATAGGCAACAAAGGCCTGTATGCCTGCTGTGTTGCTGTGAAATAATAATTTATTGACCTCCTTATTGTTTAACTTAGTAATTTATTAAATTTGGAATAATTTTGTTTTAAAACGTGTTAAAAAATACCCCCGTGGCAGCAAACCTGCGTACTCAGCGAATTTCCGATGCATATATATGTATCTTAATACCACATAAATCCACATACTAAGTTTCATCAATATACATTCATAAAGAAACGATTTATGACATTTTAATTATTCTCTATAAGAACAACATGGCAGCTGAGGATGCAGGGTTGCTTAAGCAAGGAACTCAAAAAATGGGGTTTTATAAAAATATCAATATAACTCAAGAAGGTAAAGCCACATACCAAATTTTATTAATTTATGATCATAATTAAGGGAGATAACACGTTACTTATTCTCCATAAGAATAACATGGGAAGATGCTCCCGCAGGTTTGATGCTACGGGAACTATCAGCCAAAAACATTTTTTTAGTGCAAATATCAATAGACCACAACCAGATGAAGCAATATACCAAGTTTCATCAGGATAAGATGATAAATAAGCAAGATATACAATTTTTCTTATTCTCCATAAGAATAACATTGGACAACGTACTGTGTTTAGCACTTTCAATATCTCTGTAACCATTTGTCGTAGAGCAATGATCAAAACACTAAATTGTGCGACTTTTTAAGCTGATTCAAATGGAAAAAACTAAAATTTGACTTTTTCAAAACTTATTTGTAAAAAACTCAAAAAAAACCCATTTTTGGGGTACAAAACCCCCTCCAAAATACCCCTTCGAATAGGTTGATGTGTCTGGTTTTCGAACTTAAAGTCATAAATGCTGCTTTACACGTTTATATTAAATTTAATCAAAATCGGATAATTTTTACGAGAGTTATCGTGCTCATGGACACATATATATATAGTTTCGAACGAATGGTGTTTTTGAGGTCTGGGGACCTCAAAACGAAAAGTTATCATGGTCCCGGGCCTAGGTCTTACCATGCCCTAAAGGGGAAATTCGCTAAAATTAACGGGAGAAAAAAAGAAAGATAGAAATGTTTTTAAAATAAATTTGGAGTAATTAGATTAATTTTTACTGAACTTTTGATTTAATGGTGACAATGCGCGATTTAAGAAAGTTTCATCTTAGCTGGACGAGCTCGGTAAGGGAAAAGCCGGTGAGAGAAATCAGTGAGCAACACACAACACACAGTATGCAAACAAACAACATAAATAAACTACACACATGAACAGTAAATAAATTGGTAACTTATCATTTAATAAAATAAAAATACATATTCTCATACTAGGCTACGTAATTCTAATAATACCGGACTAGTCTAATAGTGCCCAAGGCGATTAGTCAAAATTTCAGTGGCAAAACAATATATATTTTTTTAATCTAAAACTATCTCAGAATCTGCATCAATTGGGTAGGGTCTTCAAATATGTTTTATTTATTTAATTTTGTCGGTTTTAATGAATCCAACGCATAACAGAATTTCATATGACAGTCTCAAATGAAAGAGGCTTTTATTTATTATTTTAATTTCACACATTCAATTTATTTTCAATACCTGTAAAACATAAATAAAGGAATCCTTTCAATAGGCCACTGACCCACAGCATCCATTTCAACATTAACCCATTGGCGACGACTCACGAGCGTTACTCGTGCGGCCGCGGCAGGGCCAAATGCCGACTCACGAGTGCCGCTCGTTCATTACATTCGTGGCGTCACTAGTCCTTGTAGTTCGATGGAAATCCCATAGATTGCTCCTCAATTCATTTTTTCATTCGTCTATGAGTATATCTGACAATGTTTCATAATAAAATCCCTGGTTTTTATCAAGCAAGAATAATAATAATGAAGCCGCGTCGTCGTCTAAAATTGTGATTTTTCATCAGCTTATAAACACTATAGTTGACTGTTTTATAACAAACTGAGATTGATTTAGATTATTTTATTATCAATAAGATTCTCGTGGGTTTAAATATTTTTTGTTTTATATTTGGCAACATTGTTTTTTTGCCGCGAAAATGCCACTTCTGTTCTTTGGAATGATATTGGCAGTGTTTCTTCGACTATTATTGATTGAACTCGCGTTTGTGCATTATTAGTGATGAACCGTGAAAATCTCGGTAGTTTTGAGGTCGATAGACTTTTGCTGTGGGAGTGAGGAAGAAGAGGATGATTTGGAAGACGATTTAATTTACATCAGACGTAATGATGAATTGGTTTTAGCCGGTCTTAGCACCTGCGAGCTGGATTTACTTGATGGTGAAGTAATATAATTGGACAGGCCAAACTGTAAAGTGAGAGTGTAAATAACGTGTGAATATATTTTTATTTATATTTGTTAGTTTTTTCAAGAAGCAGTGAAGTGAAAATGTGCTCAGAACTGTGAAGCAATAGCAGTGACTTAGAAATGAAGATAGGTCCAGAATCAGCCTTGGTAAGCATTTTTGTAACATTTTTTGAAAAATGTATTTTTAGGTTAAACAAAATAATCTATTACTGTTTTGTGTAGGGAATTAGTTGTAGATTGTGAAATAATTGCATTATTACGTTTTAGACCATTCTAACGGATTTATCCCAGTTTACTTTTAAAAATTTATTCTTTGTAAATTATATTTTTGTATATATTGCATTTTATTTCTAAATAAAAAATATATATACACGTAATCTGTACCTATTTCGGTGAGGAATTTCATAATAAACAAAATGGTGAATGAATTATTATGATATCTAAAATGGTTTTCTTTTTATAGCACTTTACCAAATGTCTACAAATTCATTGAAATTAACTGCTGCCCAAAGGCCATGCAAAATGCCCATTTATTCCTTCCCCAATGGGTTAACTACTCAACAATGAGCTAAATCAACGTAATAGCCCTACTATGACAACAAACAGAATACAAATGGTTTTACATATATTTACTATTTGATCTCAAACTCACCAAGTTCACAGATTTCAAACCAGACTAGCACGTCGTACTTGGCGTGGACATGCGATGTGCAAGGGGAAGGCAGAACTCCGAACTTGGGAGACCTGACTGGTTGACTGATGGGAATAGAAGGTGGTAGCATCCTCTTGGGGGGCTGGCGCACACTGGATAACATATTACAAGATAAAAGTTGACAAGTGGTAGTGTATGTTGACTTGATTAATGAGTATAGCAACAACTATTTGTTTGAAATATAATGTATGAGAAGACCTCCCGGTCACCTAAAGAAGAAATGGAAAATGAAGTAATCATGGACATGAATAAAATGAGATTAGCGAGGAAGATGCAGAAGACCGGAAGAAGTACAGGCAGATCATTGGCAAGGCCAAATATCACCTTGAGTATAAATTGGCCATGGGAGTAAGTAAGTAATGTAAGGGTGGTTATGTAAAATACTGTGATACATTTTCATGCTGAACATAGAGTAATTAGAAAATTATCTTCCATTAAATTATTTGTTTATTTAAACAATGCTATCCTCTTATTTTTGAAAATTTCCCACATAGAAGAATCTTTATACTGTAGCTGACATGGATAACCCTCAGCCTGTGAAACCATAGTGATCTTTTATTTTGAGACACCTAGATGAACAAAACATAATTTCTTCAAATGATATAGGCCTATCTATTTTTGTTTTGGTGAGTACGATAACTTTTGTAAAAAAGTATCTAACTATTATAAAATTTGTATCAGTCGGGTAAAGTGATATTACTTTGGACGAATTCAGCTTGAAGAGGAGATAAATTTCATCAGCTTTATGGAGGGATTTTGTGCATTCAAATCAGTACTTTTACATGCATCCAAAGATCGAACCATATCAGTAGCTTGGTCCACTTATAGGAACAAGATCCAACCTTACCCCTGCCTCTTACAGCAAAAATACCTCCCACTATTCCCGTGAGCAGGAAGGTTGGTAGTTGAGGGTGTGGCTAACAGCGATATCAATCAAACCCAGTAATATTTCCTGATTCCGATAATAGGTTTTGGGTGAGCACACCTACTCAAATTTCCCTATCTGGATGGCCCTCTGTTCCCCAATAATTTAACTAGCGATTTTAACTATTTATTATTTCATGAGGGACAAGGCTGTAGACAATTCCATTCATAAAAGAAATATTCAAACTGTATGGAGTTCATCGTCAAGTGATCCTTTACATTTTAAACTTAAGGTTTTTTTATAGACATTACAAATGCTTCGTCTCCAAAGTAAGTTTATGTCTGATAGATATAAGAATTTTCAACTAGTTTGTTGAACGCGTCTTAGTCGGAACTAAAACATCACGAGTACTCACTGCCCCTCCTGCTTGGCGTCTCTGTGTAACGGGTGCTGCTGGTAGTGGCCAAACACCTCAAACACGATTGGCTGCGTCTTGATGTACTCTACGAATGACTTGGTGACTGACACAGTGATCTGTGGTGCAAACACAACTTATCAATAATTTGTTAAATTAAATAAAAAGACCATTCCTGCGAAAAGAAACAGAATTGAGATTAATAATTTACGAAAATCATTAAGTGCTCTCAAACTCACTAAATTAACAGATTTTCAACCAAACAGGTAGCTATAAAAATTAACGTTATAACTGATTAAATAATACATAGTAACTGAGAGGAGAGTGAAGAAAAAATGTTGAATTTTACCTTAGTAGCTTTGTGAGTTGAACAAATCATTACATATATGTAAACAATTATTTTTATAAAAATACTGGAAGTTAGAATTAAAAAGTCCAGTGTTATGTTTTATTCCGTACAAAAATATCTTTAAAGAATCTTAACAAGTAGTTTAAAGAGAAGGTAAAATAATTCTATTTTAGACAAATTATAGATCTTAAAATAAAAAAAATGTATGGAGTTAATCCTTTCATACAGGGGAAATATAACAAACACCTTAATCCTTCCATACAAGGGAAATATTACAAACACCTATAAACATTTATTTAAATAGTTGAACAAGTTTATTTTTATTAAATTTGTTAATAATACACGCCTCTGAACAAAATACTCACATTTTGAACATGATAAAATCCTAGAGGAGTGCCTTTTCCAGTATTTTTGACAGGTTCGGTAGAGAATGCCTCATCATGCCTGTGCAGAAAGCTGAAAAACAAGGGGAATTCAAAATACCTTCATAATTAATCAAGAGTGTTTATACAAAAATAACATTTTCCTTAATATTAGGAGCCTTTCATCCTCTTATAGGAAACATGCTTGGTAAATTTCTGCTATTGGGTATACACTATAACGACACTGTAGGACCTAATCCAAGGGTCGGCGAGAGCACAGGACCGTGGGGAGGGGGGAGAGGGGAAAGGAAGAGGGATTGGGGGAAGATGGGAGAGGGAGAGGGGGAAGGAGAGGGGGAGAGAGAGAGAGAGCGAGGGGGCAGAGCCTCGGGCCCGCAACTTCAGAGATGGTCCGGCAACTGAGGATGAAATTACTATTATGTCTATCTACTCCTTACAATTTTGCTATGGTGTTCATTAAAGTTTTTTAAGTTATGCTAATTTTGAATAAGGACCTAGACCTAGTGTCTGTCTCAGTCGTTAAGAAATGTTGTAAGTTGTAATAAAATTTCTGATGTATTTTTAACTAACATTATTGTTTCCATTCTGATATTCTAACCCCTCCCAAAACCCCTCTCTCAATCCTAGTAAATGACGTACACCTTTTTTTTAATAAAACACTAAAAACTACTAGAATTATTCATACATTTGCAATTAAATAATGATGCAAACAATTTAGTGGTCACAAACCAAAAGTTGGTTGACAAACAATGTCTGTAATTCGGTCAAAACTGACGTTGAATATACTAATTTTATGTATGGTACTTTGAAAGATTGAAAAACATATTTTCTTAACTTTAATTAACTATTTATACAAATTGTATATTGAATTTTTTATTTAATTCACAATTTATGTTGTGTTGATGATTTGTGGTAGAACCTACTGCTATTGCAAATTTAGAGGTTGATACACTTTTACCATATTTTGATGTCATTAAACTAAGTGGATTATTTTTTGTTAGTTTTTGGGTTCTTGAGTCTTTAAAAAAAGCTTAGCAGCAATAACTTAAAGGGTCCACAAAATTAAAAACAATAAATTAGGGAGGAATAACAATACAATAATCACTTTAAGTTTTCTTTGTTTCTTCATATCCTTAAGAAAGATATTGGAATTTTTAATCCCAATGAAACCAGCACATGGATACCCTAAACCATATCAGTAGGACAAAAAAACATTTAATGCCTGGACTGATGCATGTAAGAATGGAACTGGTTTCCTCCTCGCACGTTACTCACTTGAACTGACAGAAGATGTCAGCGTATTCCGTAGAGATGCCGATCGCCTGAAGTACGGTGACTCTGAATGTGAACTCGTTGTTGACCGTGAGATGGGAAGGCAACTCCTCCTCCTTCACCTCCGAGGACACGGAACTGTCACCGCGGCCGCTGTCTGCGTCACACTCCAGGTCTGCTGCAATGGGGGAGACAAGGGGTTACGTCTACAAAATTCATGTGCGCACAGTATACAAGGAAATATTAATAGGCTGGATTTCAGATCTAAGTATGCAGTAAGAGTTGGTAATCGAGCCTAAACGCCGCAGTGTGGTGTGCGTGAGTGTGCTGTGAAATAGATTTGGGTGTAACCTAACCTAGCCTAAACGCTGTAGCGCACAGTTTAGTATTATCTTGTGTCAGAAACTTGCCTTAATACCACAGTGAGCAGTGAAGTTTTGTAGACTTTTAGCCTAAATATCTTTTGGACCAAAGTCCTGCATTACACTATACATCTGATTTTGAAACAAGATGTAATTCAACATCCAAAATCACTTGAATAAAATTGTTCCATAGACAGACAAACCAAAAAATTTAACTGGCAAAATATGTTGTACTTCAAAGGTTTTGATCAATTGGAATACCACTGCACTCTTAGTAAAGTTGCACTGTACAATATCTGAAATAACGATTTTATAAACTTATTGATAGTACAAATGACAGGCACAATCCAAATCCTAGTAATATATGGGGGGAAGTGGTCAGAAACAAAATTTGAAACACAAACAAAACACGTATAAAAACTTGTATTTACTCTTTTCAGAAAGTTTTTGACCTTTTAAATATTATTTGACTGGTTTACAGTTCCATTAATTTCATTTACTAAGCACTCTTCTTTCTAGCACTGTCATTTTTGTGAAGAATCCACAGTTTGTCGTATGCTTTCCAAGAAACTTTATTTCTGCACCTCTGAGCCCTGATGTCCTGTGGTATAAATAGTGGTGACTAGGGTGCAGGTGAGGTGAGTGTCAGGTTCACCTTTCCCTACACTTCCCCTGCAGGGATCCTATTGAGAGCAGTCATGACAAACACTAGACTAGACAGCTTTAGAACTTGCCCTAACTGTACTTCATCAGATCTGCAGAGGAGAAGTGTAATGTGAGGCAACATACAGCCTTCCTCAATCCATCCCGGCTGGCTCTATCTATGCACATCCACAAGCGAGTTCTACTGTCGACTACCTACCCTCGAGTTTCTCATGGTTGGCATGTTGACCCTCCACCACCCTCTCCACTGCCTGGATGGCCTTCTTGTTCCTGTAGTGGCCGAACAGGTAGTCATCGTCGAATGTTATCTTGGCCGACTGTCTTACCCCACTGATGTGCTCTCCGCTCTCCTCGTCTGGACATAGATGATCATTAATTCATACGCTTACACTAATACTTGAGTCTAGATATGAACAGATGAAGATAAGATAAGTTAGGTTTGATCATAGTGAGTAGCTACTTGAATTTTACAATAATAAAAGAATGGTTTCCTATTAGTGTTCCATTTTAATTTTTTCTTTACTTTATGGATGAATAGCTGCTATATGCTCATGCTTCGCAACTGGGTACAAATTCAGAGTAGAAAAATTGTAAACAAAACAATGACAGTCTGTAGTTAGATATAATCCTTTTAATTGAACTGAGCAAAATGACATAAACCAAATAAAACTCTCCTCCATATGAATAACATGGGGAATTGGAATTCCCAGTGGGGTAAAGCCCTGATGACTTTTCTAAGCGGCAATAGGCCTATAACACTCCTGAGTACATGGACTATATTTGTGCAAAACTTCAGCAGAATTGGTCAGGTGGTTTTGGCATGATGGAACATCAGACAGTCACCACCTCATTTTTATAATAGTTATGAAGTGAGTTCCATTATTTTCTCAAGCCATATTTATATCGTTGAGGACCCTTATTACAACAAATTTATCTTATTAATAAACAAACAAAACGAACAACATAACATAAGGCAAACATAACATAAAGAATGTATACATAAAAGTAAGTCGTCTAGACAATGATGATCATAATGGATATGGTGGTTCAACTGGTAGCAGTGCATTCCCTACGTGGGACTGTACTGTAAGGGGTACATTAACTTGTTTTCTGTGGGTTCTGTTTTTAAAGAAAAATTATTTTACTAAAGGCCCCAAGGATTTTAATGTGGCTTAAGAAAAAAAAGTCACCTTGAAAGAGCGAATAAATGGCAAAATGGATATATGACAATTTTTAATTGGTTAATTAGATCACATTAATCATTGGGCTGGTTAAAAACTAGACATACTGAGAGTTGTCTCTTACTAAAACTGTTGTAATTGATGGTATGGATTTTAAATTGACATTCCAATAAATGTTGATCAAGGGAACCTTCATTATTTACATTTTTAAGAGACTACTATTTCAGATTTAAGTCTGATTAGACCTAAATCAAACTGAGGCTGATTCATCTTAATAAACTGGAGGAAACCATACGTTCGGGAGTGTGTATGAACTGTGTGAGATGAAATCTTAAATTAATCAAAGGCTGCAGTAGCTGTAACTTTTTTTCAATTTAATTTTCTTCTTACTTGCCAACAAGTACCTCTAAACAGTAATGCAAACTCAAAATTTACACAAAATAAGAGGAAACAAAAGCTCAACCTGAATAACAGATTATGTAATAGGGAGTTTAATCATAACTGCGTTCATTTCAACTACACAATTCAATGCATAAGTTTGAAAATGGGACAGAAGTCCTGAAACTAGTCATCTACTAGTATTCACAGGATTAATGTACATAATCTATTACTTGAAGGAAGTCGACATACCATTGACCGCTTGCACAGCGATACGGAGATATCCCTTGACGTCTCCCTTCTCATTGACAATGGCCACCTTGTGTATGAGAGGGACTGGGTACATCAGGTTGCTCAAGTATACAAACGACCTGCAAATGAAATAGGTTAAGATTACATTATTGATCAGCCCTTGTAATTTAATTCTAATTGATCATACTAATAACAATAACATATATAAACTTTGAGCATATTTTTTTACCTGAGTGACAGTTGAAACAAAGCTTATCTGTACACCTTACTCAGTAAGAATCAAAAGCTTGTATCTGAAAAACTGTATTTTCAAAAATTGAAATGTGAAACTTTGGCACTCTTTGACCCAACAACACAGTATCGTAAGATTATTTTCCTATTGTGCCTGGTGAAGGGAAGTGAGGGGAAGGAGCTGTGCCTTGGAGGGTGGGGGAAATGGCCCAGGTAGTTATAATTTGTTAAGAGTTTCCCTCCTCCTACCGAACTCTTCCTTCCTCTAACTTCCCCCTCACCGCCCACATTTTACAAAGAATTCCACAGTAACTTTTGGGAACTGCCACTGAACCATCTGTTATTTCTCGAAAAGAAAAATATATAATCTAACAATCGCTACTGAACTGTTTAATACTAAGGATATTTATATATATTTTTTAAAACCTCACACTGTCCTTCGCCACAGACCAAAAGGCCTGTGCAGCGATCCAAAGACACCCAGATACCGTTAACGGGAATAGTCACATGGGAAAGTCACTGGTGACCACTTGTGAAAAAGTATCACTAGGCAGCCGGGATCGAACCTACGCTTATTCAAGGCTGACTTGCTAGGCCAGCACTCTACCTCTGATCTACCGTGTCCAGTAATGGTATTATGTTGAATTGTTCAAAAACTGTGACTAGATCACATCCTACACGCTACACGGCTTATTACAATTGACCTTTAATATTCCAGCTTACAAACAAAACCAGAATAAAAATTCCAAACTTACGAATTACCTGTTACGCTATAAATTTCCAAAGCAATAAAGGAGAAAGTGGCAAATACCTTCCAACCATGCGGAACCAAGGGAACCGGTCGTAGAAGGGGTCGCCACCAGTCAGAGACTCTATGTTGTAGTCCGGACTTGTGGGAGAGAGTTCGGCCTCGTTCAGATACATCTCCCGCATCAGCTCTAGCCTCTGTCTAGAACAACCATATAAAACACCATAAAACCGGTGTGCAATGATTCTTCAGCATTTCATAAATAACAGAATCATATTTTTACTAGCTTGTATTCAAGGCTAAAGAGACTAGGATATCTAGCATTATGGTAAGTATTTACATTACTGTAGGGTATTTTCTAAATGTTTGGTAAGAACAAAGATGTAAATTTGGGTTTTGATCCTAGATACTTTAATTCAAATGTTATGGTACACCAATGAATATTATTATTTTAAGTTTTCACTTGAGGATAGTAGAGGTTAGCATCTGGTAAAGACTGAATCCGGCTAGAATCATATAACTGTTCTATAATATCCCTTTATTAACTAAGAAGAGAGCATAAAGGAAGTAATGGGAACTTAACTTGAGAATCGCTGATTTCCATTTAAAGGTAGTGTAAAAGCAAAGACTTAGAAACCTTAGTAAGTCCTTGATAGAGTGGCCTTCATGAGCAAAATATAAAACTGTAAGAGGAGAGACAAACAAATTTTCTAGGAAAACGATGTACTGTTACAACAAAAGCTAACTTGGAACATAATTGGAGAAAGTAGTAACTTTGCCAACAGCTGTAGGTAGATCTGTGGTGTGAAAATGGGGCTTAACCCATTAAGGTAGTGATTATATTCTATTCACAATGGCCGATAACGGGATTTGATTGGTGCGGCACTCTAGTACCAAAATCTGTAAACTAATGGCTGACTATAAAAACCTAAATAACGCCGCTAGGCCACTGGTCGTGACGACTTGTAAATGACAAGAAAGGAACGGGACCAGCTTGTAAGTCTACGCCAATGGGTTAAGTCCCAAGTCCGACTGATTGAAATGAACAGGTAACCACCTAAGGTAACATATAAGCTTAAAAAAACACTCGTGAGTGTTGGGTTAACCGATAAAAGAAAATTCTTTCCTACTTTAAATTAAACACATAAAGTAGATTCATCTTCTACTAGGCTTGAAAATAAAAAAAAGGAAAGGAGATAATACAAATTATCAGTTGAGACTAAATAAAATTCAGTTTCGCAGAGGCAAACTGCTCTATGAAAAAGGAATACTTCAAGTAGTTTAGAAACTCCTGACATAATAATCAGAGATTCGACCTCAACCTGCCACATAAAGAGCACCTTGTTGAGTGGAGGTGAAGTTACCACACTGAAAAAGGAGTAAAACTTCTCAAGATGGCTCACAAATGTTAAATATGAAGTTTGCACATTTTTAATACTCCAGAAGACCTTTAAATGCACCAACCTCCAAGAACAGCCTAAAAATATCTTGTGAAGCAAAAACATACATTTTGCCTCCCATAAGGTTGCCCTAAAGACTCTAAAAACATTTTATTAGAATTGAGACTCTCATGGATCAAATTTCAAGAAGACACGACCAGAGTCAATTCTGAGTTTGTTTAGTTAATGGCAGGGAAAAAGAATACCTGACAAAGTAAGATAAAGAATAAAATTCCTGCCATGTAAGCCAAAGCCCTGGAAAATGAGATGGAAGTTTGGATTTGGGATACAATTATTATACAAAACTAAGTCGTTTTGGCATAAATAGTTTTATTTTTAATATTTCAATACAGGTAAAATATTTACAGAGAGTACAATGGCACACAGTAATGATAGAATACATGCCATGAGCAATGAACTACAACAATTGTATCGTTTGCTAAAACAATATATTGCAATTTAACCCTTTTAGTGTTCATGCTCATATTATATTTACAGGTGTGTGTAGGGAATTATAGAGTTTCAATTGTTGCTAGAATCATTTCAACTTACACTGGTGACTAAAAATTGAAATCCATAAAAGAGTAAATGTATAACATTTGTCATAGTGATCCATAACATTAGAAAACAAATTATGTCTGTAATCACGATTTTCAATCCTTATTAATTTTAATTTGGTTGTGGTATAAGGAATTCATTACCAAAACCAATTATTCCTAATGGATGATGTCATGTGAATTATATCTTCAATCATGAATAAATATTGGCATTAAAAACCATCCATTTAAATCAAATACGAAACTGAGATGCAAATATTTGTAGGTAGTGTGAATAAAAAGCTTAATTCAAGCTAAAAATACAAGTAGACTGCAGAAACATATGTTACAGCTTTAAAGAAGAATAAGTTAGTGTGCTTTCAAAGGCTACTGCAAATATAGAATGCATCATTTTATTTGATATAATATAGTTAAAAGCTGATATTAACCCATTGTGGACTGTTCAATAATCTGTGTCGCCAGTAGGAGAATGAATGACTGACTTACTGTACTGTAAATGAACAATAAGTAGTTTCTATTAAAAAAAATTGTATTAATATATTGTATCTGTATATTTATTTTTAAACAGGATAAATAAAATCCGTCTTACAACACTACAAAGTATATTGTACTACACTGTACTGTACTTTCATACAAGACGGTAAAATATACACAAAAGATGGTACAAGGCGATCGTTTTCAACCAGTTACACCGATCATCATCAGGCCTAATCAGAGAATGACAGAAACAAGATGGCGAACAGCTTACATCAAACATGTAAACAAACATCAAACATGTAAGCTGTTCGCCATCTTGTTTCTGTCACCCTCTGATTGGGCCTGATGATGATCGGTGTAACTGGTTGAATCGATCGCCTTGTACCATCTTTTGTGTATATTTTACCGCCTTGTATGAAAGTACAATATAAGTGTAAATATACTTTGTAGTGTTGTAAGACGTATTTTATTTATCCTGTTTAGTTGTAACAACACGTATCATGCTACTAAAGAAATTATTTATTTATTTTTGTCTTTTTGATTATCTTGTCCCTTTCTATGGGATATTTTCTTTCACATTTTTATTAGTTTTTGTTTGTTTGTGATAGTTATTATAATAAGCACATTATTGGTTCCATCATCGATAATGCTTGAATGACAAATTGAACAGAGCCATAAATATGATTTTTAAAGGTAACTTAATAGAACAAATATTCTCTTTTAATAGGGATAGAGTATTATATATAAAAACAATTAATTGTTGAAGTGAACAGGGTAGTAATGTGTTTACATTACAAATCTAAACTAATCTCTACAGTAGAAGCCATATATAGCCAAGTAACTCGATCCACAGTGGGTTAATACACAACAGTCAGATGAGCGTATATGTTATTCAGGCAACGTTAATGAAACTCAGCCCCCTGCTAAGTTGATCCCTATCATGAATCTGGTTTAACTCTATAATTTATAAAATAAAATTATAAAATTACACTCTACTACTTAGTTTTTTGTTTATCTTGTAGTAAACCAAAATTGTGTTATAAAGTAAAAAATAGTTTGTAAAAGTAAAAAAAAAGTTATATACAATGTCTTGATAATAATAAAGACTCATAAGAAAAATCAAAATTTGTTTATTTAGGACACCTTAGGATTTTAACCTTGACCACCTAACCACTTTGTATGATTTATTGGTTTTTCTACTCATCATGAAATTAAATCATGAAAAATCTAGTAATTTCTCAAATGTTAACAAAACCTGTTTATTTGCTATTTACAACAAATGTTTATACTATACATTTTAATATTATGCTGCCAAATAGCAAAACAAAAAGAGAGGAAATAAGAGGATAAAAACAGTTGACAGAAAACTAAACCAAAGAGCATGCTGCTATAAAAGCGAATGGGAAGAAAAATTACAAAAGTAAAACACAGAACAACGAGATTAACCAACCTCGAGGGTACAAGATTGGTAAGGGCGTACTTCTGATGTGCACAGAATGAAAGACATTGGATAAAGTCCTCCTTGATAAGCTGTTCGGGTGTGGTCGGGCTATCTAGGTCCTCATTGTAAATTTGGCGCATCAGTTCCAACCGATGTCTAACAAAATGAAATCTCATTAGAAACTAACCACTCGCCTCATTCAACATTTACAGCATACAAAAAAAGTATTTCAGGAACTCGGAAAAAGATATGTCAACAACTTTACAATCTTGTGTGTATCAAAAAATTTGAAGCAACACCTTGAGAGTAAAATTAATTATTATATTGATAATAACCATCAATATAATAAATCTTTCGCCTATTGAAATTTGTATTTGAATGGGTAAGAACGTTTCTAGTAGTACGCAGGGGTTGTAGAGGGTAAAAAATGTTTCTGATAATGTAATAGGTCTAAATAATAAATAAAAAATAGGTATATTAATAAAATGAGAATACTTAATCAAAGATTTGGGATGCAGCTTTTGATTTGATTTTAAACTAACATGTCTTAAATAAATCTACTATCTCATGAGCTAATAAATATGGCTAAGTAATACTCTTACTTA
Organism: Allygus modestus; assembly: GCA_963675035.1. Classification (NCBI taxonomy): domain Eukaryota; kingdom Metazoa; phylum Arthropoda; class Insecta; order Hemiptera; family Cicadellidae; genus Allygus; species Allygus modestus. Next base: position 230,833,629 of record OY776112.1, on the reverse strand, counting down.
TTCTCTTAAATTCATTTCAAGTCCCATAGCTACTCAAAACTTATCTAATCAAAGATAAATTGCATTTGATTTTTATGTACATGCAAATATTAACATAAAAACGAGTATCACATCCTAAACTAAGGGGTAAGTTTAGCAGGAATAAAAGTTATGGAAATCGTAAATTAACACAATTTTAAAGGCAAATGCAGTTAATTGATGAGTATAGTTCAATTACTTATTAACAGGTACATATTCAAGAGGCTCAGATTCAAGAAAATTTAAACCCGCCAAAAGATAGCAGTTTTCTAACAACTACTTTTGGCTTTATGTTACGTTCTTATGTTATGGCGCATAAGCTATAAGGAATCATGAGATCTAACAGCTATTAAAATCATTCAAATTTGTTAGTTTTCAAATTGGAGTTCACTCACCAATAAGCCTTAAAACAAAGTTTGGAAATGAGATTAAAACTAAAAAAATACAATTTGAATTCAATCAGCCTATTACAGAAAGTAAACATAAAAAATGGAAATATACTTGACAAATTAGCAATCCAAAAAAGGAACATTTAGGATACCAAAAGAAAGAATAATGAAAGATAAGCTAAAAACAGAAACAAAACATGATTTTAGTTATAAAGAATTGATCTGTAAAATATTAAAAATCTTGACATAGGCTACATATAAATTATTTTTATCCGATAATCCTTAAAAAGTTATGGGAAGCAGAAAAAAAACACTCAAAACTGAGGTGTTGCAGTGCCTCCCGCCTAAGTTTTGTAAAAATAATACTAAATATTTTACAACAGTGTTTAATATTCTACATTTTTCTCTACAAACCCATTGAGAAAGTTGCTACGGTATTACTAAAAGTAGATGAATGCTTTGAAGTTTAAAGAAAGTTTATTCGGAATATGAGCAGTGAAGTAGAGCCATAGAAGAATGTACAGAGTGTGTTTAAAATAGTACAGTAGACGCTCTTTTATCCGGCATTCTATGAACCGGCACATTCTATTAACCGGCACCAGGCGACCCGGGTTTTTCCAGGTATTTTCGGTCGTTTCCGTTTCGTACTGCGACTGCGCTGGACTGTTCCCGCCTTTTTCTTAGTCACCTGTTGTTTGTTTACGTCTCAAGCAGTAACGTTCAGTGATGTTCGTAACCTTTGCTCAGTACACTACTGTATTCAACCTATTTTTAGACGCCAACTTCTGCCCGGCTGTCTGTCCGCCCGCCCGTCTGTCTGTCTACTGTCTATCCGTCCACAAATGCAGGTGTTCCGGAGCAGTGCCAAGGTCAACCAACGCACGCGACCACAGCTCATTACTGCAGCGAGATGACAGACTCTCAGATTACTGTATTTCCATTAATAACTAAACAGTTCTATTATCCGGAAAAATCGATTTACCGGCATGGGCGTGGTCCCGAACATGCCGGATAAAAGAGCGTCTACTGTAGTGGGGTTTTGCAAAACAATCAGGTTTTAAAGAAATCATTGTTGCTAATATTTGATTGTTAACTTTATTCTTTATTTATTTATTTACGATAAAACCATTTTATAATATTTATCAACTTGAACATGTGTATCGAAGTCCTTAATTGAAGTTTTCAAATATTAACCATTATTACTTTTTTATAAATAGCCCCTGAAATGTATTGTGAATATTATAGGATTGTATCAAGAAAATTTAAAACTGTAGATATTATGGAGCAAAACTATATTTAAAACGCTAATTTTGAAGTAAAAGTTATCAATTCCTTAATTAAAATTCGCTGTTGCCATTGGTGAGGTTATGTTATTTAAGAAATAAGAAATTTAAATAAGGAAATTAAATAAGAAAATGTCCACAGTAATTTCTTAAATAACATTTAGGCCTAATCAAATGGCAAATCCGCTGACCAAATTTCAAGGTGTTGTAATGGAAAATCCCTAACATTTGGCAAATCAATATGTTTGGTATGATTCCTACATGTGTCAAGATTCAGAAAATATTCACAAATATTTTGAGGCTTTGCCCCCTTGGACTTAAAAGTATCGATATTTATCTACTGCAGACAATGAATTTATTTGGTCAGGTGATTAAACTTGTGGTTATATTCAAAGTAGGGGTGTGCGAGCATTTGAACTTCGAGCTTTTTCGAGCCGAATATTACAGTATTCGGCTCGGCTCGAGAATTTCATAAAGGTTCGAAGGTCGAGCCGAATATTTAAAACGCCGACTAGTGAAAAGAGTCATCTAAAAAAGTAAATTTAAAGCAAAAACTTTATCAGAATCCAGAATCAATGTTAGAATTCTCGTAGTTTGCGTCGGTAGAGCTCCATAACAAATATAATTCAACAATGCTAATGCTTTCGGTCCTTCATTTAAAAAAATAACCAAATATTAAAGTACAGTTTTATTTTACACTGATCAAACAACAAAATGGAGCTACTTTCTCTACGATCAATCACATCAAGTGGACTATTCTGTTTGCAGTGTGCACAAGTGCAGTGTTGCCGTGCAATATTACAAGGTTAATAATAATTAATACAACAATCATACTGCTCCAGAAAAAGTACCACACCAAAAACTAAAATCAATGAAAACACTTTTTCTAACTGTTGCATCGGTACAGTCTTTTATACAACTTACAACTTCGTTCATTACAGAATAATTATATTCCCTGGAGTCTGAAATTACGTCTGGCAACACTGCTGGCATACCCACTTTGCGAACTGCCTTAAGACGTTGAGTGAAGATGATTATAATGTAGTAATGATTTAGCGTGACCAATAGCTAGGGACAAGGTTGAAGGTGATGAACCAATAGACTAATATCATGTGCAGCATTTTAATGTGCAGCTGAAATAGTATTCTCAAAAAATTGGATTGTTAAAAAATCGACTAATTGCGAGGTTCCCAAAATATAAGAATTTTATTCAAATTCTGAATGGTTACATAACAAACGTTTATAATACCGGTCATGTTATTTAAAAGGTTGATTATATTCTATGTACTCTGAAAGCCCTAACCAAGAGCAAGACACGATCAAAATGGCGCAGTGTTTTGTTATGCAAACGCTACAGCTGTGTGATTAAAATCATATTGTTAACTCCGCGGGATTGTTTGAATGTGTTAATAAACGTCAGTAGAAAGCATATAATTTTGAAACTGGATGCTATCAAATTGTTAAAGCAGTGATGGAAAAAGAATGCATTGACGATCCTCTTCCACCTTCTGCTTCTGAAACCTTCTGTTTCAGAAGCAGATATAATAGGTTAAATCTATTAGGTAGGCCTAATAGGTTAGATAGAACATAAGATAGGTCTACAATTGTTTGATAACTTATTTCTATGAGTACAATAAGATATAAAGACTGGTTTAACTAACTTATATTTATAAAAGGATAACCTAAAATTTACTATTTACAAACAGTTGAATGGAATTTTGGCAATTCCCAAGGCTAGGGCCTAAGTCTTTGGTTACTTGGAAAGTACATATTAACATGTAGTCAATTATTATTATTATTATGTCTATTAATAAATATGGTAATAACTGCATTAGTTAACCTGTGGGCTTATCAGTAAAATTACAAATTTGTAGTTCTCTTCCTTTACGTTATTTTTTTCTATGTAGGCTACCTACTTTATATTGAAATCAAAATTGTTCGTTACTATCAACAAGTGGTCTCAATAAATCTTTCCTTTTTAGTAGCCTACTTATTTTATTATTTTCTCACTCTAGGCCTTTATTTATTGAACGCAGGAATAGAAGAAGGAAGCGAAAGATGACAAATATTGAAATTTATAAATTATTTTACATTACCATAATGAATAAAATACTTGTTATTTTAAACATAGGCCTAATATAAATAAAGCATACATATAGTCCTAATCAAAACTGCTCAAAGCTCGAGATCTTTGACAAAATTCTGCCCGGCTTGGCTCGAGTCAGAAAATCACTACCAGTATATTGCAAACCCCTAGAGAAAATTCTCATCAAAAAAGCTCGGCTCGAGCCAGAAATCACTATTCGCACACCCCTAATTCAAAGTCAAATAAAACTTTATTCAAGAGATTTTTACAATTATACAAATGTAAAATGGCATCAATATTTCAGTTTTACATATTCAAGTCATTATTTCTACATAACACTTTCTTACTATGAGAGTCTTTTTCCAAGCCCTTGAAATGAATACAAAGCCTTTTTTATTAAGAAGTTTTAAAATAAAAAATATATAATTATTGGGAAGTAATAGGAAGTCTCTCAGTTTTTCCAGCTAAGCTTGGATTTTAGAAATAAAATTTCAGTGAGTGTTTAGGAATTTCCAATTAGTTTTTATAGTGTATACTGGCATTGTTAGGACTAGTAGTTAAAATTGTGAAAGGTGTACAGTGCTAAAGTAAAAACTGTTGAGTGCAAAGCTAGATGCCAATCTCAAAACACTACTTAAGGCAGAAGAAACAAAAACAAATGTGACTGAAAAACACACTGTGCACTGGGTGAATGAAGGTGGTTCTGTTAAAAAATATCCGGGCCAAAATTAAAAAAGTACTTAACGGTGGGTTGTTTCTGTTGAGCTTAGGTAAAAACACCATTGAAAGGTACATAAACAAACTGAACAAAGAAAAATAAAAATAAAACTAAGAACGTTTTAAAATTTGAAGACCCAAACAAATTATTACAACAATATCAACTGATTACGTCTTCAGATTAGTGACAAAAACATTTAATAATTTTAACATTCTGGCCAACAAAACTGCAAAATAAGATTGACAGTAAAATAAACCAATTTGATTAATTTTATTTTCTAAGTACTCAAATAACTGAGTCATGTATGCTGTCTACTAAGCCAACTTTATTAGTTTGTAAGCAAAAATATGCAAAGATATCAACCCTATGTATACTTTTGTCATACTAGTAAAGAAACACTCTATAACACGAATGCTGAATCTTGAAGCATCAAAAATTAGTAGCGCACATATAGAGAACATTTTACATAAACAATTACCAACAAAATTCTACAATCTTTGCGTTGTGTTTATTTTTACTGCAGACACAAGAGCCTACCATTCAAACCGCTCTTACTGCTTTTATTAAAAGGAAAGCGTTTAACAATGTCAGTCAGTAGGCTTGCACTATAAATAAGAATCTGCATCATGAGACAGTTCTAGGTCCTTTAAACACTGCTGGAAAACACTCGAGGCAGCTAAAGGATGGAATCACAAAATAGTAGAAATTTATCTGAGATTGCTGAAATTTAATTTGTTTGTTAATCAGTCTCTAGAAAACATACCAAATAGAAAAAATGTCAATTAGATCAAATTTATTACGATACACAACAAAAAAGTAAAACATTATTGAATTAAAAACCTGTCAGTCAAACAAATTTCCTACAAAACTGCTAACCATACTAAAGCTAGAAATTTAGAAAATAAAATTAGGGGAAGCAAACTTCTAACTAGTAACATGCTTAGAGTGTTCAAAAAACATCTGATTCATCTTAAAACAATAACACAAAACTACAGAAGCCAAATATAAATTCAGAAACCGATTTCTTACCTGAGTTTCTCGAGTGTCCAGTAGTGTGTGGCTCCGTTCTTGGTGTCCAAGACTTCAACGGCAACGATTGTTCGGGGAAAAGGTCTCTCTTCCTCTTCTGCCTCGTCCTCTGCGACAGGAACCATATCGGGGGGCAAAGGCGAGTAAAGGGTGTCGGTCAACAGGGTGAATTGGAATTGCACCTGAGAACAAGTATGACGATACCAATTACTTGAGCTGAAAGTAATGTGAATTTTTGAATCACATCAAAATGACTATGATTTAATTGATTTAAAACATAGTATTCACTGGTCAGGAAGGGTGCAGAATATAGTGAAAGGAAGATCCCGATCTCAACTTGACCGAGGCAAATGAACATTTCTGAGGATCCAATTCGCACCATGGACAATTATTTATTTACAATTTATAAACCTAAGAGTGAATGTCAATAAATAACATTTATTGCTGTGGTTTGCCACAGCAACCATTGCATTACTTTTAAAACAGGTATTTAAACCACTTTTTAATAAATAACTTTTAGTTTACTTAATTGGTTTTAAGTCTATTTACGCCATTGGAATTTTGTCACATTTTGAAAGAGGGCTGACCAAACCCTTGTCTTGTTACTATATAAGTACAACCTATTCTGAAAAACATAATTAATTAATAGCATAATGACAAGCTGGGTCCAGTATCGTACCTTCACAAAGTTTTCTGGTTTTTCTCAGGATCGATCTGGCAAACCTCAGATTATGAGGTGACTACTCTAATCACTAATCTAACCAGCCAGTTAATTGTTCAATGAGTATACATGTTCTTTTTTATGTGGCTAAACTCTCTTTATAACTTACAAAATCTTCAGAATTTCACAACACGCTCAGCAAAAGAAAATTTACTTTTAACAATAATTGTGTTCATAGATTTCTTGATTAATCTGGTAAATCCATTAACACTAATAGTATTGATTAGAACAGTTAAAATAAGTCTAAAAATGATTTTCAAGTAAAAAGAACAAATACTTATTCATACAAGTGTACACTTTAGCTCTTAGGTTTTTCATAACAAGCACCAGGTTTCCAATTTGTCAAGGTATGCAGTATGCTCTGTAACCTATCTACCACAGAAGCGTATTTACTCTACCTTTTTCTTAAGTTCCACAGAGATTGCGTTGGCCTCCTTGAGGAATATTGCGTTGCCCCACAGGTCATCCCGCAAGGACGTGAACTGATGGAACTTCCACTTGCGGTAGGCCCAAGAAGCCAACTGGTACTCCCGTTCAGTCCAGTTGCATGTGGCTTCAAACAGAGGGTTAACTGAAAATGGAAATGGCGTTTATAAATAAATAATTGCTGAACAGGCGGTTACGGAATAAACTCTCTCAAGGGGAGGAACGTGATTGAGATTCTATGGTAAATAAAAAGAAAGTACCGGTAAGTAATCTTAGGTTTACATTAATCTTGAAATCTACTCTATAATGACAAATTTAGTTTAAAAACACCACAGGCTCATGAAAAATCAAAATAATATTCTGCCCTAAATCATCAAAACTGGTTATATTAGTTTTTGGAGCAGTATTAGCTATAATGTGTTATTTAACATTTCCTTTTGTTTTATACCTAGAATCTGAATGAACTTGCCTAGTTTTATGTTGAGGGAGAAATGTATGATTTATATTTACTGTTTGACACAACCAATGCTTTTGAATTGTCTAAGTTTATGGAAATGAAGGAATTTTTGAATTGAAAGTTTTATTATTATGCAGAACCTATGTGCTAAAACTGACACAATAATCCAATAGAAATAATAACTGTTTCCATTCAAGAGAAAATGCATAATTTTCTTCAAGTTTCAATTACATTAATAAGCTAAGAACTTGCTAAAAGGCACATTTAGATAAGGACAAGAATAATGCTATTGAATGACATACCAAATATGTCTTCTTCGTTGTTGAAATCTTCTGGTGTGTAAGAGCTGTACATAGACATCGTCATACTCTGCTCTTCCACTTGCTTCTGTAAGGCATCGATCCTTGCTTCGTAGTTCTGAAATTTAAAGGAGATGAATTAACATTTGACGAAATAAACTACAAATGTTTTTTCTTAATATATGAAAAGATAACATGGATTTCTTAAATGATATAAAGCGTCAAGTTTAATGTTGTCGGTTCTTAATTAATTTCCAAAACTTAAACCAAAGCCCCTGATATTTCTTTCCTGTTCTTTTTATTATTAAAAATGTCCTGACCTATCTTGATGTATCCAATTCTTGACATTTTGTGGAAATTGTTTTTATTGATCACATTCAGGAAATGGTTAGTTTCTATTCCTGTGAGCAAGGAAGAAGGCAGATAAGGGCGTGGTTTAAAGGTCTATAAACCAAGACCAGCCAATAGTAGACTTGCTTGCACTGCCAAACTGCACACCAGCTGATCGGAATCAAACTCGAGTAATATTTTCCTATGGCAACAAGGCAACAGTGACAGCATGGAGCCATATTATTGGCTGGAGCCCAACTGTCATCTTTCTTGCTCCCAATTATAGTGATAATGTTTCAACTTGTTCCCCGACCCACCTTCCGCTGCTCCTCGAACGCCTGGTCGGCCGACTCCTTCTCCTTGCGGAACTGCTCCTCCAGCGCGGCCAGTCGCTTCTGCATCTCCTCCCGCAGGTCGATGCCCTGTTTCTCCAGCAGCTCGATCTGCGCAAAGTTCCAATCGACCGTCTCCCCGTTGTTGGGCGTCTCCGCGGGCGATTTCTCTGCGACAACACAGTTGTTTTATTGGTTTGTTTCACTTAATCACTTGATAAGACGCCGACGCAACTAGGGCGTATTTTAAGGCGAATATGAATGAATAAGTATAGAATGGTTGAGATGCCTGGTGTAGCCCTGTTACTGACTTCAACCGACTGATTCTTTAGCCAGAAGATCATTAGTAAATAGCCCAATGACCAATGGCAGCTAGATCCAGAATCAAATCTTCACAACATTTACTCAGGATTTTGCTCAGGATCAATCTGGCGATCAAATTATAAAGCGAGCGCTATGCTATCCAGCAATCATTACATGGTCGTTGGCACCAACCTGAAGAAATTGATTTTTTTCTAATATTACACAACAATGTGGCATTGTGTGATTGATTGTAACGAGCAGAAGTGTGGGGTTATGGGAGGATATACCCCATTTGATCTTTAATGAAGAGGGACGGAGAAAAACGGAGACGACGAAAGTAACGAGGAAAGAGAAAAAACAACATGGAAGAGTATTAAAAAAAAAATTTAAGTAGAAAAGTACAACTGAAGTAAAATGTCATGTAGGAATCAAATAGTAACAAGAGGATAAAACGTTAAAGATACATAAAATAATTTTAAAGAAATAAATAAAAAAATGGAGGAAGGTCATGTGTATCAGCCAGTAAGAGGATAGAAGTCAGATTTGCTGACATAAAGAGATAATTTAAAAGATTGGATGGGTGGAAAATAGTGAGAAAAATAACATAACAATAGTGAGGAAATAACTCCTACGGTACAGTAAAGGCTATGTCCAAAATAAAAATAAAATACAAACAAATTGATGAGATATAAATTAGTAGGCAGTTATAATGATTCTGAGTACGAAGTACCTCACAATAGCAATAGCTTAGCTAAATGTAAAAGCCACCTATCAAGCAATAAAATACACAAGAAAGAACTTAAAAATATGTTCAAGTAATAAGCAATATTGTAGTGTTTTAAAGTTATTCAATTTTATATGATATCCTAGTAAAAAACAAGTAATGGCTCCTTAATTAAGAAAATTATGCTTAACTTAAACTTAACTTGGTCTGCCACGACAAACGTGTTTGCTCATAGTTATTAGCTCTATTAGGTTTTAAAATGATATTCTGATGTAGAGTGTGAACATAATTAACCTTGAACTAACTGCTCCCCGGCAAAATTTGCATTAGAAAAATTGTAAACAAAACAATGACAGTCTATAGTTAGATATAGTCACTATAGCAGCTGTTAATTTTAATGAACTGAATTAAAAAAAAACACATGTGACATGAACCAAATAAAACTCTCCTCCAAATAACATGGGAACTTGGAAGTTCTGTAGGGCAGAGGCCTGAGGCCTAAATCGAAATTCTGGCTTTGTTGCAACTTTCTACACAAAATTACCTTCATATAAAAAAAAATCATTGAAATCTGTTGAGTAGTTGTCTTGCAATCTGCGTGAACTAAATGACCCGATTATTTTAATGTCTAGGCCTGATATGGCAGTTTTAATCAAGCACAAAAGAAGTAAGTTTGTAAGTTATAAAGTTTCAGTAATATCAGGCACAATGGCTTAGCACAATTCCTAACCAATACACATTGAATTGTATTGTTGCAAAATATGATTTTTTTCTTAGCTCAGCTAATATGAACTTGCTAATATAACTTGAATCATAGTTTGTTTAACACTGAACTTCATAAAAAATATTTGTAAATTACCTTTAATTTTGTCTTCCTTGATTTCTGCTGAGCTCAATTCATTGATCTTATTTTCTCTCCTCTCACGTGCTGTAAAAAGAACATTACAGATTAATCCTGAAGTTCAAAATTTCCAATAAAGGAACTAATATGTTTTTATTGATTTAGTCTGGCTTAAAATTTTAAATACAGTTTCCAAATTCTTCAGATTTAATACTATCTATACAGTCATAATATTTTAATAAATAAAAAGATAATATTTTTTTATCCAGAAATTAGAAACCCTATATGTTGCAAATACTCAATGTTTTGCAAAAGAAAAATTTTCAAAAGGAATAAATTTATTATTTATGCGTCGATAACATTTTGAAACAGTTTCATCCAAATAAGTCTAAACATTTAAAATTGAAATATCTTTCTACTGTACAATAATCTTTACTTACCGAAGAACTTGTATTATATTAACTAAGGACAAATTTATATTATATCCTATAAAAAAATATAACACTTCAGACCTAGGCCAATGTTTTATCTCTCAACAAGTCAAGATCTTTTTAAATAAATGTACATGCATACAAAGCAATTTTGAATGTCAAACTGATTCCATTCAACTACACACAATCAGAGTAAATCAAGAACATTGAATCTAAATTTAAACTTGCATTTGAGCTAAATAATAAAATTTGTCAATATTTGTATCTTTTACTTTGCAAGGATTTTAGTTAAACATATTTCACAGCAGTAAAAATGTATAAGGCCTGGAAATGTTAAACGAATTTACATTGACAATTGTCTGTTTGGTCTTACCCTGATCAGGATGGTTGAACCGGAAGACGTGGTTTTTGCCCAGAATCACACGAGAGCCGTGCCTGAGCACGACAGGCTCGCTGACTTGACGCCCGTTGACGTAAATCAGTGCCCCAGACAACGGCTGAAGTGTAACCTGCAGACACAACACAAAACTGAGCGATTATCCTTTCTTGTAAGGATTCTGATAATCAGTACGGAATTGAGAAAGCACTGCTACTTTTTGTGTTACTTTTACTTCTTCACCAGGTTCAGAAACTGACAGTTATGTTACAACAGTTTCAGCCTCTTGAATAGTCACCCTTGAGACACCATTTTGATCAATCACCAGGAATACCAACCTCATCAATGTCTGCTTCGTCTCAGCAGGTTTTCTGTGAATGTGGTCGGCCACCAATAGAGTAGACATGACTAACAGTATTCAGTGACTCACCACGCCCTCCTTGTTCTCAAAGGTGCAGTGCTCATTCTGGATGTGGGGCCCGCTGAGCTGTATGTCCTGTGTGATGTTGGAGGAGCCGGACCCCACGCGAGTCACGCCGTCTTTGATGTAGTACAGCAAACACTCGGACATGAGTGGGTCTTCGTTCAGGTTAACCAGATGCGGCGTCTGCCAGCAATAGGGAAGGTTAGTTTGTATAGATACAGTCAACTCCCGATTATCCGGGAGCGGGTTTTCCCCTTCTAAACATAAATAGAGCAATAATAACAATTTATTTCGCTAAATTATCTGCAGAATCGTATTTAATTTAGTTTATTTATCAGAATAAATACTATACAAACAATTAGTAAACACAACATAATCTGAGAGTCTGTCATCTCGCCAAAAGGGCGTGTGATGGGGAGCGATGGCCTTGACACTGCTCTAACCACTGCACCTGGCTGGGCAGAGCGATGGACGGACAGACGGTCTGATGCGGACGTCTCAAAATAGAAACATCACAAAACAATCACCCTTCTCGCCGCTGCTCACCCTCTCGTGGGTTTTCCCCCCAGTGCGAAATTAATTAGCATACTGTTCGGTGTAGTTTAGAGAGTTCGGTGTTTAGAGATCTTCAACCTATTAAAGATCATTTGGCGTTTTGGATAGTATTTACTGCTATCAGCCATTGCTAGTATTAACTATTAGTATCTTGATTGTTTTTAGATTTTATCACAATTTCAAGATTTTCAAAATTATTTTATTTACATAAATATATCTTAAATGACATTAAAACACAATATTGTAGTATGAAAATGTTAATAAACCTTTATTATATTTGTAATATTCAATTTATTGGATCCCTTTGTTTTAACTGTGGTTTTGAGTTAACCATGACCCTCCAACCTGTCATTAACCCGGATAATCGGGAGTTGACTGTAGTTCTAAACCATGTACAAATAATGGACATTTTTGTATGAAAGAGTGGAAAGTAAATGTGAAACATTATGACTTTAGTCCCCTAATTAGATTGGATTGAAGAATTCTTAACAAAGTGTCAGCTCAAGTTAATGTAAACTAATTGGACACAATTGTTTTCAACTACAATGTATTCAGACAATACATTTATCAATTAAAATTTACTCGCAATAATTATTGATAGCAATCACACATTTGCAGCAGGCAAAATCCGAGGGACTGTGTACAGGTGCTACTTCCTCACAGTTCTAACTGCAGTACATTTAGAAAAACCTTAGTATTTCTATTTTTGTGACAGTCTTTATTTTTGTAGATTAAATTTTGTAGATTTTAAAGTTTTAATATTTGTATACTGTTTTTATTGATACATAATAAACACAATATTCAAGTTCAAACTTGATTATCGGTGTTATAATTTATAATATTATTAAAACTCTAATAGCATTTTTCCAAAACCAAATTTGTAAAAGTTTTTAAAAAAATTATATAACTTTGACTAATATTCTTCAGGGATGTTTCTTTTATCTTTATATAAAAAGAAACATAAAAAATAAAATAAGTTCACTGAAAATAAACACAAAAACCCTAATGATCTGAAAGAACTGAGATATTAAGACAGAATTAGTCACAAAAGTAATCCAGTATTTTTATGATTCAACAACATAGTTAGCTTAAGCTTAACATAATATGTATTTTAAGGCCAACTGCCAAATTGAGCTGTCTGTGTGTTAAATATGTTGACACTTTATGTTCACACACCTTCTTGGGTGAGAATACCCCGACAGTCATCCCATCTTCCTTGACTGCGACACCCATCTCCGCAAAAACAGCCTCCCGCTGGATACGAATAATCTCCGTCTTCTTCAACTTGTCTTCCCACGTTTCGTTTAGTTCTGAAAAAAGCATAAACTGTATTTGTACCTTCCAAGTATTTGGTAGGAAAAATCATCATTGACGTAAACCGAGTGTAAAGAGAGGTCCAACCCTCCTAGCTAATATTTTACTATTTTAAAGAAAACAAATATCCTTTGGGTAGTTTAAGGTGAAGTATTTTTTGAAGTTATTACAAATTTTTGAGCCCTACATCCTCCCTAACAAAAATTTTGGGTGAAAACTTCTTGTTAATGGATCTTTTTTCCTCTAAACAGATTGATAATGAGAAATATTGTTAAACTCAGATGTATTTGCCAGATTTGTTACAATTGGATAAAAACACATTTTTGACAAGGTTAAGATTGAAATTATGACACCTAGAATATGTTTTGAAGTAAAAAATAAACCACATGGATTAAATTGGTGAGAGAAAGATTGAATGATAAGACAATTCCATACTTCGGATAGAAATGAACTATTGTTGCTGACTGGTGAATTGGTAAACTAATGTGGTAGAAACTAACCGTCAAAAGCAATTATACATTTTTTAAATGTGGACACTAGGGGCATTAACAGTATGCATCTTCTAGGTTACAATATAAATGTTCATCTCAAAAGTTAAAATGGACATAAAAAACAACACAAACACAAAAAATACATTAATGCGACCCTGAAACATGCCCATTTGTACGTTTTTACGTGAACACCAAGTTCTACATTTTTGAACCTCCAAGATCCGTTCTGATGATGCCCCTGAGACATATGGGCAAACAATTCCCCACATTTAGTAAAAATACGATTTATTTTGATGTTAAGTCTTTTACCACACAATGTTAACTGTATCGGCATCCTATAAAGTGGAAAACTCTTTTTTTATAACTTTATCTTATCCTTAAGCATTTTAATGTAGAATGGGGAAAACTTGTATCGCAGAAAACTTACCCAGTGACCAGTTACCCAGTTATTTACAAATAAAACTTGAATAAGGATGTCATTACACTTAAAATAATTTAAATCAAAATCAGAAATGTGATTGCATGTATACTTTGCAAGATGTTAACATCTAACTATCTTAATTTGAAACATAGGTTAAGGATTTCTGGTAAAATACTGGTTAATAGATTAACAAAATTTGGTTACCACTCTATGGCATAGGCTACACAAAAACTACACAGTCTGTCATTTCATTGTGTTCAGTAAACAAAGAAGCTTAAATTCAATCAAATTTGCAAGGAATGAAGTCAAAACTGTCCTAAACAATATATATATATATATATATATATATATATATATATATATATATTTATATTTATATAAATGTTTACATAAAAATTGCAAATACAGAGTCTCTCGAGTTGGTAATCCTACCTGCGATCAGTTTCTCGCTGGCCTGTAGTTGGTCGACAGCCTCCTCAGCGATTGTGGAGGCTTGAACCATCTCTTTGGTCCCGTTCTCCCCTTTGATTACTTTAAGACCTTCCTCTCCTATGAAATATTCAATCTTGAGAATTCTGACATTAATTCTCAGGAAAAGTCATCAGGTAATAGGAGATTAACATAGATGTTCAGCAATACGAGATCTGGCACGATGTCAACTTGGAATAATGTTTTGATGCACCTTATTTATTTGATTAAACATAAAAAAGCAAACATTTAAATACTGTGCAAACAAAGAGATCAAACAAATAAATTTACATACATCCCTCATTTTGGAATATTAATTCTGGCTTATAAAAAATTCAACTAGATAAAATAAATAAAATACCTTAAACATTTATCCTTATTATTTGCCATTTCATATTTTTAACTTTTAAAAATATTTTACTGGTACATTTTACAAAGTCGTTATAGTAAGAAAATAAATAACCATTTTTCAGAATTAGCGTAGTAATAGAGCTATTTTTCTTGACGAGAAAACAGTAGCAAATCACTTAACACTGATGAACATAACAAATCAGGGAGCTATTAATCACTGAACAGCTGCAACACAAAATCAAGGAGAATGATGCTATCAAGACTAAGTACAGTACTGGCTGTGTTAAAAGAGAGCACCTGACATTACATTTCTTTCTGGATTTTAACATTATTTCAGCCTCTGTTAATTTGTTCTGTATTTTTGTTAAGGCAATTATCAATTACTCAATTGTTTGCCTTTTTTCTGTTCGAAATGGTATTTTCTTTGAAGATGGGTCATAATGTATTCTTTTTTGCGGCATACAATCTTCAAATAAATAAAATTAAAACACAATCTTTGAATTTTAAATCAATATATTTCCAAATGGAACTCTTTTATATATGTGATTATAATAAATTAAATCAAAACAACTACATTTATAGCTGATGATGAAATTAGTTTAATTTTGAAATGTATTGGTTTAAAAGTTAAAACTGTGTTATCTTTTCACTTTTGTAGACAAAATGGCAATCTGGAGCACTGATCCTGGGACTATTACCTGTGTGATAAGGCACAATGGTGAAATACTGGAATAGTAAAATTTTTCATTCTTACCATTTCATTCTTTAGGTTTTCTTATGAAACAAAAAAACCTGAATTGAAAATGAGCTAAAATACCATAATTAATATTAAATTTGCTTGAGAGAGGTATTGGCCCTCTCTCTAAGTTATGAAAATGCGTAAAAAAAACAAAGGTTCGTGTTTCATTTTTATTTTTACAAAATAACTGCGGGGCGAGCCATACGACCGGTATGGCGCATGACCGGGAGGTAGCCTCAAGCTGGTGCCTAACAGCTCGACCAATCAGATCGAGCTCACTACAGGCACCTTGCGATGGAGGCATACAAATTTGATTCATTCATGTGGAGTGACAATCAATACTGAGCATCAGATGTCGTATGACATCGTAAAGGAGTAAACGGAAATATCACAAAACAGTTCACGGATTATTAGGATTTATTGTGTACAGTATCTGGCAATTTTAGTAGATAATTAACATATAAACTAGATTAGCAGAAACAATGAATGTGAAAGATTATTCATCAAAATTTAATTATGTTTTACATTTATATTTGATTACATTAATCTCTCGTTCTTCCGACATTAACATCAGAGTATATGACATGTTTGGAGGCCTGGTTGCTGGCCTCCAGGTTCCAATCTCTGAGAAACACGTCAGCTTAAGGCGCTGCTCCGCGTTCGTAATTTATTGATCAACCTTCCTTATTTACAATTTAACCAATCATTTTAACAAAATGTTAATGATATGCCACGGTTGATACATTATTTGATTGGCAATGCATTTGCAATACGGCGATGTAATTGCGATTAAAGCAATCTTTACAATAGAAATGAGTTTTTTAAAGAATTTATGGAAGTATTTGAAGCTGCGAAGTTGGCAGCTATGATGTCTGCTCTGATTATGCACCCTGCCATTTAGATTAAATAATCAACTTAATTTTTAGCAATGTGTCATTGGACAGCAAGGTTTTACTCACTACTGAGCCGATCATGTGCCAAACCGGACATGTGCGCTCATCCCACAGTTGCTTATATTTAATTTTTATTAGGCTTTGAGCAATCGTACATGCAAGAGCATACAAGGTACAACACACTACAGGTGTAAGGTGTGTGAGTAAAGTGTACGTTATCAAAGCATGTACGGAAGCAATTCAGTTTAAAAGGCATTTAAAATGTATACAAACAATTTCACAACCATACAAGTAAAAAAGGCAAAGCACATTTTTAGTAACAGATAAAATAATAATTTCAAAACCTAAATATTACGTTAATTTTACATTTTGGTATAAATACTTTGATGCTAATTCGTTGATAAAATCGATAAGTTTGATATAATCGGTTGAGGTTTTAAATATTAATTAGAAACTCACCAATAGATTATAGAAACAACATTTTAATAAAGTGCAGTTTTTAGTAAAAATATGATGACATCTGTATTATGTTACAGCTGTAATAGTTCACCAAGAATTTCAACTGATATCTCATCTCCCGTTTTAACTTATAATATTTACTGATAATTATTTATTTTTCAATTTTAAATATCCATGTTTTAAAATAAATTTAAATTTGCCTCTCATAACGAATGAGCTAGTTGCCAGCAAAGATCAATTGCAATTAAAGAAAGTGAAAATCTCTTCCAAAGTGGAGTAAGATTAATTAATTGTTGTCTTAATTACTTGGCTTTTTCCTCTCTTTGTCCTTGTTTCATAGGTTCCCTTTCTCACAGCCCAGACAAAATTGACGTTTCAGGTCTTTGGGTTGCCGTAAATTCATTTTTATAGATGTAACATGCTAACAAAGTAAATATTACTAATTTTTTAAGCCCTGTACCTAAAACAGGGTTTTAGGTACAGGTATTGCTGAACTTATATTCACAACACCTTTGCATGAATATAATAAAATATAATTATACATTGCACGGCCATCAAAATGATTTAAAATTAAATTGCAAAGTGTTTCCGGGAGCTCTGGCATCAAAGCAGAATGACAGAACTAGTCATTATAGAGGCTGGAACATAAATACTGTCGTGTTTAATAACTCTTCAAATTAAACAACATGAACGATTTTAACAATTAAACAAAAAAGGGGACTGTGCGCATTGCTAGGCCAGAGATAGTGAATGCAGAAGCGGAGAAAGCGATGAGACAAATCTACTTACTATTATTCTCTTTAGCCTTTTCATACACGACTTTACCATCCGGCCCTATCCAGGGGAAAACAAGAGCAAATCAGTAGGATACAGAGTCAGAGAAAGTACGGGTGCACAAGTCAGTCACCATAACAGAATCATCGTGAAAGGATCGATACAGTATGAGTATACGTGCGCTGAAACCTGCAGAGAACCTCGGAATATTGCTAAAACTGACCATGCTGTTTGAAGGGGGAGTTTAGAATCATAATGGGTTAATATTAGCAATACAGTTTGTATAGTTTAAAAAATACTGATTGTAAAGTTTAGTTTATTATAGGGAAATTACAACATTTACTTTTGTAGATTCCTTTTTCATAATCTAGACTGGATGATAGTTATTTCATTCCAAGATACTACATTTTATAACTACCCACGAAAAACAACTAAACTGAGTTCATGTTTTCTGAAGTCTTTAGGTAAAAGGAAAGGCAAGGAATTTCTTGTTTAACTTTGAGAATGAGAGTTTATTTAAGTATACATAATAGTAAAATTAAATCATTTACAAAGTTACTCAATAGGCATTTTTATATTTTAGCAATATTCTTTCGGGCAATTTAAATAAATGATCTCTCATCTGACAACTGGTTAAGGTCATGTACATTCCAAATATTACTCAGTTAAAGTGTATTATGTTACAGTAGTATGTATATACAAGGGATGACATGCTTTGACCAATCAACCACTTACCTTCTTGTACTTCGATTCCTTCCGCCTTCAGAAGATCTCTCAACCTCTGAATCTCTTCTTTCAGCTCTCGGATCAACTTAGCGTTGGCGTCTTCATTAACTACAGCCTTGCATACAATCTGTTTTGCGCGGTCTGCATACCTGTAGACAACGAACGTAAACGTGAGTTGTGGTAGTAAAATAAACCACATACAAAATAACTGTGTTTAAACTCCTAACCTAATGTTTTCTATAAATTAATAGTTGTAAATTAATTTTATTTTCAAATCTTTAATTTAATTAATTCAACATAAAACATTACATTAAACAAATACAGCTGTAATTTTCTATTAATCATTAATTAGTTCCAAACTTTCAAAGGTTTTAAATCTTTTTTAGCCCACAGCAGAGTACAGTAGCAGCTAATCCGCCACGTTCGGGACTTTAGTAGTTCCGGATTACTGAACACTGTCTAAAAATAGCCGTTATTGCGAGAGTAGCGGAAATAACGCTACAAATGGGGAGTCAAAAGAATATCATTGGTCCATTATTCCATGTTTTATTGACATTTCTCTGATTTCGGCAGTGATGGAAAATGTTAAATAACCCCGTAGCAGCAAACCTGCGTACTCAGAGAATTTCCAATGTATATTTACATATCTTAATAACACACAAAGCCACATACCAAGTTTCATAAATATACATTGATAAATAAATGATTTATGACATTTTAATTATTCTCCATAAGAATAACATGGTGTCTGAGGATGCAGGTTTGCTGAAGCAAGGAACAAAAAATGGGTTTTTATACAAATATCAATATAAGTCAACTAGGTAAAGCCACATACCAAGTTTTATTAATTTATGTTCATAGTTAAAGGAGATAACATTTTACTTATTCTCTATAAGAATAACATGGGGGCTGAAAACGCTGATTTGCTGCTATGGGAACTATCGGCAAAATAATGGTTTTTTGTGCAAATAGACCACAACGATATGAAGCAATATACCAAGTTTTGTCAGGATAAGTTGATAAATAAGCGAGATATACAAATTTTCTTATTCTTCATAAGAATTACATTGGCCAAAATACTGTGTTTAGCACTTGCAATATCTCTATAACCAATTGATGTAGAGCAATGATCAAAACACCAAATGTGAAAAGTAATTCAATGGTGAAAAGTAATACCCCGTCGCAGCAAACCTGCATACTCAGCGAATTTCCAATGAATATATAACATAAGACATTAAAACACTTAACAGGATTCATAAGAAGTGATTCACAAACAAGCGATATTTAAAATATTAATTATTCTCCATAAGAATAACATGGGGGATGAGTACGCAGGTTTGGTGCAACAAGGAACACAAAATAATGGGTTTTTATGCAAATATCAATAGAACTCATCTTAGTGAAGTCAGATACCAAGTTTCATTCATATACAGTAGACTCCCGATTATCCACGACCGGATTACCCGCGTTGCGGCTTATCCGCGATCGGTAAAAAAAAAAAAAAAAAAACGCAACTGCGGCAAGCGAAGTTTAGAGCGTAAACGTCTATCCTCGCGCCTGCAAATTATAGCTACCGCGCGCGACGCACTTGGCCTTGGGCGAGAGAAAGGGGTTACTAGCGGTCAAACGGAAGCCCGCCCGCCAAAACATTAGTCATCTCCCGCCATCCCTCCAGACCGCCATATCGTACGCAACTGCCCGCCATTATCATTATGCAGAGGGACAATTGGACTTCTTGGAAGGGAAACATGACACCTCGTTGTGCGATCTCATTGTTTATTTTCCTCGAAGCCAATAAAGACGACAACTTCGACATTAGGCCTGTAATATAGTGCACTTGTCTCACGTATTGGACTGTTATTTTACCGATGTGAAAATATTGTTTGTGAAATAATTGTGTGTTTATTAAAAGATACGTACAGTAATCTTGTATTTGAAGTCTTTCACATTATTAAACCTAACATTCAGTAGCTTAAAGGTTATTATTTTGCTCTCACAGTCGTTTTTAACTATTTCAAGTGTGTTTTAGGTTAGGTTTGGTTTATCCGCGATTTCGATTATACACGATCGCTCAGCCACCCATTACCGCGGATAATCGGGAGTCTACTGTACATTCATAAATAAGCGATATATAACATTTAATTATTTTCAATAAGAATAATATGGGGATCAAGTACCTAGGTTTGCTGCAACAGGAACCATAGGCGAAAAATTGTTTTTTTGTACAAACAACAATAAACCACATCCAGAAGAAGCCATATACCAAATTTCGTCAGTTTATGTTGATAAATAAGCGAGATATAAAATTTTTCTTTTTCTCCATAAGAATAACATTAGACAACGTACTGTGTTTAGCACTTTCAATATCTCAGTAACCAATTTATATAGAGCAATGATCAAAATACCAAATTGTTTGTTTTTTTATGCTGAATTCAATGGTGAAAATTAAAATTTGATTTAAATAAAAATTACATGTGGAAACCCCAAAAAACCTATTTTTGGGGTACAAAACCCCCCCAAAACCCCCCTTCGGATGGTGCGATTCGTCTGGTTTTCGAACTCGTTCAAATAAATGGTACTTTACACATTTGTACCAAATTTCAATAAGACCTTTTTTACGAGAGTTATCGTGCTTACGGACACACACACATATATATATATATATATATATATAAATAGGCTTAGTAGTTCTTCTTAAAAATATGTCTATAAAGACGCCTAAAGGCTTATATACATTTAAGAAATTAACACCATTTTGTTGCAATATTTTGAGATATTCTCTTTATCAAGCACAAAAAATGAATGACAAACAAAAACAACAGATCATATGTTATTTACACATTTTGTTATGGGCAAAAAACAAACTTTGAGACTGTGCCCTTGAGAATAAAAATACTCAAATTAAAAACCTCATTGCAAAACTACGAACTGAGACGAATCGTTTGACATTTCAAACATTAAAATTGGTCAAGAAATAAGGGAGGAGTTGCATTTACAAAAAACGTCTTCACATGTTATATATAAGGATGCAACTATGTTTATTGAGACTTACAGCTAATATCAGTTTATTTTACTTGTTTTATTCAAATCTCAGGCTATCCAGATGCTGGTCGATGTAAACAAGCTTTCTTAAAGTTTAAACATAGCCTTCCACATCTCTCTGCGCCCTCTTAGAGCCTGTACAGTCTTTGCGATAACCCAAGCACTGCCATGAATGTGTTTAGTATAATAGAAATGGTAGATAGGTACTGTAATTCACGTTTGTTCTTGGGCCTTTCAAATTAGTTTCTTTCTTATTTCTGTAATGATTAAATGCATTGATGGTTTTTTACATATGTATATATATAAATAAATATATATATATATATATTTTTGTTAAATGTGTTTTAAGAATGGTTAATGTTTCAGTATTGTAAGACTATAGTGCAATAAAACCAAAGTTTGTTTGCATTTATATTTTATTACAATATTTTGTCATGTTAAAACTAGGGATGAGACAATTCCAATTTTGTTCGATTCTCGATTCCGATTACATCGATTCCTAATAATAGGTGAAATAGCAAAGTAATGTTTTAAAAATGATTAAAGACAATAAGTTAGTCAGTAATTGATTTTTATTTAATAAATTGAGACATTCAGTTGGTTGGTAATTATTTTCCATTAATAAAATAAACTTACAAAAATAAATACTGGTAGTAAAAAATAAAAACTAAGTTGAATTGCATATTCATTTTTCATATAATTGTTATGCTTTAAGTTACATAAGTCTCCCATGATATTTGCTGAAATTGGTTTTCTTGAGTTATAAAAGAATTACTTTGGATGGTAACTATTCTTGACCGATAAAAAGACATTTGTAATCTTAATGTTAAATTTAGGGTTTTAATTTTTGGATAAAATTAGAAAGCAATTTTTTTGAATAATTAATTTTTAATGATTGTAGATCAATGTTTTTAAATATACTGTAATGTTATTTAGCAGCTTTTTGTAGTTAATTATCAAACTAATTTTTAATGCAAATTATACATAATTTAACGCTAATTTCACTAGTATACTGTAGTAATATAGAAAAAGAAAATATGTTTAATATTTAATATAAATTCATACTTCTTGGGGAAAAACATGGTTGTAAGATAATGACTCAATGACTCAAAGAAATAATGTTCGTCAGCCGACTGATTTATTTCAACCGGACACCACTCCTCCCCTCCCTTCCCGTCTTCCTTCCTTATCTCCAAGGTCAGATTTTTGCCCCGACCCAAACACTCCCCGTGCCCTTCTCTTACTTATCTTACTTCTCAGATAAATAACTCACCTGTCATTGTCTCCTTTCATATGACCTAAAAATAGATTTTAGGCTTATTTTTTCAGTCATATATTTTGTTAAACATTAGTTAACGGCGTAAATCTGAGTAAACGGCGGGAGTACATGTGCAATTTTCAACTACTTGACTCAAATTTTTGATGGTTAGCGGCGTAAATCTGGGTAAACGGCAGGAGTATTGATGGCCTGGAATCGATAGAAACGGAATCGACTTTGGGCCATCGATTCTCGGTTCCAATTCAAAAACCTGAGAATCGGTGGAATCAAGAATCGACAATTGGAATTGACTCATCCCTAGTTAAAATCTTAGTTGCATTTATAACTTTAACTTATTACAGACATTCTCGTATTTTTTTACACTTAAGGTTCTTTATCTTAGACAATCCAGCTTTAGTATTGCGTTTTGTTGAATCCCCCCCACGGTATGCTTTTTATTTAAAAAAACCATCATGCCCAAATTCATAAATTTACTTCCAGAAGAACTTAAGAACATAATCACCGTACAGACTAACCACTATAATATCACTAAATTGCTAAAAGAGCGTCAATTCTACACCATTGATGAATAAACCACATGGTGGGACTACTTCAATTGAAATATTGCTTCTGCTAATTTATTTTATTATTTGTTTATTAAAACTTCACTAATATCTTCTATGTATTTTCTTGTTTTGTCATTATATAACTTCCTTTTTATTTTGACACCAATTTTGTACTCAATGAATATATTGAGTACTGGCATTTTGCATTGTATTGAATTGTAAGTTTGCAAATGTGGTAAAAATTTTAAAAAAACCTTCCACCCCTTCCCCTGAATAATTTGTTGTAGGGTAAAAGGTTTACTATATGTCTCATCAACTCCCGCACCTGAGCGTGGAGAGGGTCTCATCGTAGTTGATGTCCGCGGGGCTGATGGCCGCGATCATCGCAGTCTTGGAGTTGCCTCCGAGGTTCTCCCGCAGCAGCCAAGTCAGCACCGAGTCACGGTACGGGATGAAGTTCTCTTTCTTCTTTTTGTTTTTCATTGCCTAAATAAAAAATCTATGATGAAACACCAACTACTGTACACACTGTTTAATTATTGTCTGGATTGTTTTATAGCACAAAAGTAAACACACATTTTATGTTAAAAATCGTGATTTTTTAAAATCTACTATGTTATAAGCAAAACTCACGGGTTAAACTTTATTGCCAAGTAAATATAAAAACATTTTATGGGTTTCATCTTATGCCTACTTAAACAGGAGTTCATGACAGCCTTAAACAAAGAGTTATATTTACTTGAGAAGTTTGAAACCAAATTAAAGAGGGTAAAATGTGGCTCCATTCAGTAAGAGTGAAGGGGGGATGTCTTGTTTATATTATGTATTGATAACCAATTGTAATCGTTTTTGATTGTTTCATGGCTGGATTAGATATGGCAGGAGCGTAGAAATATCTTATACCCTTACTCATCTTGGTTTCTATGACTGATAATTTATTGTGCCAATCAATCACACATATTATGAATCACATATTATGAATATTATTTAAAATTTAAAAAAAATAACACAATTTATCAAATTATTTTTTGATTTAATCTGACTACTTGGTGATTATTTTTTGTGCTAAAATGATTTATTAAATAAATTAAATACATATTCCATGCGGTTAATAGTGAGTCATCTAAAAACTCTTAGAGTTTAAAACTTTCAAAACCTTAAAAAGACAAATAAACAAGTTAAACTCTTTTTTGTAAAAAATATGACTGCAAAGGACTATGTTAATATAGTCCAAAAAAGTCTGATAAAACATATCAAGAAACTTGTACAGTAGACTCTCAGAAATCCGGATTGCACTTATCCGGACTCCCGGTTATCCGGTGATCTTGAGTAAAAGAATTTGTTGAAAATAAAAATGAAAAACGGAAATTCATGATTTAGCCCCTTCAGTTTTCACACGATTATCCCACATTACACAAATGTCATGAAGTTTGCATTATCAGGCATATTAACACGACCTCGGATGGTTTGCGTCTTCCCTCAGCCCAACCGTGCCGTTATTGGTGTTTGTTATTGTTTACGTATCCGGTGCGCTGCTCCGTTCAGGTCTTCTCCTGCCGATGACTCATCACTGATGATGTAAATTAGTAGACCGGTGAAACTTAGCACATAAACAAAACTTAAACGCATATTGTCATAATTGTTCACTATAAAGGCGCAATTTATGACTCATGCCCACCTCTGGGAAATCCGGACCAGCCGGCCGCCACAATAGTCCGGATTGTTGAGTGTCTACTGTATATATAAAAATAACAAAGTTAAATAAGTGTAAATAAGACTTACAGACTGTAAATAATGTCCGCCCAAAGGAAGCCCCAGGTGCAGCGGAGGGAAAAACACAGCTTTATTAGTAAAATGTTGCAAGTCACGATCGCATATTTATAAATTGTTGAAAGTATTTACTGTCAAATATACTCAACAAATTTCTATACATTTCAACTTTACATTTTTATACACTCTATATTCTAAAAAATCTATTACCATCAATATGGACGACTCAAATTTAATAATTTCTGCTAAAACTGAAAATGAGGTAGAAATATCAGCATACATTAAACCTTTCAAATCTGCAACATTTTTTTTATTAAAAACAAATTGTTATTAAATACTGAAAAAACTAACTTTATTTCCTTCCGCACAAAGCAAAACAGAAAATATCTTAATCCCCTTATACTAGCAGGTGATAAAGAGATAGATAGATAAGAGATAACTCATTGAGATTTGCACGACTGGTCAGTTTTGGTCAAGTGTGGGAATCGAACCCACAAAGTTTGTATCAACACCTGGCCAAGGTGTCTCTACGACTTAGCCAACTGAGTTACCATGACCAGTGGCCTAGCGGCGTCATATCGGTTTATAGTCAGTCCGCACCCCTAGCCGAGAGAACCATAGTTGCCCGCAGTCATTAGTTACAGATTTTGCTAAAAGAATGCAGCATCAATCAAATCCTGTTATAGGCCATTTTGAATCGAATATAATTACTACTTTAATGGGTTAGTTAGTCAGTGAACAATGTTTTAACGACCAAACCATTTTGCTGATCTTCTATCACTAATAAATTAATTAGTACAAAATATTCCTTAACCGATAAAAAAAATACCTTGAAACAAGTATAACTGTTAATGATATTGATATACTAACTTTTTAACAATTAAGTACTGGCGTGGTATTTTGGGACGTTACTCGCACGGAGGTCCGAAAGACGCTCATTAAAAAAATGTAATTAAATTATGAAGCACATTTCGTCACAACTGTCATGGTTTCTTCACATTTGGGTATGTTTTAGCGAATTTCCCCTATAGGGAAGAAGCTATTACCGTAGGTTTCATGGTAAGACTTAAGCCCGAGACCGTGACAAATTTTTTTTTAAGGTCCCAAGATGACTAAAACAGTATTCGTTCAAATTTATATATATGTATATATATATCTATATATATATATATATATATATATATATATATATATATATCTATATATGTGTCCGTGAATGCGATAACTTGAGTAAAAAACGTCCGATTTTGATGAAATTTGGCTCAAATGTGTAAAGTGACATTTATGACTTTAAGTTAGAAAACCAGAAAAATCGGACTATGGGAAGGGGGGTTTATGGGGGTTTTAAATTTTCCAAAAATCAGTTTTTTGCATTTTTCACCCTAAAATTTTTGAAACACTTAATTTTGGTTTTGACCATGTTATAGAGCTTAAAAAAATCAAATAATATGGTATTTTGAATTATTAACCTAGGTTAAGTGGTTGCGGAAAAAATCCAAAAAACATGCTCATAAAATCTCCCATGTTAATCTTATGGGAAAAAGGTTTTTGGCTTTTTCTCAGTTAATTTTACTTTAAACTTCACATTTGCTTTTACCAATCACTTCAGCTCCACAAAACAATCATTTTGGTGTTTAAATTGTGATCCTACGTCTAACCGTTGCAGAGATATTCAAAGTACTAAACACAGTACGTTGTCCAATGTTATCCTTATGGAGAATAAATAAAATTTGATATCTCGATTATTTATGAATGTATATTGATGAAACTTGGTATGTGGCTTCATGTTGTACTGGTATATAGATATTTGAACAAAAAACAAATGTTTTGTTGGTTGTCCCCGTAGCAGCTAACCTGCATACTCAGCCCTAATGTTATTCTTATGGAGAATAAGTAAAGTTTTATATCTCCCTTAATTATTAACATAAACTAATAAAACTTAGTATGTAGCTTCACCTGGTTGAGTTAAATTGATAATTGCATAAAAACACATATTTTGTGTTCCTTGTTGCAGCAAACCTGCATACTCAGTCCTATGTTATTCTTATGGAGAATAAATAAAATGCTATAGATCACTTATTTATTAATTTATTTTTATAAAACTTGGTAAGTGCCTTTATGTGGTAGTGAGAAACATATACATTCATTGGAAATTCGCTGAGTACGCAGGTTTGCTGCGACGGGGGTATTTAACTGTGTTATATAAATTTGAAGCCATTGTAATAATGCCTAAATTGTGCACAGCACCGCAGTTAACACATTCCAGTTACGAGAACTAAATTTACAACTGTGGGGGTCTTAGAACACCCCGCACCAGGGCTTAAGGTTTAACCAGTCTTAAAAAAAGAATGGGTCTATTTATATTAATGCAGTTCAATAAAAGCTTAAGCACGTTAGGCCCTCACATATAGCCTGATAACACGTGGGGGCCGCACCCACCATTGGTCCACCGTTACATAAACTCACCACCCTAAACACCCCCACAGGAGCGGAGGCGAGCCCTCACAAACACAACTAATCTACCTAGACATCAGTTTTACCAATTTAATAAGTCGGTAAACGTGGTTTTCAAAATAGTCCTACAAAATGACTAATTTCCCAATAAACAAATCTGAATTATCACACGGATTTGGCAAGATTCTAGTGGTTTCAGTGACTGGGCCTTGGGCGCGTGTCTCGCTACGAATAAACTAGCTGTCACAGCAACCATTAAATTACTTTGAATGCAGCTATTCAAGCCACTACTTAGTAAAGTAGAAGCTCGCTAATTCGGCACGGCACGTTCAGGACTTTTGCAGTGCTGGATTATCGAAAATGCCGGATTACTGAGTGCCGTCTTAAAATAGCTGTTATTGCGAGAATAGCGGAAAATACCGCTACAAATAGAGAGTCAAAAGGAAATTATTGGCTAGCAGGCCATTATTTCTTTTTTACTGTGCTTTCTCTGATTTCGGTAGTGATGAAAAATGTTAAAAATAAATCAACATTTCAACCAGAAAATAGATTTACAGTACTATATTTTAATAAATACATTACAGTTACTGCTGCCGATTGCCCGTGGACTCTGCCAAAACCACCCGAACTCAACCAAAAGACTTTTACAGTGTATAAACATTTTTTTAACCCTTTGACCGATGCCAGATTACTGAAAGTGCCGGACCATCGGATGCCGAATTAGTGGGCTTTTACCGTAATTTATTATATCGTCATCTCTTAAGTCGCCAATAGAAAATCTCTCGAGTTCAGTCAATTGTATTACAACATAAGAACTAACCACTTCTGCCAGTGCGGATATGACTTTCCCCAGCGTTGTGAGGCTCTTGTTGATGTTCGCCCCCTCTTTTAACCTCGTCCCCTTCGCCCCCGTGGAGTCGGCCCTCTCGGACCCGGCCAGGTCCACCAGCGAGATCTTGCTGACCTTCTCCGTCGTCAGTTCGGTCATCTTGTCAAACCTCTGTTGTGTGAAGAAAATGGTGAAAACTGCGTGAGACCTACTCGATGTCTCGTTCATGTTAGTTGCTGCGACAGTCCTGGAAAAACGTACTCAATTTTAGTAATTGTAATATAAAATATGAGCTTATTTTCTGTATATTTACTGTATAACTGTGTATTCTGTAAGTAGGTACAGGATAAGAGTATATATGCAGTGTGTTTGATACACCACAATGGCTTCATATATTAACCCATTAAGGTAGTAATTTTATTCTTTTTGCTGTAGCCGTAGATTAAAAACTAAGGAGTATGCTTAAATATTTGCGTTATAAATTAAATTTGCACCTATAATAATATAATATAACTAAGAAAGATTTATCCTATGACCTAAAATTATCCAAAAGAAAAGTAGATATTTTCCTACAGTGTTCCCAGGGTTATTTATTTAATAATTTGCAATGGAATTTCGGTTAACAGCAAAAACTTTCATCAACCATTTCTGAGTTCGGTCATCCCATTACGCAAATATTTGAGCGTACTCCTAGTCTATGCTATAGCCTACAATGGGATCCAATTAGTGCTGCACCCTAGTAGCAAAACCTATAACTAATGATTGCGGGCAACTACAGTTTTCGAAGCTATGGGGCGCAGACTGACTATAAACCTATCTTGCGCTGCTAGGCCGCTGGTCGTGATAGCTGTGTGGGCTAAATCATGGAAACACCTTGGCCAGGTGGGTTCGATTCCTGCTCACGACCAAATCTGACCAGTCATACAACTCTCACTTAGATAACCGATCTGTGGCAACAATGGTGGGTGGGCTTAAGTAAAATAAACAGTGGCAGGCTTGCTTGGAAGTTGGCGGAATTGCTTAGTTCTTTGTGAGTTGCACATGGTCAACAATGATTTTACAACTTTTTAGTTTTGTCTACTGAGTCTGTGTGTTAACATGACTCTTTAAACTGAAAGAAAGCAGTATTTTAATTATAATACGACATTAATCCATTTTAAAAACACCAATTTTTTATTCCAATCCATAGGTTTAAAAAATTACAATAAGGAACGAAACCAGCTCGTATTTCTACGCCAATGGGTTAAAAAAGAAAACAGAAAATTATCAATCCAAACAAGTTTGATTAACTACATTTTTAAACAGTTTTTGGCTATTGGTCACCTTTGGGAGACATCCCCGAACGTGGTTTAAGGTAACTTTAAATATAAGTATAGATCAAATTATAGTAACTTTTAAGGTCTTTATTCAATAAGCAGACTGCTGCAAACCCGACCTTAACTAGACAACTAGGTCAGAAATGGAAGGCAGTCAAAGGTTGCTTTAAAATATGTTAGTCATACATTAAACATTGTATATATACAATGTTTAATACAAACAATGGAACATGGAAGATCCATAAAACTCTTTACTTTTATATTTTAACCTAAAAAATCGGTTTATAAAATTTTTACCTCTTCAAAATTTTGGGGACTTGGGGAATTAGTGATGAACAGTCCAGGGCTTTGGCTGTTATATAATACGACTTTGGGGCTTTTTAAAACAACGTTGTATTTTACAGTGATGTCAGATCTAATTTATTAACCCCACGATACGTTCTCATCAAACCTTGAAACAGAATAGTCCCACCACCTGTCATTGTTCATGTTTTTCCTCTAGACAGAGTACTGTCCAGGGCAACAATTGTTTCTCTGAATACCTCTATCATTTGGTAGGTTGGTGTGCAATACAGAAATAGGATAAAAAGATAGGGAAAAAGGTAGGATACAGATAACTCATTTTATAGATGGATTGATGAATGAGAAAGCACATAATGTACACACAATAAAATGTAATATTTCGGCTATACTTGATACTTGACTAATTCTCCTTAAGTTTGATAAAGGCTGCCAAAATATTACCTTTCATTGTGTGCACATTATGAGTTCTCCCACTTATCAGCCCCTCTATAAGTTAGCTGTATCCTATCTTTTTCCCTCTACTGAAAGGTTCACACCTTGTGCTTTTTCCTAAACACCTAACTTGAAAACTTGGTAATTACAATCAGATCCTGATCGAGACCGAGTTTCAAAATAGTAGGGAATTTTCTGGATTCCAGTGAGTATAGGAAAACTATAAGGGTGATGGGTTAAACCCTTTGCAATTGCAACACAACATTTTTACAAAGTGCCCCGTATTAGGAAGGTTAGCCTTAGGGGCCATGCATATATTACGTAATGCCTCACCAGGAGGGGGGGGGGTACAGCACATCGTGACAGGCCGTAACACGGAGGAGGGGTGGTTAAGGGCT
Source organism: Allygus modestus (assembly GCA_963675035.1). Taxonomy (NCBI): domain Eukaryota; kingdom Metazoa; phylum Arthropoda; class Insecta; order Hemiptera; family Cicadellidae; genus Allygus; species Allygus modestus. The sequence continues at coordinate 230,802,883 of OY776112.1, read as the reverse complement.
GTGTGACAGAGCAAGGAGGGAGGGGGTCAAAAAGGGCTGAATATAGCGTGACTTAATTTATGCATGGCCCCTTACCTGGCCTTGTTGCCCTCGTCTATGAGGTCTGCGATGTCCTGGTACGACGTGACGGCCAGCTTGGACAGATCCTCCACGTACGGCCCCAGCAGCGGATGCTCCCTCACCCTCAGGTTGCCCTTGTTCTTGGGGTTCAAAAGGTCTCTCACCCTCTCGCAGTAGATCTCCATGTAGCTCACCTGCGAGTCAATCCAAACTGTAACCTCCATTGCTTCCAAACCAGCAAAATATCCTTAACCCTTCCCAAGCTTTGGACGTATATATACGCTGACAATAATATTCATCTGGGAGCGTTGGACATATATATATATATATATATATATATATATATATCTCAATTTGACACTAGAAAGTGTATGACGAATATGTACGCCAGACATGTAAATTTAATTGAGGTTTTGTACAGTTGTTTTGTATTATTTCCAGTTACTTTTAGCCATTAGTCTATTTTTATTTTATTTTAGTGGTACATTTTCATTTGGTGAGTTGGCAACACTATTCTCACAATAGCTGTCATCACTGGCCGGCTGATGCAATCCTTTGACCAGGGGTGGCCTGTCAGTTTTTTAGCGCCCGTACAAAGACCAAACTTGCCGCCCCCTTCCCCGCCACATCAACCTAAACCACCCCCCCATAGTTTTGAAATATTTAAAACAACAAATGCGCACAATTGTAGTAAACGTATCAAATACACTGTGTATCAACAAACAATGATGTGTTTCTTTAAGAAAAGTAGTAAAAACGAACTTCAAAACTAAGTAGGGAGCGGAAAGTACATACTGATAACAGAACACCTGTCCTGAGCATGGGAAATATTTCACTGAGGGAACCAAAACAAACATCAAAACTGACCAAGATGCTAACCGTTCCGGGAATCTATGAGGCTGAAGTTTGCAATGAAAACAGCAAAGTTTGTTGTTTGAGTTATTTTTGTTTTTGCCAAAACTAATGATTCTGAATATAATTTATGTTTATTGTTTCTATTTTATAACACGTTTTTCAGTTACATGGACTCTATCTTTGAGTATTTAATCTTTAAGCTTTAATCTATAAAGCTTTATTTATTTATTTATTTTTTACTCTCCGATATATCAAATGTTATCTTCTAAAAGTGTTTGGATCACTTAAGTTTAGTGACAGTGACTCTGAAAACTCAAGTTGGGTGTTAACATATTTTTTTCGTTAATACAAAACTATGATATACTGTCGAAACTCACTCAGTAGCCTACTGCCACTTTGGAAGAAATACAGGCGATTAGTCGGAACCACGACCAGAGCAAAAATAATATGTAATGACAAGAAGTAATTTTAATACTTAACATTTCCCACTCCATCTCCAGTACTCCGAAAATAAACCCCTAAGTATTTGTAACTGTTTACCACATCAATTCTTTAATTCTTATACCACCATTTATCCTGCTGCCTCAGCTTCCCCCGAGTAACCAATCAAAGGGGGCGCATTAATTTTTCCCCTTTATTACATATATTAGCAATATTAAACTCAAATAATTGTAACTTCAACTAAAGATGAAATCCCGATTAAATACTCTCCAATCCCCAAACCATATTTTTCCTCATCTAGGAAGTAGTAAAAAAATAAAAAAATAAAAAAAGAATCAAAGAGGGCGGATTAAAACAATTAGTTGCATCGTGTAACTTGATATATTCACATTGCAAATTTTACTGTACCGTATTGTGAGTTTTATTCACTCTCAATACAAATCAGAATGCCCTGAAGTTGTCCCAAATCGATAGAGGTCAAAAACACTTCAGGATTTGGAATAGAGGGGAGCGGAAGTTATGTTACCTGAAATGTAAATTTAATGTTTAAGTACACTAAAGGTGCAATATGATGAATACACAACTTTCTTTCAAATAATGCCTTCCAAAAACCTATGATACTAATATACAACAAATTTACAAAATAAGTCGGGTTTATTTTCATTTTAAAATTCTTTTTAGCGCTACGGACAACGCCCCCCATGACCCGTCAAGAGTGCCGAGTGCCGCGCCCCATGCTGGAGCACGGCTCACACTGCCCTAGACCCGATACTGCCTTTGACATTGTCTAGCGCGCAGACAGTTTGTCTACGTTCAGTCAGTTGTTTACAAGATTTTGTGTGAAGTACAAGCTAATGATATTTTGCACAATGTTTTTTGTGCATCATACTGTGTCGTGATATTTTTCAAAATGACATTCATAGTGAATGATTGATATATATAACACGTCCTAATTTTGGTCACCAAACTTTAAAAAAATTACTTCTATCATGAAAGTGAAAGGAATAATTTACTTTAATTATAAGATAGAACTAGAAAATGATAAATATTTCAAAATTCTTTTTGTATTCTTAATATTTTTGTATTTTAATATTTTTGTATTCTTTAAGATTTTTTCCTGGCGGTATTTTTATTGTTATTGGACGTTATTCTTCATGCTCTTGTTCTTGTTACTGCTTACTGCTGATAATGGGTTCAGTAAACATAGTTATCGAATTTATCTATAAATTAGCCAACTGCAAATTTATCTATAAATTAGCCAACTGCAAATTTATCTATAAATTAGCCAACTGCAATTTACCTATAAATTAGCCAACTGCAAATTTATCTATAAATTAGTCTGACTGCATACAACAAGGGTTATCTTATGGAGATGGTTACTCAGTAAATATATTTTCTAAACCTAAATAAATTAGAAAGAATTAGCTGTTAACTATAAGGAATTGAGGTTGGCTTGAGATTAACAACAAGAAAATTTGAAGATTGCCCTTGTAGTGTTTTAAGCTTCAATTTAGTACCCTGATTTTTTTACCAAAGCTTTCCAACCCAAACTTTTAATGCAAACACACAACAAATGAAACAGCCCAACTTAAAGAAAGTTATCATTAAAAAGTACTGACCTCTACAGAGTATTTGAGTTCGCTCGAGGTGGTTTTCTGTATTCTCCTAAACAAGTCCTCACAGACCTGGGGTATAATGCCCTCCTCCCCCTCCACCTCCTGGCGCCCCATCATGGTGTACGACTTTCCTGCGCCGGTCTGTCCATAGGCGAAGATGCATACGTTGTAACCTTCGGAACAATACACATTTCAATCTCAGGGCACAGTGAAGGGATAATGTTACAACCCAGGCATGCTAATCCTTGATGAGTTCTCTCGTTTGCCATTAAAAAGAAAGAAACTCCTTTGGTTTTGATGAAATCTATGAAAATGTAAAGATGGTAGGGTGTTTACTTGGCAAATTATCCAATGGGGCACACACACCTAGCTAAATAATCTGGCTATGTTTTGCCGTGTTGGACAGCAAGGTTGGTTGTAGAGTATTGCCAGGCTATAGGATAAATGTATCCTAAAGCCTAAAATACTCTTGTTGGACCTTCTTCACACTTACTCTTTTGATAAGAGTGAAGCATGTCACTATTTAGTTTAAGAAGGTTAGCAAAACATAATAATGCCAATAAGTAAACATTTTAATGAAAATCAATTCAATTTCCATAGGACACCAACAAGATTAAATCCAAATATATTTGTACAGATATTATACAGTGTAATTTGTTTTGTTAAATTCCAATTTAAGTATCATGAGAAGTTTTTTTTTCATGTTTATGGAAAACCATAATTTGGTAGGCCTATAAATAAATGTAAGTTAAAATAAAAAATTGAATCAGTTTAAATTCATGTAATTCCTTTTTTCAATTAATCTACCCAAGAAGAGGAGGTGAAATTGCCTTGAGCACGGTAACCCCTAGTTCCACTAGTGATTTGGAATAACCAGTTATAAGAAATTTCATATGTAAGTGATAGTAAAAAAACATAAAAAATAAAATGATTATTACCTTCAAAAGCGTGTTCTAACATCTCTTCGCCTATATCTTTGTAAACCATAATTTGTGAAGAAAAGTTGGAATCGGTAGGCTGAAAAATAAATGTTAATGATTACAAACCTGTACTAAACCATTAAACATTAACTGAAATAACTAGAAAGGCATTATTAACAAAATTATGTTGAAAGGTATTAGATTTTCTGGAAAAGCTAACCTTTAAATTACTCTTTTTATTTCTCCATTCATAAGATTTGTTCCATACAAATATAAAATATTTATGACATTCAAGCTTGGTCAAATAATCTCAGTTGTCTTTACACAATTCAAATTTTACTGTAACTTACTAACAGTTTGAGGAATCACGCAACAAATAAATTTAATCTTTGTTTATCTTAAAACAATGATTCAAATTAGACTGATATTATTCCTAATTTTTAGAAGTGGTGAGTTCATTATTTCATAATTTATACACAATCTGTTTACCATTGCATTTAATACGATTTTATATTGGAGGTTTAATATGTTGATAATGAACGGAAGTTAAACAGTAGAGGTTACTTCTATACAAGGTCAAACCCCTATTGCCAATGATTATGTATTGATAAGTGGTCCTCTCTCCAAACAATCAAAGCTTTTAGCATTTACAAGAGCACGGCTAACTGCGTAAATGTTATAAATTTCAAATTGTATATCTTGAATAAAAAAGTTGTATTCATAATTTAAAGAAGTATTCTTTCTAAATACACAATTTTTAAGTTTTTGCTTCTGCATTTAAAAGTGACTGGATAATATTCTATAGGAAATGTGATTATTAAATATAACTTACAAGATTCTAAGACATATTTCATAGGTACCTACACTGTACCAACACAATAAATATACAATATACATAAAAATATATATATATAAGGTAGAAAATTAAAATCGGGCACACTGATCCAAGGAATTCCTTGTTGCAGGAGGGTAAATTTGTCTTAAAAAAAGAAATAAAAGGCGCCTTTTAATTTCAATTACACAGAACCTTAGAATAACTTTTCTTACTCCAGTGTCATCTGCAAACAGATGCTCCCGAAATGACATCCACATTGATTAAAAAACACTTACAGCTTATAATTATGTACTGGTTAAAATGAATCTACACATAATCTTGTTAGCAGGTGCTATTATTAGTGTATTTTTATGAATAGCTCGGGTTGTGTATGTGTGGATGAAACAGATGGAATTAAAGGTAATTAAAAATATCTGTAATTAATAATAGGTAATCATTTTATCAAACTGCACTAAGCCTAAATACCAAATGGTATTATAAATATTGAATAACTTTTATTGCGTTCAGTAAGAACATTTAAATGGCAAAATAAAAGAAATGTAGGGTTCCCACAAAAATTGTATTTTGTATTTCCCTGACCTCAATATGCCTAACAAGTTGCGACTCTTCCTTCCAGTACATATTTTTGCTTTACGGCGATCAAAACAAACAAAAATGTATAATGTAATAGGGGCTCCAACATCTCCATCGCTCTAGTTTGGTGCTGTAATAGTCTTTTGATAATGATAATTCATTTGAACCTCGCACAGATTGTTCAGAAGTGGTGGTGTTGGACAGGGGGAGAGGAACTATTGTGGGAACAGGAGATTGGGTTGTGTGCTTAAACTAGGTTGTAGTCAAAAATGCATCCAATGAATTTACCAGGTAAACCTTCTGATATGATACATACATTACTGTAAGATTGTAATACTGAATATAAGACTGTAAGACTGGGTTCTATGTTACTAGAGGTTGTTACCAGGATTCATTGATTTTGCTGTTTTACAAATAAATTTTATGGTTTTATGTTTTATAGGATAAAAGCCGTCTCAGAAGTTCTTAACTAACCAAATTTCAGTATTTTGAAAGAAGAAATAATTTAAACTCTCTTTACCCTTCTGAGATTTGATTTATCAAGGTGAGACCACCCGATATTGAATAACAAAAATACATAGAAGAATAAACATAGACAATAATTCTATAAAAGTAAAATTTGAGTACTATAAAACAAGAGGTACTACTATGACATGAATTGTATCTTCCAATTGTTAGCATTAAATTAGTGGGGAGCTAAACTAAACCTGAGACCAAAATTAAAATTAAATAAAAACACTCTTAAATTAATAAAACCGAATTCAAGTTATCTCATAGAAGCAAATTATTAAAAAAATATAATAAGCACAGTTTAACCAAATTAAAGTAATCAGTGTAGCTTGAAAAAAAACACAGTCTATGTAATCTACCAAAATTCTCCCTGACTTTACATGATTTGTTAAAATTTCTCTAACTTTTAGCCTTTTATAAAATCTTTCTTGACCCTAAACCAATTTCCCTGAATTTCAGAGAGAACCCTGAAATTAGGGTAAACCACATCAAAAGCAATGACACCATTGTGTTATGCTTTAAAACATTATGCTGTTTGAAGCATATTTATCGAGAAAATTTAGATCCAACAGTTGAGGATTAGGCCCTTTATATTCATGTTAGCTCTATGAAGAATAATGGTTCTAAGGAGTAATATATACATGTTTTATGATGGCAATTAAAAGAAGTAAATATTATCTCAATGTCAAACTTTGAAAAAAGGGCACCAACTGTGGATATTTCAGTTTGAATCAGGTAAATGATAGATGAGCATTCACAAACTCATCTATCACAAAGGTTTACACACACTGATATGTTTTCACTGTCAGAACGGTCTACCTCAAACTGTACTCCTCTCCTCCCTCCCCTCCAAGTATAATCAAACTACGTATCATGATGCTATTTAAAATTACACAATTAGAATAACTAGTTGTCCTGTCTGCTTGAATCCAAGCAAGTTTGTACTAAACAAACATAACAAAACATCTGATATTAAAACAGATGATAACATCTGAGAATAATGCGGATAACGTACTTTCAATCAACACGTAGTTTAGACTTCCGCCATCATATAGTGCCACTATTCCAAAAATTAAGCCCTTTACTGTATTTAAGTGACGCCCTTAATTAAAATTCTGAGACGTAAAATACTACATAAAAATACCAATTTGTCACCTTAAACGGTAACATCCGTCCAGCCGTTAGCAAGTTATGACTGTGACGAAAAAACCCCAAGCTTTTTTAATATATAGGATTATCTATTAACAATAACATAGTTCCTAATAAAAGAGTCTTTGCAAAAACCCGAGGTACACATTTATTTGTTTGCAGTTTACTGAGAGGATAATTAAATAACTCCTTACAAACATTTTTATTTAGGTCATCATCTGTATAAAAATGAATATTCAATAACCTTGTAAAAAACCTTGGGTGGAAGCAATTATGTCACGATATATCACAAGCCTTCATTGGCTCTAGATGGCAGGACTAAAAATTGTGACTTTCTTATTAGAATCTACCTGTCTGGACAAGTTTAATTAGCCTACTGAACCTTACAGAGAATATTTCTCTCCTCAATGTTCTCATCAAAAACCTCTTTATTCAGTAAGTAAAATATGTACGGATTACATTACTAGTAATAACAGACAATAAATTTTCCAAATGAGAAAACAAAAGAAACCAATGTAATCTTACAGGCATATAAATGATTTGTTTGAGGAACAAAATTAGGCTATTTATAAAACTCTTCTTGAGAATATGTGTAGTTGGGAGTGTGCACAAAGTTTATGGTGTTAACTCAATTAAAAGTAAAGTTGGAGTAAAAGTTCAGTTTTAGTAAGTTTGTTAGTTTATTCCATCATAACATCAATTTATATCATAGCAACCATAAATGTAAACAAGACAACAGAAATAATAAATTAAAACATGTTATCAGCTGTTCAAATATTTGCATTTGGCAACACTCCCACCAAAGTTGAAATCTGCTGGGGCACATTTATTTTCGTTTTAAGTAGTTTTGTTCAGCTGATACGGTTTCAATTTCTATTATTGATACAGTCGAGTTAATGTCTGATGAATTAGGAAAGTTTACTGGTCTTTTTATGAATCTTTCGCTTCCTCGCTTGACTTTAGCACTTCTTACATTTCCATCTTCACTAGCATTCAGTTTTATCTAATTTGGCAATTCGCCACCTCCCCCTTATTATTCTTGAAAATGTACAATGTCACCTACTTTAGGAAATTCCTTTGACAACAGTTGTCCTTGCTTTATCGAAGTTCTTTCTCTTAAATTTAAGAGATAGTCATTCTCCCACAGTTTCCTGAAGTTGTTAAGATTATTGTTTTCTTGTTTCCAAACTTCCAGTAAATGAGATGAGTCTGGGTCTTCATTTTCTTTGTGTTCACTTGAGCAGTTTAGAATGACTTGTTCGGAGACTGAACCATGTTTCATATTGTGAGTTCAGCGAATTACTGTTTAATAAATTGCCCTGTCCGGATTTACTTGTGTTCATACTGTAAATAGGCAAAATCTTCACAGAGACAGCTGGTCCTGTTTCTTCCTTTTTATAATCTGATGATTTATTAGGCAATTGATCGGCATGAAACTGTTTGCTACACAAGTTTCTATGGTGGTTATTTTTTTTGAATATAGAAAATACACCTTTTGTTTACATTACATTGTTTCACAGTGTGTCCCTTCTTTAAGCATACAACACATACATTTAATTTTAATTTTCTGATCTTCTGCAGTTTGGTATTTGGAGCACTGGTCACTCCAGTGCTCACCATTACAAAATATACGAGACAAATTTTCAATTCCCACAAGAGCCTGTGTAGTAGACAACCTGTCGTCACGTTCTAGAGGATATTGTGGACCTAATTTAGAAACATTAAACTTAAAGTGAGAATTGAAACCAGTTAATTTTTCCGATCTTTCCCTGGCTGAAATTATGTTGTTGATACAACTACACAATGTTTTTACATTTCTTTGTTTTGTGTTAATCATTTCCTCAGTTTTCAAAACGACTTCATAAGGAAATTTTCTAACTATTAAAGAGACGAAATAGTTTGAGGAGATGTCCTCTCCCAAAGACTGAAGACATCGCATTTGTTTTTCAATCATGTCATTGCCCCTCCTAAGTTTAGTTGTGTCATTTGACTTTATGGGTGGCATTTCCATCAAGGTACTGAAGTATGAATTAATTAAGATCTGTTTATTAGCAAACCTTTCTTTCAAAAGATTGATAGCTATGAGATATTTAGCGCTGTGAGAAGAAGTCTTGCTACACAACATTTAGCTTCACCCCCCCATACAGAAATTAACCCTCTAGGTGCCGCCCGCCCGAATTCGGGCGGGCTTTTGTTTACGTACAAGTGCCACCCGCCCGAATTCGGGCGACTTTGCAGACGTTCAGTTACAACGGTCTGAATACACTCTAGTTGTACTGAACTGCATTGAATTTGGTATCACTGTAAACGGCAGATTTCAAGCTTTGCTCCAATGTCTGGTTCGAGAGGTTCTACTCTATGTTGGAAAGAAAACATCTGCGCCAATATTTGTTACGTCACTATTGTTTTCTGCCTTCTGTTTTGTTTACGTTTGCGTCATTTATTATTGCTTTTTAGGTTATATTAAATTGAAAATGTTGTTTATTATCATTAAAGTGTATTTATTATTGCCAAATAAAGTGTTTGAACAAGGTTATTAGCAAAAATATAAGCGATAAGTGATATTGTGTGTCTTGGTTGGTTTTACATGCATCTTTATGGGATTTAGGTTAGTACCATGGTGATCATATTTGGTTTTATCGTCATAGATGTTTATCTTATGTATTTTACTAATAATGAGTATATATATTCTCGTCTCTAGTTACATTTTGAACAAAATGTATATCTTGAATTTTGTACCTGGTGCATAACCTTTTTTGTACATATGTGCATACATAAGGAAAATAAATTTTATTTTGCAATTTCTGGATTTGGTCCTAAACTGGATTTTTTGTATATAAAATAAGGACATAAAGGTATGTACTATAAGATAGGCAATTTTATCTAGTTTACAAAAATGTATAACAGTATACCATTTAGTGATAATTTAAATTTTTTGTTAATTTTCAAATAAAACCCTGTAACAGAGCTAAAAATCACGTGGCATTTAAGAAAATTATGACAAGGCACCTAGAGGGTTAAGTAATTGAATTTGTCGACATTACTAAGTGAAGGATTATTATGAATTGAAGACTCAAGCGAGTCCTAAAACTCTTGCCACTGCAATATATCTCCATTAAAAGTGGGCATTACTAATTTTGGAAGCCTTATTGACTGATTTGGGAGAGAAGATGCGGATGTGGTGATATTGCCTGTTTCTTCATTAGTTTTTGACTTGGTAATCGTCAGATTATCTAATCTCACCTCTAGTTTAGCCATCACCTCATCGAAGTCCATCATCGTACCAATGAAATTGTTCTCTTTGTCGTCTCCTTCTTCTCCTTCAGTTTCCTCATCAGAATTTGGTTCTTGCTCCAGTCGTTCATAAATATCTTCTATTCTCTTCACAAAGCCAGCCAAAGTCTTCATCTTGGTTTTAAGTTTTAGTTCGGAGACCTCATCAAATTCCAACAGTTGGTTGGTTTCATCAAACGATATCTTTAGTCTATTTAGTGAATATTTGAAGTTATTTCCCCATCTAGTAGTCATTTTGTAGTTGTATTGTATTTTTCAGTTAAAACAGCCAAGTTTAGTCAACATAATTGGATCTCTTTTGCTCTGCTACCATGTGGTTGGGAGTGTGCACATAAGTTTATAGATTTAATTAAATTAAAAGTTATGTTCAAGTAAAAGTTTAGTTTTAGTCAGTTTGTTGGTTTATTCCATCATAACATCAATTTCTATCATAGCGACCATAAATGTAAACAAGACAAAAAAAATTTAAAACATATTATCAGCTGTTCAAATGTTTTCATTTGGCAACAATATGATGGTTTATTAGTTATGAATGTTTTAGGTCTGTTATTGATCTTAGTTTGTTTTTAAATCCTGGGGGAGAGAAGTTGATAACTAAACATGCCTTGCAATACAATTTTGGGCAATGAGCTAATAGCTCCGAAAACTAAAACATTACAGGAGGCTAACTGGAAAGGCTGCGCTTCCTAGGCAGCGCCGTAAAGTCAGGTCACCGTGAGTGTGAGGGGAGGCAGCGGTGTACCTGTATGCACCCCCTCTGAGTGACCAAGCGCCACTAGCGTTCAAAGCGGCCGATGTCCGAAGAATGCACGCAACCATATAGTTAACATGGTAGTCAGCCTTCTGTATTGTTTTATATTTTTTTTGGTGCTAATAGCATCAAAGTAACTATGTACTACACGAATTAAACAAAGAGAAATACTTACATCATGTGACCAGTAAGAGTAGTCATAGTTAAAACTTTTGATTGCATCTTTTGTGCCCGGAGGTGCTTTTGGGTTTGCTATGGCTGAAAAAGGTGAAAGTAACTTGTTAAAACAACATCATAGTAAATAGTACAGTTATATATACAGACATTTATTTTGATGTCACCAATACAAGTAAACTTTGGCCTAAGAGGTGTTAGGTTTGATGACTGAGACAATGCTTAAAACTGGTTCTGATTTTGAGAAATCTCCAAAACTTAACAATTCCCATAATGCTGTTCTCATTACTATATTAAACAAATTTAAATTTGTCTGATGGAAAAACAATATTAATTTATTTTCAAATTTAGCTAACATGAAAAATAATATTTTTCTCAAGAAGACATAACATTATGTGCTACATAAAATTGTTTCAGTCATTCCAGACTTGGAATTAATATAAATAGTTACTATACACTTTTTGCTTGTGCAAAATATCCCTGAAGAGGGTTGACAGTATGGGGAGGTTTAAGGTTTTAAATGTGGTTGGAAGTAGATAATCCAATAAGCCTTTACCATTATATTCTCTTTGTCTTCATAATCTTTTAAAATCCTTGAATGTACAAATGCATTCTTTGAAGGGTTCACATTATTTATTCGTCAAATAACCTGTTGAAGCCTATTTCCTGCTTCGGACTTACGGCTACGAGTTACAGTTATTTGTATCTTTCCTGTTTAGCACTAGATTTAATATTCTTTATTTTCTAAAAGGGTTTTAAACTCCTTGACTGCTTGCGTTTTCTTAGTTATTGAAAGCCTTTTAAGTGGAAATTCAACTACTCAAACCAGTTTCAGTAAAGAAAATAAGACTAAATACCAACTTACTCACAAATTCCTAAGACAATGGATTGCTGTTTGTAGTTTATGACATAGTTATACACACAATACATTTTTTTTCTATTCCTTAAAATATTTTTGAAAATTTCTGTTCCCGTCGTCCTGACTATAAAATGTCAATTGACTGAGTCTCAATATGTAAACAAATTGAAATGATTCCAAACTGATTATGAAAGTTGGAGTTCTATTGTATTTGTAACTATCAACATTTCCTTCAGATTAATTTACAACATGTTTCTGTAGTTAAAACTATCTGAATAGTGTAACTACAATATAAATAATCACTGTTAAGTGTTAAAACAATATTAACAAATTTAATTCTATTAAGTCATTGCCTCAATAGTAGATTTATTATACATATTTTTACTTTTCAGCAAAACTCCCTACTACCCTAAGATAACTACTAAAGCTGTTTTTCATCCCATCTAACGAATATTTCATAAATAGAAAATCATGAATGTATGAATGCTGATTATCAGAGAGAGCAAAAGTTTCTCTGTTTCTTCCAGCCAGTTAGCTGATGGCAGTGAACGACCCTGCTCGTTGACTCAGTGAGAACAGTCTCGGATAAAAGGTTTAAGTGCTTTCCACTGTCTATAGCCTCAATACCTACCTCTGTTTCTTTTTGAATCCAGTGAAAGTTTCCAATTGAATGTGCCAAAAATTGATCATTTATGTGGATGTTATCGATCTAAACCTCCAAGATATATTTAAAATATTATATACTTTGAAGGTGAGCAAAATCTCTTTCAAGATATATTTTTATATACAAAACCAAACAAATAACTTGCAAAATAAACAAATACCCCCGTCGCAGCAAACCTGCGTACTCAGCGAATTTCCAATGCATAATATATGACTTAATACCACATAAACCGCATACCATAAAAAATATATTCAAAAATAAGTGATATATACAATTTTAATTATTCTCCATAAGAATAACATTGGGGATGAGTACATAGGTTTGCTGAAACATGGAACATAAGCAATTGGTTTTTATGCAAATATCAATATAACTCAACTAGGTGAAGCCACATACCTAGTTTCATCAATATACATTCATAAATAAGCGATATATTCCATTTTGATTAATCTCCATAAGAATAACATGGGGGATGAGTACGCAGGTTTGCTACAACAAGGAACGAAAAAATGGGTATTTAGGCAAATATCAATATAACTCAACTAGGTAAAGTCATATAAGAGGTTTTATTAATTTATGTTCATAATTAAGTGAGAAATAGCATTTTAATTTGTCTCCATAAGAATAACATGGGGTTGAGTACGCAGGTTTGCTGCTACGGGAATCTTTAGCAAAAAATTGGTTTTTTGAGCAAATATCAATAGACCACAACGAGTTAAAGCCGTATACCAAGTTTCGTCAGTATGCGTTCATAAAGAAGCGAGATATAATTTTTTCTTATTCTCCATAAGAATAAAATTAGACAACGTACTGTGTTTAGCACTTTCAATATCTCGGTAACCGATTGACGTAGAGGAATGATCAAAATACCAAATTGTGTGTTTTTTAAAGCTGAATCCAATGGTGAAAACTAAAATTTGACTATTTCAAAAATTATATGTAAAAAGTTCAAAAAACCCATTTTTGGGGTACAAAACCCCACCAAAATACCCCTTAAGGTAGAGCGATATGGCTGGTTTTCGAACTTAAAGTCATAAATGTTGCTTTACACGTTTATATAAAATTTCATCAAAATCGGACCTTTTTTACGAGAGTTATCACACCCATGGACACACACACATATATATATATATATACAGTTTCGAACGAATGGTGTTTTTGGGGTCTGGGGACCTCAAAACGAAAAGTTATTATGGTCCCGGGCCTAACTCTTACCATGCCGACTACGGTAATAGTTTCTTCCCTATAGGGGAAATTCGCTAAAAATAAGCAAAGCAATTGTTAGTTTTTCCTAAATTGAAGATAAATATGAACTTTTTTTAAAAGTTTTCTTGATGAAAATAGTTTATAGGCTATACCGAAATGAGAGAATTATATTACTTATTTCCACAGAAAATGGTAATAATGTCTTTGGGAAGTGGGACCAATATCATGAAAAAATTACATTCAGAGAAAGTATATAATTTTATACTTGAGTGTATGGTTAAGACTTTTCAAGTAAAACAAATTAAGTTGATAGCAAATAACGTTAGAGACTATTCGAGATAGATCGTTAAATTTGTTAAATTTTGTATACATGTTTTGGAAAGTAAAATTGTTAAATTTGAAACTAAAAAAGCAGCTCTGCCCTTAGTACATTTTTATTTTTATTTCTTGGGGATGACTAAATAAATACCAGTTCTTAGATTAAAAAAATGTTCTTGGATTCTGAAATTTCTTCTCTCAATCTTAACACCCAACCCCCGGAGAACAAATAACACCCAAACGGTATCATAAGCTGCAAAAGCATCTTGAAGGCTGCGAGTAGGGCAAAATGAAAATAAACAAAGAACAAAACCCCTACACAAGTATCTAAAGGAGGCGAGGGCGATAAATTGAGAGTCAAATCCCTCGAAGTGCAACATATGGCAGATCTGATGTCTAAGTGCATAGCTGAAGATGTGAAGTAAAGCTACCGTGTATTGATCAAGATACTCCACTCCTCCACCCATTCAAGCACGCCTACCCCTACCCCTACCCCCCAGTATTCCCAACCCCCCTCGAGCCACCGACCGACACCGACAGCACTATAAGCTATTGAAACTCTCAAGATATTGTGTAGCTTTTGTTTCCTCTGCCTCTTGCATCCAAGGAACATACATCTTGAGACGACCCTTTTGTCACTTTGCAGATCACTCGTGAACTTGATGATTCCGTAGGAGTGACGTAACATTTATGAGATGTTTTCTAGTAATTCAAGATAAACGAATTAATATATTGCAAATAAAAATATGCAATATGTACCTTTTGATACTATGTAATTTTATCCATCAATATTGAATTATACTGTAAGAATGTGGTTTAATTGGTGGGTGAAAAAACAACCCATTATAAAACTACTAGAATAAAATAAATGAAGGAAAAAAATACTTAACGGTGTTTACTTTTTGGGCTACAGTAAGATAAGTAGTCACCAATTATCCAGATACTGACCATTGGTCTTTTATATATCACATTTAACAACTTCGTAAAGACTAAGTTAGTAAAAAATGATTCAGACATAGAGGAAAAAAATAAATAATTCAATCATGGATGGGGTAATAAGTTAGATAATTCAGTACCCTCATGCCGATTATCCGAGCTCCAGTTCTCCAAGGTGGCTACAATAAATACAACTATTTATTTTCAGTTTTAACGTAGTAGTTTCATATGTTTTATTTATTCTAATTAAAATTCTAGTTAAAATCTATAGAATTTCATAATATATTGCGTTTTAAACATGTTAATACAACCATTTCGAACAAGACTATTCCGTATATAGAAAGAACATTACATGTTATTCATTTGAAAATATTAATATTCCTTGTATCTCATGTTAACTCTAAATCAGTATGTTTACTATCTTAAATTAATGGTTTAGTGGTAGATAAAAAAACAATTAAAAAGTGTTTGAGTGCAATTTAACAAAATCTTTCAATAAAACTGTCTTAGTGAATATTAGTGTTATTAAAATCATTTTTGAAGAAGAAACTGTTAGTTTATATTAAAGACTTTTCAAGAAAAACATTTTGTAAGAAGAAGTCAAACAAAACTAATATATATATATATATAACTAATATAACTAATATAATATATTATAACTAATATAAGATTACATAAACAATATAATATATTGTTTATTTAATCCTCATTTTCAATATTAAAATGTAAAAAATGTAATGCAAACACTTGAGAAAAAAAAATTGCAACCAAGTGAGGAGTGAGGTAGCGATTATTGCACCTCACATTCGGGAGGTCTCGGGTTTTATCCCAGGCAGGCCATTCTGTGAAGAGTTTAACGGTTTCTCATCTCAATTGGGCAAATGCCGGAATGGTTCCCAAAAAAGGGCTGTACGCCGCCGGGAAGGGAAAGATAGGACTCAGGCTTACCTTACTTGGTTACAGGATTTCTCCATAAATTATCTATTTCATTGTAAATTCCAATACTTTGTAAAACATTGTCACGGAATAAATATTATTATTATTTATAAAAAAATCAAATGTAAATATGTTATATTTAAATAATAAGTTTTATTCAAATTTGAGATTTGAGTTTTAGTTAGAATAATTCTTAAGATTAATAATGTCTAGCGACCGCCCAAAGGTCAAAATTCAACCAAATAGTATTTGACGAATAATTAATGTTTTATCACATTATCCTGCATTATCAGTTAAACAAAATCATTTGAACTAGTGTCATGATGCTTAACTTCACGAATAACTAAGTAAATTAGTTTAATATCTAGTGGGTCCTGTTGCACTCATTGCTCTCTCCCTACCCCTCATCGCCGGTTTAAATTTTTGAATATAGAGTTAAAACGGGTAACATAAGGGTGTTACCATTCCAGCAGCCGGTAGTCTTTTTATTTACATCATATCTCAAACATCAGTTCTTGCTGTTTTGCTAGCATTTGTTATATCAACAGCTGTCATATATACAATTCAATCAATTACTGCTCTTTCATAAGATTGACACTGAAACTTGAAAAGCCTGTGGTATACACCCCTGTGAACAGAAAGCCCTTATAATTTACACTGGCCTTCAGGGCTATGCAGCCCTTAGGGCCAATGTAAATTATAAGGGGTTTCTGTACATCTATACGACAATACCTTTCTAACAGAATTCATAAATTTCTTCTATGATACACACGCTGAGAAAAAAGGAGGGATAGTATTGTGCTTGCCTACTAATGTTTACTAGTGACCGCCTTATGGCCGAAATTCGACCAATAATTTTTGAATATAAAGTCGACGAATACATGAAAAAAATTTAATATCTAGTGGGTTCTGTCACACTCATCTCTCTCTCGCTCTCCATCCCCTCCCCCATCCTCACCTCCAGGTACTTGTTTAACGTGGAGTTTAAACGGATAGTGGAAGGGCGTTACCATTCCAGTAATCAGTAGCCTTTTAATTTATGCTTGAAACCTCTCCACCTCAACATATCCCCATCCCTCTTCCTCCCCCTCACAAAAGGTTCATTTTTTCAATGTGGAGTTGAAACGGAGAAGTTAAGAGAAGGGTGTCACCATTCTAGTAGTCAGTAATATATTTTATTTATGAATCTCTGTTCTTGCTGTTGTGCTAAATATTTATTTAAATAACACAGCTGTTTATTAAATGAAAAGCAGAACGAATGTTCCCATATGGATAACATGAAAATCAAAAGGGAACAGCCCTCTACACACCCAAGCACAAAATTATTTGAACCAAATTGGGAGACAATATGTTAATGTTTTTTGTTCACACATTGAGCTAACATACTAAAAAATACCCCCGTCGCAGCAAACCTGCATACTCAGCGAATTTCCAATGCATAAAATATGTCTTAATACCACATAAAGCCGCATACCAAGTTTCATAAAAATATATTCACACATAAGCGATGTTAATTATTCTCCATAAGAATAACATTGGTAATGAATACGTAGGTTTGCTGAAACAAGGAACACAAACTATTGGTTTTTATGCAAATATAAATAGAATTTAACAAGGAGAAGCCACATACCAAGTTCCATCAATATTCAATCATAAATAAGCGCTTTATAACATTCTAGTTATTCTCCATAAGAATAACATGGGGGCTGAGTAAGCAGGTTTGCTGCAACAAGGAACAAAAAAATGGGTTTTTATATAATTATCAATATAACTCAACCAAGTGAAGCTACATACCAAGTTTTATTCATTTATGTTCATAATTAAGGGAGTCATTACAGTTTACTTATTCTCCATAAGAATAACATGGGGGCTGAGTAAGCAGGTTTGCTGCTACGGGAAAAATCAATAAAAAATAAATTTGTTGTGCAAATATCAATATACCAGTACTACGTGAAGCCACGTACCAAATTTCATCAACATACATTCATAAATAATAGAGATATCAAATTTTATTTATTCTCCATAAGGATAACATTGGACAACGTACTGTGTTTAGCACTTTGAATATCTCTGCAACGGTTGGGTGTAGAATCACAATTTAAACACCAAAATGATTGTTTTGTGGAAATGAACAGATTGGTAAAAGCAAATGTGAAGTTTACATTAAAATAAACTGAGTAAAAGCCAAAAACATTTTTCCCATAAGATTAACATGGGAGATTTTATGAGTTTGTTTTTTGGATTTTCTCCGCAACCACTTAACCTAGGTTAATAATTCAAAATACTATATTATTTGTTTTTTTAAGCTCTATAACATGGTCGAAACCAAAATTAAGTTTTTTAAAAATTGTTGGGTGAAAAATACAAAAAACTGGTTTTTGGAAAATTTAAACCCCCATAAACCCCCCTTCCCATGGTCCGATTTTTCTGGTTTTCGAACTTAAAGTCATGAATGTCATTTTACACGTTTGAGCCAAATTTCATCAAAATCGGACGTTTTTTACTCAAGTTATCGTGTTAACGGACATATATATATATATATATATATATATATATATAGATATATATAGATATATATATATATATATATATACATATATATAAATTTGAACGAATAGTGTTTTTGGCATCTGGGGACCTCAAAACAAAAAGTTATCATGGTCTCGGGCTTAAGTCTTACCATGAGACCTACGGTAATAGCTTCTTCCCTATAGGGGAAATTCGCTAAAACAACAAGAAAGCCAAGTTGTTTTTGTTTAATCTTCTTAATATGATTGTTTCATTTTAATTTGTAGTCAATTTGAAGCAATATGTCATTATCTGTGTTAATTAAAGTGCTACTAAGCAATAATAATGCAAATAGCTGCTTCAAAAGGTACAATTATGCCATAACAAATATAAATTTTTCACTGAATTTAGTAATTTAGTGTGCTGTATTCCTGGTCTCAGTTTGCTAAACCTCAGTTACCTATCACTATGAGCCAGTGGTGAATTCTTCAATAGCAAAATAGTACTGTATGAATGGTACTGTATGGCCACAGATGGCTTACGAGGTCAGTTGTGAATTGTTTTTTTACCTACAATGGCACTTTTACAATAGAATTTTTATATACAATCACTACCTTTTATCCATGGTTTTGCCCGCCAAATGCTGTATTAGTCTTGAAAACCTGCCTTTTAGCTATTTTCTTATGTGAACTATAGCTCACGGCCAGTTGGTTAGTTGGTATGTATGTGATGGCAAATATCACACTTTTGAAGACTGAGGGTTAAAGGGGGTGGTGCCCCAGAGTATTTGCAAAAATGGCTTATGATGTTTTTGCTATATTACCTATCTTACTTGCAATTTTCAGCTAAACCCTTTATTAATAGAGCCATGTGTATAATCAAAATAGTTCAAATTACAAAATTGCCTATACAATATTGAAAACAACTTGTTTGGTAAAACGATATAAATGGTCTATTGCATTAAATTTATTTGTTAAAAGACATAAATTGAATTGAACAACTTATGCTTGTTGAACATTAATACCTACTAATTATTAGTTCATATAAGCATACATCCCAAATAAAAGAGGAGTTATATCCTTTAGATCCAAGTCAATTTATCCTAACAAATTATTTATACAGGGTTTTTTTTTAACTTGAAACTTTTTTTTATAAAAAAAACTAACAGATATAAATATATAGTTTTGAGGGAAACATCTGTTCCCATTGTGGAGCAAATGTTTATATTAAAAGTAAGTCCCCCTCTTCCTCCACCCCAAACTTAAAAAATTCAAATAGAAAAAAACACCACATGGCATATAAAATTAAAGAGGTTTGAAAAAGAAACTTTGAGGTGAACAAATAATTAAAATCGGATAATTCATTATTAAGATATTGTAAGATATTTAAATGATTACTTAAAAACCTTCACTATGTTTTTAGTGAATTTCCTTTGGAAAGTGAACTATTAGCATGACCTGCACGGTGAAACTTAAGCCCGGGACCACCATAGAAGTTCCTAACATGACCCCCTGAACACGTTTTGGCGGGTTGTTCAAAATTTTATATATATGTGTGTGTATATATATATGTGTGTCTGCACTCTAGCGGTCACATTTTTTGTCTGATTTACTTCAAATTTGGTAGGGACGTTCCTTTCTGTAATCAGTTGGACAAGTTCGTTGGGCAAAACAATCGGAAAACTCTAAACCCCTTTTTTTGGGGATTAATCTTTCAAATTTCGAGTTTTTGGGCCCAAAAAGGGTCATAAAAGCCCCAGATGTAAAATCAATGCATGTAAAAATATGGGAATTAGAGAGGCAAAAGTTTTAAGCCCTCCCTCGTCATTCTAGTATAAATATTTACCGAGTTATTAAAGAAAATGTATATCGACTAATCACAGTATGTTGTCTTATGGGGATTTTACAATAGAAAAAACCTGTTATTCATTTGTTAGAGTACTTTTATCATCCCCAGCA
The DNA here is from genome assembly GCA_963675035.1 of Allygus modestus. NCBI lineage: Eukaryota > Metazoa > Arthropoda > Insecta > Hemiptera > Cicadellidae > Allygus > Allygus modestus. Next base: position 230,782,320 of record OY776112.1, on the reverse strand, counting down.
ACCTCACGCCTACTTTCAGGCCTGTCTGGACCTTCTCCTAACCTTATAATGCGCAAAATTGTATTCCCAGCTTCGCAAGTAAATGAAACCAGGAGTATCAGAACAGCCAAAAAATCAATGTTTTAGATTTCAATAAAAATTGGACAAATGTATGTTTTTAAACATATTTTGAGTTTTACAAGTTTTTATGTGGAAATTCACTTTCCTCATGTCAGCGTGCTGCGTGCAAACTCGTTTTTACTTGCATCTGTTTTTATAAAAAAAACTAAAAAAGGTATATACATGCATTAGCAGGAAACGTCTATTCCCGTTAGTGGAAACATTTTTTTATATTGAAATTGAGTCCCCCATTCAACCCCCATCTTCCCCCCACACTTAAAAATTTCAAATAGTAAAGTAGTAAAGTAGTAATTTATTATTTCTGTATAATATCTCAATAACAAATTACCCGATGTTAATAATTTGTTTAACCAAAAAGTTTATTTTTCAATCATCTTTAATATGATATGCCATATGGGGTGCTTTGTTATTTGACTTTTTAGCGAATTTCCCTATAGGGAAGAAGCTATTATCGTAGGTCTCATGGTAAGACTTAAGCCCGAGACATGATAAATTTTTGTTTTGAGGTCCCCAGATGCCAAAAACACTATTCGTTCAAATTCATATGTATATACATATCATATACATATCTAATATATATCTCTATATATGTGTCCGTTAACTCGATAACTTGAGGGAAAAACATCCGATTTCGATGAACGTGTAAAGCTACATTCATGACTAAGTTCAAAAACCAGAAAAATCAGACCATGGGAAAAGGTTTTATGGGGGTTTTAAATTTTCCAAAAATCAGTTTTTAGTGAATTTCCTTTGGAAAGTGAACTATTAGCATGACCCGCACGGTGAAACTTAAGCCCGGGACCACCATAGAAGTTCCTAACATGACCCCCTGAACACGTTTTGGGGGGTTGTTCAAAATTTTATATATATGTGTGTGTGTATATATATATATATATATATAGACATATATATAGACATATATATATATAGACATATATATATATATATATATATATGTGTGTGTCTGCACTCTAGCGGTCACATTTTTTGTCTGATTTACTTCAAATTTGGTAGGGACGTTCCTTTCTGTAATCAGTTGGACAAGTTCGTTGGGCAAAACAATCGGAAAACTCTAAACCCCTTTTTTTGGGGATTAATCTTTCAAATTTCGAGTTTTTGGGCCCAAAAAGGGTCATAAAAGCCCCAGATGTAAAATCAATGCATGTAAAAATATGGGAATTAGAGAGGCAAAAGTTTTAAGCCCTCCCTCGTCATTCTAGTATAAATATTTACCGAGTTATTAAAGAAAATGTATATCGACTAATCACAGTATGTTGTCTTATGGGGATTTTACAATAGAAAAAACCTGTTATTCATTTGTTAGAGTACTTTTATCATCCCCAGCAACCTCACACCTACTTTCAGGCCTGTCTGGACCTTCTCCTAACCTTATAATGCGCAAAATTGTATTCCCAGCTTCGCAAGTAAATGAAACCAGGAGTATCAGAACAGCCAAAAAATCAATGTTTTAGATTTCAATAAAAATTGGACAAATGTATGTTTTTAAACATATTTTGAGTTTTACAAGTTTTTATGTGGAAATTCACTTTCCTCATGTCAGCGTGCTGCGTGCAAACTCGTTTTTACTTGCATCTGTTTTTATAAAAAAAACTAAAAAAGGTATATACATGCATTAGCAGGAAACGTCTATTCCCGTTAGTGGAAACATTTTTTTATATTGAAATTGAGTCCCCCATTCAACCCCCATCTTCCCCCCACACTTAAAAATTTCAAATAGTAAAGTAGTAAAGTAGTAATTTATTATTTCTGTATAATATCTCAATAACAAATTACCCGATGTTAATAATTTGTTTAACCAAAAAGTTTATTTTTCAATCATCTTTAATATGATATGCCATATGGGGTGCTTTGTTATTTGACTTTTTAGCGAATTTCCCTATAGGGAAGAAGCTATTATCGTAGGTCTCATGGTAAGACTTAAGCCCGAGACATGATAAATTTTTGTTTTGAGGTCCCCAGATGCCAAAAACACTATTCGTTCAAATTCATATGTATATACATATCATATACATATCTAATATATATCTCTATATATGTGTCCGTTAACTCGATAACTTGAGGGAAAAACATCCGATTTCGATGAACGTGTAAAGCTACATTCATGACTAAGTTCAAAAACCAGAAAAATCAGACCATGGGAAAAGGTTTTATGGGGGTTTTAAATTTTCCAAAAATCAGTTTTTAGTGAATTTCCTTTGGAAAGTGAACTATTAGCATGACCCGCACGGTGAAACTTAAGCCCGGGACCACCATAGAAGTTCCTAACATGACCCCCTGAACACGTTTTGCGGGGTTGTTCAAAATTTTATATATATGTGTGTGTGTATATATATATATATATATATATATAGACATATATATATATATATAGACATATATATATATATAGACATATATATATATAGACATATATATATATATATATATGTGTGTCTGCACTCTAGCGGTCACATTTTTTCTCTGATTTACTTCAAATTTGGTAGGGACGTTCCTTTCTGTAATCAGTTGGACAAGTTCGTTGGGCAAAACAATCGGAAAACTCTAAACCCCTTTTTTTGGGGATTAATCTTTCAAATTTCGAGTTTTTGGGCCCAAAAAGGGTCATAAAAGCCCCAGATGTAAAATCAATGCATGTAAAAATATGGGAATTAGAGAGGCAAAAGTTTTAAGCCCTCCCTCGTCATTCTAGTATAAATATTTACCGAGTTATTAAAGAAAATGTATATCGACTAATCACAGTATGTTGTCTTATGGGGATTTTACAATAGAAAAAACCTGTTATTCATTTGTTAGAGTACTTTTATCATCCCCAGCAACCTCACGCCTACTTTCAGGCCTGTCTGGACCTTCTCCTAACCTTATAATGCGCAAAATTGTATTCCCAGCTTCGCAAGTAAATGAAACCAGGAGTATCAGAACAGCCAAAAAATCAATGTTTTAGATTTCAATAAAAATTGGACAAATGTATGTTTTTAAACATATTTTGAGTTTTACAAGTTTTTATGTGGAAATTCACTTTCCTCATGTCAGCGTGCTGCGTGCAAACTCGTTTTTACTTGCATCTGTTTTTATAAAAAAAACTAAAAAAGGTATATACATGCATTAGCAGGAAACGTCTATTCCCGTTAGTGGAAACATTTTTTTATATTGAAATTGAGTCCCCCATTCAACCCGCATCTTCCCCCCCACACTTAAAAATTTCAAATAGTAAAGTAGTAAAGTAGTAATTTATTATTTCTGTATAATATCCCAATAACAAATTACCCGATGTTAATAATTTGTTTAACCAAAAAGTTTATTTTTCAATCATCTTTAATATGATATGCCATATGGGGTGCTTTGTTATTTGACTTTTTAGCGAATTTCCCTATAGGGAAGAAGCTATTATCGTAGGTCTCATGGTAAGACTTAAGCCCGAGACATGATAAATTTTTGTTTTGAGGTCCCCAGATGCCAAAAACACTATTCGTTCAAATTCATATGTATATACATATCATATACATATCTAATATATATCTCTATATATGTGTCCGTTAACTCGATAACTTGAGGGAAAAACATCCGATTTCGATGAACGTGTAAAGCTACATTCATGACTAAGTTCAAAAACCAGAAAAATCAGACCATGGGAAAAGGTTTTATGGGGGTTTTAAATTTTCCAAAAATCAGTTTTTAGTGAATTTCCTTTGGAAAGTGAACTATTAGCATGACCCGCACGGTGAAACTTAAGCCCGGGACCACCATAGAAGTTCCTAACATGACCCCCTGAACACGTTTTGGGGGGTTGTTCAAAATTTTATATATATGTGTGTGTGTATATATATATATATATATATATATAGACATATATATATATAGACATATATATATATATATATATATATGTGTGTCTGCACTCTAGCGGTCACATTTTTTGTCTGATTTACTTCAAATTTGGTAGGGACGTTCCTTTCTGTAATCAGTTGGACAAGTTCGTTGGGCAAAACAATCGGAAAACTCTAAACCCCTTTTTTTGGGGATTAATCTTTCAAATTTCGAGTTTTTGGGCCCAAAAAGGGTCATAAAAGCCCCAGATGTAAAATCAATGCATGTAAAAATATGGGAATTAGAGAGGCAAAAGTTTTAAGCCCTCCCTCGTCATTCTAGTATAAATATTTACCGAGTTATTAAAGAAAATGTATATCGACTAATCACAGTATGTTGTCTTATGGGGATTTTACAATAGAAAAAACCTGTTATTCATTTGTTAGAGTACTTTTATCATCCCCAGCAACCTCACGCCTACTTTCAGGCCTGTCTGGACCTTCTCCTAACCTTATAATGCGCAAAATTGTATTCCCAGCTTCGCAAGTAAATGAAACCAGGAGTATCAGAACAGCCAAAAAATCAATGTTTTAGATTTCAATAAAAATTGGACAAATGTATGTTTTTAAACATATTTTGAGTTTTACAAGTTTTTATGTGGAAATTCACTTTCCTCATGTCAGCGTGCTGCGTGCAAACTCGTTTTTACTTGCATCTGTTTTTATAAAAAAAACTAAAAAAGGTATATACATGCATTAGCAGGAAACGTCTATTCCCGTTAGTGGAAACATTTTTTTATATTGAAATTGAGTCCCCCATTCAACCCCCATCTTCCCCCCCACACTTAAAAATTTCAAATAGTAAAGTAGTAAAGTAGTAATTTATTATTTCTGTATAATATCCCAATAACAAATTACCCGATGTTAATAATTTGTTTAACCAAAAAGTTTATTTTTCAATCATCTTTAATATGATATGCCATATGGGGTGCTTTGTTATTTGACTTTTTAGCGAATTTCCCTATAGGGAAGAAGCTATTATCGTAGGTCTCATGGTAAGACTTAAGCCCGAGACATGATAAATTTTTGTTTTGAGGTCCCCAGATGCCAAAAACACTATTCGTTCAAATTCATATGTATATACATATCATATACATATCTAATATATATCTCTATATATGTGTCCGTTAACTCGATAACTTGAGGGAAAAACATCCGATTTCGATGAACGTGTAAAGCTACATTCATGACTAAGTTCAAAAACCAGAAAAATCAGACCATGGGAAAAGGTTTTATGGGGGTTTTAAATTTTCCAAAAATCAGTTTTTAGTGAATTTCCTTTGGAAAGTGAACTATTAGCATGACCCGCACGGTGAAACTTAAGCCCGGGACCACCATAGAAGTTCCTAACATGACCCCCTGAACACGTTTTGGGGAGTCGTTCAAAATTGTATATATTAAATACATATATTAAATTGTATATAAATTATATATATATATATATGTGTTTGCACTCTAGCGGTCACATTTTTTGTCCGATTTACTTAAAATTTGATACGGACGTTCCTTTCTGTAATCAGTTGGACAAGTTCGTTGGGCAAAACAATCGAAAAACTCTAAACCTCTTTTTTTGAGGATTAATCTTTTAAATTTCGAGTTTTTGGGGCCAAAAAGGGTCAGAGAAGCCCCAGATGTAAAATCACTGGATGTAAAAATATGGGAATTAGAGAGGCGAAAGTTTTAAGCCCTCTCTCGTTATTCCAGCATAAATATTTACCGAGTTATTAAAGTAAATATGTATCGACTAAACACAGTACGTTGTCTTATCGGGGTTTTACACTAGAAAAGCCTGTTATTCCTTTGATAGAGTACTTTTATCGTCCCCAGCAACCTCACACCTACTTTCAAGCTTGTCTGGACCTTCTCCTAACCTTATAATCCGCAAAATTATATTCCCAGCTTTGCAAGTAAATGAAACCAGGAGTATGAGAACAGCCAAAAAATCAATGTTTTCAGATTTCAATAAAAATTGGACAAATGTATGATTTTACACTGATTTTGGGTTTTAAAAGTTTTTTATGTGGAAATTCACTTCCCTCACGTCAGCGTGCTGCGTGCGAACTCGTTTGAATTTTTTTATCCTGCAATTTTTAAAGCACTCTATTTTGGTTTTGACCATTTTATAGAGCTTAAAAAACAAATGATATGGTATTTTGAATTATTAACCTGGTTAAGTGGTTGCGGAGAAAATCCAAAAATCGTGCTCATAAAATCTCCCATGTTAATCTTATGGGAAAAAAGTATTTAGCATTTTCACAGTTAATTTACTGTAAACTTAACATTTGCTAATACCAATCGGTTCAGCTCTACAAAAAAAATATTTTGGTGTTTAAATTGTGATTCTACGTCCATTCGTTGCAGAGATATTCAAAGTGCTAAACACAGTACGTTGTCCAATGTTATCCTTATGGAGAATAATTCAAATTTGATATCTCGATTATTTATGAATGATAATCTCGATAATTTAGTGATGAAACTTGGTATGTGGCTTCAACTAGTACTGGTATATTTAAATTTGCACAAAAAAATGTTTTTGTTGATTTTCCCCATAGAAGCAAACCTGCATACTCAGCCCTAATGTTATTCTTATGGACGATAAGTAAAGTTTTATATCTCCCTTGAACATAAATGATTAAAAATTGGTACGTAGCTTCACCTGGTTGAATTATACTGATAATTGCATAAAAACACATTTCTTAAATTTCTTGTTGCAGCAAACCTGTATACTCAGCCCTAATGTTATTATTATGGAGAATAAATAAATTGCTAAATATCACTTATTTATAAATGTATTTTTATGAAACTTGGTAAATGGCTTTACGTGGTAGTAAGAAACATATGCATGCATTGAATATTCGCTTAGTATGCAGGTTTGCTGCGACGGGGTATTTTAGTTTGTGGTAGGGGGAGGAGAGGGGTGTTGAATGGGGGGACTCACTTTCAATATAAATATTTGTCCCCCAATGGGAATAGAAAATTCCCAAAAACTGCATTTTTATACCTCTTTTAATTAAAATTACTACTTAAAATGTTTTTTATAAAAATATGTTAAGTTAAAAAACACCCTGTATATTAGACAAATGTTTACAATATTAGGACCTTAAGTTTGAGGGTTATTGACATACCATACAACAATAATTCAAAAACGAATATTATTAAAAATGGTTAACACAAAACAATCTCATACGGTCTTAAAGATTAGGGGGCAACTAAAAACACATATATTGGTTGATAATAAATCTAGGTCCTATATTAGAGTTAAGACGAAATAAAATCGTATTTGTGAATAATAGTAGCTTTCTATTAGTGTTTCTGATTGAAACAGTTATGTTCTTAGAGAAACTTATAATCTCTTTCTTAAGGTACCACAGTGGAAACCAAAAACCTTTCACTGTTTGAAAACAAAAAATGTTTTAAATAGAGTTTTAAGGCATAACAATGATATTAACTTTCTTTAACTAAATTCCATTAATTCTTTCGCCTACTATAAAATTATGGAGGCACCAACAAAGTGAGTACTACGAAAGTAACTTACTCGTAGTGTAGCCGTTCATTTCAATGATGCATTTGCTCTCGCGGGTAATCTCTCTGTTGTTGAAGGGGCGAACCCTTACAGCTACCTTTACTGACGACATCTTGTTTGCTTAATTCTGCAACATAACATTTGAATAAATTAATTAAACCATATCTGTTAGAATGTGGAGCACTGTAAATAGATAATCAAACAATTATTTATGTTATACAAGACCTTTTAAAGGCTTTCCATGTGCTTCCTGTGGAGCAAGCTTTAAATGGATTATCAAAGCCAAATAAACATACCTGGGTCTTTTCCAACATTGGAGTCACTCAATATTGTCCCAGCAATCAGGCTGTTACTGCAATAACGTTTTTCTCAATTATTAAAAACATCTGGTTTCCAAAATACCGTAGCAAAAATATTACTGAATTATGAAAGCACAGTTTCTAGCTGGCAAAAACTAAGATATTGAAGGTATTTCTAAAACGTTAGTATAAATTTTATTAAATCAGAATTTAAATCCTGCAATACTCTTCAGGAATAATTTTATTCATAAACTGTGTCAGCTATTGTAACATTTTCAAGTATTTAAAATGCATGAGTCAATTTAGAAGACAATAATGTAAGTGCTTAGTTATAAAATTAGTTTTGGTTCTTGTCTTTATTTGTATTTTTTATTTCATTAGTTTTGGTTCTTGTATTTTTTATTTTCAATATATCAATGTTTTATTAATACTAGTTTATTTCCAATTTCAAGATTTGTGAATAAAATTTGAATATTAATGTAAAAATAACTTTTTTAGATAAAAATATTTCCAGATTTATTTATATGGCATGAACATAATTCACTTCACTACTAGACACAAGCACATCATCTTCTTATATATTAATAAACTAAGCCGATTTTTGTTAAGAGAACTCCACCGTTATTTCTTAACCGATTTGAACGATTGAAGTCCAAAATATTCATCCAGATTTTTAGTTGTGCATAAAAATTTTCATTTTTTTATATTTTCAACCTTAAGGGCACGGGCCGCCCTCAAAGTTAGTTTTTTGCCCATAAGATTAACATGGGGAATAATTTGATTTGAATTGCAGCTGTTAATATATTATGGACAGATTATTAGCTATACCAGATGTTACAGATAAAGAATTGATTTATCAATATAAATAAAATACCCCGCAGCAGCAAATCTGCGTACTCAGAGAATTTACAATGTATATATATGTATCTTAATACCACTTAAGCCACATACCAAGTTTCATCAATATACATTCGTAAATAAAATACTTATGACATTTTAATTATTCCCTATAAGAATAATATGGCATCTGAGTTGCTGAAATAAGGTACACAAAAAATGGGTTTTTATGCACATTTTTTTATAACTCAATTAGGTAAAGCCACGTACCGAATTTTATTAATTTATGTTCATAATTAAAGGAGGTAACATTTTACTTATTCTCCATAAGAATAACATGGGGGCTGAGTACGCAGGTTTCCTACTACAGGAACTTTCGGCAAAAAATTGTTTTTCATGCAAATATCAATAAACCACAACGGTATTTAGCAATATACCAAGTTTTATCAAGATACGTTGATAAATAAGCAAGATATACAATTTTTCTTATCCTCCATAAGGATAACATTAGACAACGTACTGTGTTTAGCACTTTCAATATCTCGGTAACTAATTGATGTAGAGCAATGATCAAAACACCAAATTGTTTTTTTTTACTGAATTTAATGGTGAAAACTAAAATTGGATTCACTAAAATATTATATGTAAAATACTAAAAAAAACATTTTTGGGGTGCAAAACCCCCCCCCCCCCAAAATACCCCTTTGGATAGAGGGATCTTGCTGGTTTTTGAACTTAAAGTCATAAATGTTGCTTTACATGTTTGTATCAAATTTCACCAAAATCAGACTATTTTTACGAGTTATCGCACCCACAGACCACATATATGGTGTTTTTTGGCATCTGGGGACCTCAAAACGAAGTTATCATGGTCCCGGGCCTAGTTCTTACCATGGAAACTGCGGTAATAGCTTCTTCCCTGTAGGGGTAATTCACTAATAAGTTTATTTTCTACATCGCTTAGAGCAGTCAAATGTTGTGTGCAGCGTAGATATTTAAATTTGTGTTAAAATTTGTTTATCAGTCTGTCTGTTTATGAGCCACGCATTAAAAAAACAGCACTGAATTAAATAAAAACGTTGCCCATTTTTTTGAGGAGGCTTTAAATCATAGTACGTCATTTGGGTTATGCCCCTCTGTCCGACACTGCTACAAAATAGATCTTAAGGGTACATGTTATTCAACCTTTCACTACAGAATGCAACATATTTGTTCTAATGAGCATTTAGCATTTGTTCTAATTATTTTTTATGACAGAACAGAGAAAACACGTCTGCTTACTAATGTACAACGGTATGCTAAACTGTATAAAATAATGACACGTCAATGAGACATTGAACCTTGAAACATAGTTAGCTCAGTTTAACTAGGAAGTCATTGTGATTATAATATCAAATATTTTATGAATAAGTATCACCATCAATAAGTACAACAAACTACAGGAGTTATAAAGCAGATATTTGGAAGAAGATAGGTCCATCCAAAAAAAGCTATGGATAGTTAATATGGTTTGGAGGATAGTTAATACATCAGAATAAAAGGTCTGATTGCTCATAATTTTTTAGGAGGATAGTTAATACATCGGAATAAAACCTTTGCCTACCCCTGTTTCAAAAATTTTTTACTTTAGGGCTCTCCAAATGTTGAAACCATCAAATTTATTGGTTAATAAATGTGTTCTAATCAGGCCTCATCCCTGGAAAAATATGGTTTTGTATGGAAAATTATAAAAACTAAGATTGGGGTTAAGGGGTTAAGATTTGTAAATAAAAACGAAGGATAGTAACAGATGTTCAAAAGCAACCAATCAATTGTAAAAATATTACTCAATTGGTAAAGTATCATATGATTTTTGTGGGAATAGTGAATAGAACCAATATAGGCTATACATAACTTTAAATATACATGATTAGGTTATTTATAAATTGTGAGAACCATTAAAACTGAAGATTGAATATAAAGCGGGAATGTCCAAAGTAAAAAGAAACAAGCAAATAAGCGAAACAAATATGCTCGCATTGGAGGGGAGCCGTGAATTTCAGTAATCTAGGCATTTTGATCAAACTGATTGGCTTCTCAAGCAAAGCTCGGTTTCCCAGGTGCTTTAACAATAATTGTAACTAACTTCTCAAACATAATATTGTAATATGATCGCGAGCGAAGCCGCGACGGGCTGGGGAGTTTTAAGGAATATGAAAAAGTTCAAGAGTAACAATTTTGAAAATAGTGTAACATTTTTCAAAACACACATTAGAAGATAATTTATTAATAACTAGCTACCATTGTACCTGGCGTCACCCAGGAATAAAACCTGTGGTGTGTGCTGCATTTTGTAGCTAACCCGTGGAACTACTGGAAATCATGATCAGCTGCTTGAATTTTCATCAGCTCAAATCAAAACCTATAAGAATGACACTGGATTGCAACTTTGATTGCCTGTGGAGCGGAGTCCTATGGGAATTCCTTAAAACCCCTTCTTAGTGGTTACCTACGTTATGGAAAGAGTATACGTAACGTATACAAATGTTGTGGTTGTAGGTATAGTGGTTTGGCTTGGCCTGGGGATGATCAGTTTTTCGTATTTATAGATATAGAATAAGGTGATCTGATGATTAAACATATATATGATTTAAAAAAAAAACTTATTTACAAAAGTGATCAACGTAAGAATGGAATCCCAAATTTTATATTTATTAAAAGCTCCTACTGTTATGTGAATCACAGTGTAGTGAAAATAACGTGCAAAGTAGCCTGGTGCTGTTTAAATCCTATTTTATGTTGGCGAATTTCGGGACATTTTGTTATTATGAATCAACTACTAAAGCAACTGGATTTTATTTTGATACTCCTACAAGACAAGAGTTATTCCAATAAGCTATGAGATAGGAACTTTGTTTCTTGACATGACATTTGTATTATAAGTTACGTCAGAACAATAATTGTGGCTCTATTAGTTGATGTGTCTAACTATGATGGTGTGCCTATGTTATTTGATGTGACAGCCATACGTTATGAGAGCGTGGCTGTCACTTAATGTGACAGTCATAAGTTATAAAAGCGAAGTAATGACACAATGATAAATAAAGTTACAAGTTAGTAGAACTGAGGCAAAAGTTTTCTCAGTTAAGTCGGCGAAAAGATAATGTGACAGGACAACTAATACTCCCTTCTCTAGCTCAGAACCCTCTAATTTATATGTTTGTTTTGTTCACACGTTTGTGACGGCAGTAGAAGAAAGACCACATCAATTTGGAGGAGTAGAGGAGATGTCTTTATTATCAACCGATAGATTTTCACAAAAAAGGTGGGGAAAGGAGGGTTGGAGTTGTTGATAGGAAGAAAATGGAGGAAGTTTTCTAGGTATTTGTACTAAGAAGTAATAAACTTATCAGCAAATAAAATAAACAAACAATATTATTATACAACATTATAAACAACAAGAAAATGGGTGTTCATGAATGGAGAGCTTATCAATCCAGTAATGCATATGGATCTTGTCGTGATTTAAGAATTATTTTGAATAAACTAATCTAGAGTTACTAAAAAACATATTTGATTACATTTTTTTACAAAATTATTATTTTTATTTTAACATCTAAATCAGTTTTCAGATAACTAGTATTATCGATAGCTCACACTGAGGTGGAGGTCAAGTGCCTGAAATTGTGGGGCTTCAAAGAGTAAAAGCCAGTTGGAAACATCGGGTGTTGAATATTGTTGGCATGTACACGACATATTTTATAAAAACAATGTACAAGTTCACAAAATATAGTTCACCGGCTTAATGTACCTGTAATGTTGCCTGATTAATGTATATTTTTTATATTACCTCATATAAATTCTACCTGAAGCTTTCAGGATACAACTCTGTTACCACTGAACAGCTTGTTTTCAGCTATTTTTAAGTGTTAAGGTGCTGAATAGTTTTTTTAAATCCTTTAATTATTATGTTTCTGTTTTATTTAACATGTCCTTTGGTAAACGTGTTTGAAATGGCTTTTTAATCATTTTACATGTTTTACAATACAAAAAATAAACTTATTGACAAAATTAGGCAGTGGCAGGATTTTACTTAACAAAAAGATACTGTGAGATCCTCAATAGTTCCACAGCTATACCCATGATTGGGAAACGAGAAGTGCAGGTAGTGCAGGTTCGTCCTATGTAAAATCCAAGTTCAAAACCTTTAAGAAGATTGGCTCTAAGAAAAATAACATCAACATATTCAACAGCTGGTTGCTTGGTTACAGAATAAGGAACATTCAGCTAGCCCGAAGTAGGAACGAGCGAAGACGAGTGTTGCTGGGCAACCACTTAGTTTTATTTATTTTTTGATTTAGTTATTTGAAGTTCAGTCATGCAACATGCAGGTAGCTGTTAACTATTCAATAGATGAATCACTCGATTTTGGAGGAGAACCTCCAGCCTTCAGAATATCGTTGAAGATTCATCATTTAACAAACAATCAAGCAAACCACATCCAACATAAATTTTACAACAAAATCCACTCAGAATGAATTACTAACATAATGAAAAGCAAATCCAGTTGCTAGAATTAAGAAAATTATTTGTATTTTCTGATTACCCAGCTCATATATACGGTCTCCAGTATTGGTTTATTTTTCACTGTAATTACAGAAGATAGCTTAAAACAGCTGATATTGCTTATGTACTGTGTTTTGTTAAAACAGTAGACTCTCAGAAATCCAGATCACACTTATCTGGTCTCCCAGTTATGACCAATACCCGGACCAATGATCTTGAACTAAACAAAAATTGTTGGAAGTAACAACGAAAAAAAAAACAAAAAAAAACGGAACTTTATAGTTTAGCACCTTCAGTTTTCATACACTTATCCTGCATTACACAAATGCATCCTCAGCTGGGTTTCCGTGCCATTATTGGTGATTGTTATTTTTTACCTATTGCGCTTCTCCATTCAAGTCTTCTCCTGTTGATGACTGACGATGTAAATCAGTAGACCGGTGACAGTTTTTATTACAGAATACTTTATTTGTGATTTACAGTGTTATATCAAATCTTTAAAAATGTACTTACATTCAAATATTTTCTGTTTAAACAAAGTTTTAGCACATTTTCAAATAATAAATGTGTTCCTCTGATAATCCGACTTTTTTTGAGTTCCGACCATGCTCTCGGCCTTACTGTAATACAGTGTTTATAACTTTCTTCTAGAAGCTCACTCTTGTATTAGCACATAAACATAACCACATATTATCAAAATTGTTCTATTGTTCACTATAAAAGCGAAATCGATGATTTATGCCCATCTCCAAGAAATTCGGATTTTGTGAAATCCGGATCGGCCGTCTGCCACAATTGTCCGGATTTCTGAGAGTCTACTTTATCAACAGCTACTAAGTGTTAAATTACAATGACTTATTCTACCATTAGATTAACATATGAACTTTGAAAGCCCAAGGGGCGAAGCCCTGAAAGTGGATATTTTCCAAAATCCCAAAAGCCATGTCCAGAGGTTGGGATTTCAAATAACACATAAAGAATTATTTAAGGCCTAAGAGTTTCACAGTATCCTGGGTCACAAAAATGGGCTTATTCTTTTAGTAAATAGATTTGATGGGATTATTGTACAAGATTCTTTATCAAAAGAAAAACCTTAGACTAAGATCAGTATTGCACCATTATACAAAGTTTCTACATGCTAATTTGAATATTTATTTATCTCATACTAGACTTGTTACGATGAAAATCCTCAAAAAGTTGTGTTCTGGGCTTCATAATTTAACATTAACAAGTGTTGCTGTCATAAATACTTTATATCTATTACTAGTGGACCTGTTGCTCTAAATCGAGCAAAACAAACTTTATTGTTTATATCAGTTATCAGCTGTTCTTACTGTTTACCTGTATTTTACTGTACATCACCCATCACCTGTTTTGGAATGCAGCTGAATTCAAACCACTCTCCATGTTATATTAATGGAAAACAATTGAACTTTGAGGGTGTCCTGCGCCCTTCAGCAAAACAGTAGGGTGTATTGGAAATTGAAAACCACTTTGCACAACTACAAATCTGGGCCATTTTTTACAACCTAATAATCAAAATTGGTTCAAAAATAACGGAGGAGTTCTGTTCACAGAAATCGGCTTAGCGTATTATAGATATAAATTTCAAAGCTCAGCCTTCAGTATTAGAATTACCATAGGGTTTATATCTACTAGACGGGACACCTTATGGGAGCCAGAGTTAGTAAAAGCAGTGTTGCGATCTAGCGTCATATTAAGATAACTACGTGATCTGCGGCTTCGTTAGGCCGAGTTAACTCGTCCGCCGTACCCGACCCGTGTAAACAAAATATCACCTTGATGACCATCACAAAAAAGGTTTATTTAAACATTTTAAAATCTCTACGAAAATATTCCTATCAAAAATATGACGACCAAAACCGTGACGATCCCTGGCGGCATATGATGGAACTACTAACTACTTCGACAAATCTCTCACATTAATTTGCATTGTGTGTCCCCTCTAGTGGATATAAACCCAATGGTATTACAGACAATGAATTTGGTGTCTTAAGACGGCCTTTTAGCGAATTTACCCTATAGGGAAGAAGCTATTACCGTAGGTCTCATGGTAAGACTTAAGCCCGAGACCATGATAACTTTTTCTTTTGAGGTCCCCAGATGCCAAAAACACTATTCGTTCAAATTTATATATATGTATATATATATATCTATATATGTGTCCGTTAACACGATAACTTGGGTAAAAAACGTCCGATTTTGATGAAATTTGGCTCAAACGTGTAAAATGACATTCATGACTTTAAGTTCAAAAACCAGAAAAATCGGACCATGGGAAGGGGGGTTTATGGGGGTTTTAAATTTTCCAAAAAAACAGTTTTTTGCATTTGTCACACAACAATTTTTAAAAAACTTAATTTTGGTTTTGACCATGTTATAGAGCTTAAAAAAACAAATAATATGGTATTTTGAATCATTAAGCTAGGTTATATGGTTGCGGAGAAAATCAAAAAAACGTGTTCATAAAATCTCCCATGTTAATGTTATGGGAAAATGGGTTGTAGCATTTCCCCAATTAATTTTAGTATAAACTTCACATTTGCTTATACCAATCAGTTTAGCTCTACAAATCAATCATTTTGGTGTTTAAATTGTGATTCTACGTCCAACCGTTGCCGAGATATTCAAAGTGCTAAACACAGTACGTTGTCCAATGTTATCCTTATGGAGGATAGATAAAATTTGATATCTCGATTATTTATGAATGTATGTTGATGAAATTTGGTATGTGGCTTCACGTAGTACTGGTATATTGTTATTGTACAAAAAATTGATTTTTCGTTGATTATTCCCGTAGCAGCAACCTGCGTACTCAGCCCCCATGTTATTCTTATGGAGAGTAAGTAAAATGTAATGACTCCCTTAATTATGAACATAAATTAATAATACCCCCGTCGCAGCAAACCTACATACTCAGCGAATTTCCAATGCATAATATATGACTTAATACCACGTAAAGCCGCATACCAAGTTTCATAAAAATATATTCACAAATAAGCGATATATACTATTATAATTATTCTCCATAAGAATAACATTGGGGATGAGTACATAGGTTTGCTGAAACAAGGAAAATAAACAATTGGTTTCTATGGAAATATCAATATAACTCAACTAGGTGAAGCTACATACATATACATCAATATTCATTCATAAATAAGTGATATATTCCATTTTGATTAATCTCCATAAGAATAACATGGGGAATGAGTACGCAGGTTTGCTACAATAAGGAACGAAAAAAGTGGGTATTTAGGCAAATATCAATATAACTCAACTAGGTAAAGTCATGTAAGAGGTTTTATTAATTTATGTTCATAATTAAGGGAGACATAGCATTTTAATTTTTCTCCATAAGAATAACATGGGGGATGAGTACGCAGGTTTGCTGCTATGGGAACCTTTAGAAAAAAATTGTGGTCTATTGTTAGCAAATAACAATAGACCACAACCAGATAAAGCCTTATACCAATTTGTGTCAGTATACATTCATAAATAAGCTAGATATAACATTGTTCTATTCCTCCATAAGAATAACATTAGACAACGTACTGTGTTTAGCACTTTCAATATCTCGGTAACCAATTGACGTAGAGGAATGATCAAAATACCAAATTGTGTGTTTTTAGTGAATTTCGTTTGGAAAGTGAACTATTAGCATGACCCGCACGGTGAAACTTAAGCCCGGGACCACCATAGAAGTTCCTAACGTGTCCCCTGAACACGTTTTGGGGGGTCGTTCAAAATTATATATATATATATGTATGCACTCTAGCGGTCGCATATTTTGTCCGATTTACTTCAAATTTGGTAGGGACGTTCCTTTCTATAATCTGTTAGACAAGTTCGTTGGGCAAAACAATCGAAAAACTCTAAACCCATTTTTTGGGGATTAATCTTTCAAAATTTTGAGTTTTTGGGCCCAAAAAGGGTCAGAAAAGCCCCAGATGTAAAATTAATGCATGTAAAAAGATGGGAATTAGAAAGGCAAAAGTTTTAAGCCCTCTCTCGTCATTATAGCATAAATATTTACCGAGTTATTAAAGAAAATGTGTATCGGCTAAACACAGTACGTTGTCTTATGGGGTTTTTACACTAGAAAAGCCTGTTATTCCTTTGTTAGAGTACTTTTATTACCCCCAGCAACCTAACGCCTACTTTCAAGCCTGTCTGGACCTTCTCCTAACCTTATAATGCGCAAAATTGTATTCCCAGCTTTGCAAGTAAATGAAACCAGGAGGATCAGAACAGCCAAAAAATCTAAGGTTTTAGATTTCGATAAAAATTGGACAAATGTATGTTTTTACACATATCTTGAGTTTTAAAAGTTTTTATGTGGAAATTCACTTCCCTCACGTCAGCGTGCTGCGTGCGAACTCATTTTAATTTGAATCCAATGGTAAAAACTAAAATTTGACTATTTCAAAAATTATATGTAAAAAGCTCAAAAAAACCATTTTTGGGGTACAAAACCCCCCCAAAATACCCCTTAAAGTAGAGCGATATGGCTGGTTTTCGAACTTAAAGTCATAAATGTTGCTTTACATGTTTATACCAAATTTCATCAAAATCGGACCTTTTTTACGAGAGTTATGGCACCCACGGACACATATATATATATATATATATATATATATATATACAGTTTCAAACGAATGGTGTTTTTGGGGTCTGGGGACCTCAAAACGAAAAGTTATCATGGTCCCGGGCCTAGGTCTTACCATGCCGACTACGGTAATAGCTTCTTTCCTATAGGGGAAATTCGCTAAAAACCCTTTTTTTTGTTCCTCGTTGCAGCAAACCTGCTTTCTCAACTCCATGTTATTCTTATAGAGAATAACTAGAATGTTATAAAGCGCTTATTTATGATTGAATATTGATGGAACTTGGTATGTGGCTTCTCCTAGTTAAATTCTATTTATATTTGCATAAAAACCAATTGTTTGTGTTCCTTGTTTCAGCAAACCTACGTACTCATTACCAATGTTATTCTTATGGAGAATAATTAAAATCGCTTATATGTGAATATATTTTTATGAAACTTGGTATGCGGCTTTTGTGGTATTAAGACATTTATTATGCATTGGAAATTCGCTGAGTACGCAGGTTTGCTGCGACGGGGTATTTTCCTCCATTTTATTACTTTGGGTTTCCTCTTTGTTATGCTATGCACTAAATACAAAACATTACAAATATAGTAAAAGAGTCTCACAAACAGTATTAAAAAGAAAATTGAGGTCAATACATTATTTTTTAAATTGTTAGTATAGTAAAAAAATAAGAAATAAACAGCAGACAGATACACATTTTTTACCTGTATTTTAACATTATTTTGATAGCATTCTATAAACTAGATCTTGTCTTAAATAACAAACTGAAACCTACATAAAATAATAATTTAGAGGGCAGAAATCGTTGAAAAATCTAAAAATTCTTTTAATAACATAGATACATCCCTTATAGTAAGTGAGAGTAGGTAGTTAAAAATGAAATAAATATATGTGGTTTTCCTAAGTAAAACACACAATTAGCAATGTGTGTGTTCAGTTTTAAATACAAGAAGAAAGGTCAAGATACAAAAAAAATATATATTCCTTGTACTCACTAGACATGGGTACATCACGTTTTCCTTTTCCCTATTTTTTCTGTTTCTCACTTTATTAGCTGCATACAGTTCTAACATTTTATATATTTTCCAGTAACCATCTGTTAATAACATATTTTTAAATATCATATGTTTTAATTTCCTTTGTTAGCGAATTTCCCCTATAGGGAAGAAGCTATTACCGTAGGTCTCATGGTTAAGACTTAAGCCCGAGACCATGATAACTTTTTGTTTTGAGGTCCCCAGATGTCCAAAACACTATTCGTTCAAATTTATATATATGTATATATATATATATATATATATATATATCTATATATGTGTCCGTGAATGCGATAACTTGAGTAAAAAACGTCCGATTTCGATGAAATTTGGCTCAAATGTGTAAACTGACATTTATGACTTTAAGTTCGAAAACCAGAAAAATCGGACTATGGGAAGGGGGGTTTATGGGGGTTTTAAATTTTCCAAAAATCAGTTTTTTGCATTTTTTACCCTAAAATTTTTAAAACACTTAATTTAGGTTTAGACCATGTTATAGAGCTTAAAAAAACAAATAATATGGTATTTTGAATTATTAACCTAGGTTAAGTGGTTGCGGAAAAAATCCAAAAAACATGCTCATAAAATCTCCCATGTTAATCTTATGGGAAAAAGGTTTTTGGCTTTTCCTCAGTTAATTTTACTTTAAACTTCACATTTTCTTTTACCAATCACTTCAGCTCCACAAAACAATCATTTTGGTGTTTAAATTGTGATTCTACGTCAAACCGTTGCAGAGATATTCAAAGTGCTAAACACAGTACGTTGTCCAATGTTATCCTTATGGAGAATAAATAAAATTTGATATCTTGATTATTTATGAATGTATATTGATGAAATTTGGTATGTGGCTTCATGTTGTACTGGTATATTGATAATTGCACAAAAAATAAATGTTTTGTTGATTGTCCCCGTAGCAGCTAACCTGCATACTCAGCCCTAATGTTATTCTTATGGAGAATAAGTAACGTTTTATATCTCCCTTAATTATGAACATAAATTAATAAAACATGGTAAGTAGCTTCACCTGGTTCAGTTATATTAATAATTGCATAAAAACTCATTTCTTATCTTCCTCGTTGCAGCAAACCTGCGTACTCAGTCCTAATGTTATTCTTATGGGGAATAAATAAAATGTAATAAATCACTTATTTATGAATGTATTTTTGTCAAACTTGGTGAGTGGCTTTATGTACTAGTGAGAAACATATCAATGCATTGGAAATTCGCTGAGTACGCAGGTTTGCTGCGACGGGGGGTATTTTTATTCTGTTTTCATTGTTCACATAGCAACCCCAAAACTTATTGTTTTTTCATCCTTTCACAAAACCTTTCCACATTATTTAAAAACTACATTTTCTTTTATCAATTCCTATAATTCTCTCAGTAAAGTATTTAGTATTTCCCTTCAATCATCTCCCTTTTAATATTAATATTTGAATATGCATTATTAACTTATACAATCTGTGATTATTGTGTGTGAAACTTTCCTTGTACGAAATGAATGCAACAACCAACCATGGACCTACCTTGATGATCTACTGAGTGTGGAGTAAAAATGAACTTCATCCTTTCGTGAGTGACTTGAATTATCCATTAATAAACTTTTCAACCATAAACATTTTGTGACATTGAGACCTTTATGTAAAATTATTATTTCATACCTTTGTAAAATGCAATATTCAAATAATTGTTAACTCTAGTCTTTTCTTTTTTTTCAACTATTACTATTGGTTTCACAAGGTACCAAATTAACTTTGTGTGGTCCTTCAAACAGTCTAAGCTATAAACCCCCTCAATATACAATCTTTGCAAATTATAAGATCCCCTCATCCATTTGGTCCTTCGAGCCGGATTAGGTGAATGGCCCATTGGACCATCATTCACTCTCTAATTCTGAGCTTTTATGTATCTCATATCACGTGTCTGGCCCATGTCTAGATTATGAACAACCCAGAGTTAGTATCAAGTGTTTTCTAAGAATAATGGTATTATAAATTAATCAAGACTTGATTATGGCACCAACGCGAGGGACGGAATTGCGGTTTGAAACTTACGAGCAACTTAATGCTATTACAAAAGCAAGATTTTTGGTGATTAAGAAAACCGTGGATGAATTAACCGATCAGTTTGATCATTTGACTAAAATTCAAGAAAAATAATTATTTGCGTATCGTGCTGAATTAAATGCAAAAAAAGAAGACTTTGACGGCAACTTTAACCGTGTACTTAATTCTTCTGATCAAAGCATTGATATTAACATATTAATCTCGGACCAGAATGACATCAACGAACTGTTCGTATACATTTCAAGTCATATCGAGACGCTAATTGCTGACCCTATTGAAAGTGACAAACCTGGTTCGGATGAAATCTCCTCTCCTAGTCGTTTATCCGTGTTAAGTAGCGCTCAAGTACGGTTACCGAAAATTAACTTGCCTAAGTTCAATGGTGACTTAGCTACGTGGTCGTCCTTCATAAACCTCTATGATACAACCATACATAACAATAGCTCCTTGTCTGATGTATTGCGTTTCCAATATTTGTTAGGATTACTGGAAAAGGAACCTTTAAGTCTCATACACAGTCTTAATATCACACCCGAAAATTATCGCATCGCGTATCAGTTGTTACGTGATAGATATCATAACGATCGGCGTCTTCAACTGTTGCATATCAACCAACTCTTAGATCTTCCTAACATTTCGGCGTCCAACATCACCGCAGTTAGACACTTCGTTAACCTATTCAACGAAAACACACAAGCTCTGTTAGCATTGAAATACGATGTCCAGAATATGAATCTACTTTTGTCTGTAGTTTTATTGCGAAAAATGGACCTCAATCTTCATCATAAATTGGAATCAGTTTGCAACTCTTCTGATGTGTGTAATCAAACGTTGCCCACATCACAACAAATCATTGCTTTCCTTAATAATGAATGCACCCATTTAGAGGACGCAATGCTATCTCAAAAAATGCGAACCCATGACATCCAAACAACACAAGTCTGATCAAAATTCATTAGTCAACCAGTTCCTCTCAAGAAAAATGTTGCAATGTATGTCACTCAGTCCCCAGAGCATAAACTGACATCCGCGCCATCCATCTCATGTTTTGTATGTAACCAATCAAGTCATAAGGTGTATACATGCCCTTCATTCTTATCTCAATCACCCTCTGAACGATTTCAAGTAGTGAAGAAATCTCAAAAATGTGTTTCGTGTCTCGGCTCTCATGCTACCAAAGCATGTAAATCACTATTGTCATGTAAGAAATGCAATAAACGACACCATACTCTGTTACATTTTGACCCAATTGAGGCTGGTAAGGTTGTACAAACATCAAATCAGCCAAACCATCAACCTGTACACGAAACCACTGTTTCGGGAAAACAGAACACAGCTGTGTCACTACATAATCAGCCTGTGTTACCTAGTATGAATACTACTGTATTACTCGCTACACTTTTAGTTCAAATCACATCTTCATGTGGCGAATGCCATACATTTCGTGCTCTCATTGATTCCGGCAGTATGTGTAACTTAATCACTGAACGTGCTGCAATGCTTTTGAACTTGAAACGCTGTAAGTCAACAGTTCAATTGTCAGGTATTGATCAACATGTCACCAGGAACAAAGGACAGATTTTTATTGATCTCAAAACAATGTCAGGGAAAACTGTAACTGAAGCATTACCTACCTTAGTTCTTGATAAAATAACAGTCGAATTGCCACGCACACCTATTTCTAATGACGTTTTACGTCTCACACAATCTCTTGAACTTGCTGACCCTTCATTCCATATACCAGGACGCATTGACATAGTCATTGGCAGTGCCATCTTTCCACATCTTCTGACCCAAACCCAGTTTTCACTTGGTCCTAATTTACCTTCTGCATTAGGAACAATCTTTGGTTTTGTACTCATGGGTACAGCTCCATGCATACCTCCCAGAGATGATTCTCACGAAAATAACTCTACATCCACCCTAAACGTATGTCTTCACACAACCAGTGAGGCTGATTTGCATTCTGCAATCCAGCGGTTCTGGACACAAGAAGAATTACCTTCAAAATCCATACGGTCACATGAAGAAACATTATGTGACAATCATTTTTCTGATACACATGCCCGTCATGAAAATGGACGTTATGTTGTGAGACTTCCTCTCAAAGAGTCTCATACTTGTCTTGGTGAATCTAAGCGTGCCGCTGAAACACGTTTATATGCCATGGAACGTAAGTTTGGTTCCAATGGTAAATTCTCACAACTTTATCATGAGTTCATGGATGAGTACCTGAGTCTAGGTCATATGTCCAAATTAACAAATGTGGATCTCACTCAACCACATTATTTTCTGCCGCACCATGGAGTGATTAAAGAGAATAGCAGTACCACGAAACTCCGCACAGTTTTCGACACCAGCTTTAAAACAAGCTCTGGTTTATCACTCAATGATATTCTCTTGACAGGTCCCAAGTTGCAAAACAACATTTGCGATTTACTCTTACAGTTCCGTTGTCACAATGTCGTCTTTTGCTGCGACATTAGGCAAATGTATCGCCAGATAACAATTCACCCTGACGACCGTCATCTTCAATTAATTCTTTGGCGTCAAAATTCCAAACAACCTGTTGATATATTTCAATTAAATACCGTTACATACTGTATGAACAGTTCCCCATACTTAGCTATCCGCACACTCCATCAGCTTGCCATTGATGAAGGATACAAATACCCTTCTGCCGCTCATGCATTGCTACATCATACCTATGTTGACGACATAATTACAGGTGCGGAAACTACAGAAGAAGTGCTCTTACTTCAATCTGAACTCATTAAACTACTAAAAGCAGGTTGTTTTGAATTAAGAAAATGGGTTTCAAACTGTCCAGATGTGTTGACTACTGTTCCCCAATCTCATCTTGAAACTCCTAAGTTTCTTCAAAACTCTGATGTCCCTCACTTTAATGTTTTAGGACTTCAGTGGTCATCCACTTCAGACACATTTTCCTACAACTTTCAAACCTCACAGTCCAACAAATTACCGACCAAGCGGACAGTTCTAAGCACCATTGCACAAATATTTGATCCTTGCGGTTTTCTAGTTCCATTTATCATGATGGCAAAATGTTTCATGCAGCTACTTTGGACAAAAGGCCTATCATGGGATTCCCCCCTACCTGCTGAACTTCACACCCAATGGAAATGGTTTTCTGATGACATGCAATACTTATCACAAATTTCTATACCTCGTTCTTTAAACTTATCATCAAATTGCAACTTTGAATTACATGGTTTTTGTGATGCATCCGAATTAGGATACGCAGCTACAACGTATGTAAGATGTGAATTCCCTGACAAATCTATATGTACGAAACTGTTGATGGCAAAGAGTCGTGTGGCACCATTGAAAAGGGTTACTATTCCAAGACTTGAACTATGTGCGGCATATTTACTGTCACAGCTGATTAACCACATTCAACTTTTATTTTCTGATATTTTTAATACACATAACATTCATTTATGGTGTGATTCAACGATAGTGTTGACATGGATACAGACTCCATCCTATCGATTGAAAACTTACGTTGCCCATCGTGTTTCACTGATTCAAGAACTAACACCAACAGAAGTCTGGAGACATATATCATCGGAACACAACCCTGCAGATTGTGCATCTCGCGGAATACGACTCTCATCTCTAATCAATCATGACTCTTGGTGGTTCGGCCCGACTTGGCTCTCTCTCCCTGCTTCACGATGGCCGTCTTCTAAGTTTAACCTCATTCCCTTAGATACTTCTCATGAGATTAAACCAAATCATCTACCTTCTTTTATGGTTGTTAACAAACCTGAGTGGTCCATTTTAACTAAATTCTCTACATGGACTATCATTGTACGTGTCATGTCATACGTTTTAAGATTTGTACATAACTGTCGTAATCCTGACTCTAACCGCCATTTTAACTATTTAAGTACTCAAGAGTTGAACACCGCACGTAGCAAGATTTTTTATCTTGTTCAACAATCTGTCATGTCTGATGAATTTAAACATTTGTCTCAAGAACAGGCTTGCTCTAAACGTCTCCAACGTTTAAAACCATTTATAGATTCGGACAAACTAATACGAGTTGGCGGTCGCATCAGTCAAGCACCACTCCCTCACGATATTCGGCATCCAATTGTGTTACCTAAACACCACCACATAGTCAATGTTCTCATAGATTATTATCATAATCTTTATTTACACGCTGGACCTCAACTGATCCAATCATTGCTGTCAAAATTTGTTTGGATAATTTGTGCTCGGAACGTGATCAGATCGCGTATTTTTAAATGTATCACTTGTTTCAAACTTCGTCTGAAAACAATGTCACCTCTTATGGGAGATCTACCACCATGCCGTATCACACCAGCTAAACCTTTCTTATCTACGGGAATCGATTATGGAGGACCGTTTAACATCAAAGTCACAAACCTAAGATTTATCAAACAGATAAAGGTGTATATTTGTATTTTCATCTGCATGGTAACCAAAGCCGTACACATCGAAGTCGTGCATGATCTTTCTACCTCTGCCTTCATTGCTGCTCTTGTCAGATTTACAGCACGACGTGGCCAATGTAAGCACATTTATTCAGATTGTGGTACCAATTTTGTTGGAGCTAATACAGAGCTAAGAAAAATCATAAAAGAACTTAAAGTCAAAGAAACACGTGATATCGTCAATCATTTCGCCACCGAGCATGGAATTACTTTCCATTATAATCCACCAGCTGCGCCCCACCATGGTGGTTTATGGGAATCAGCGATCAAGAGTGCCAAACATCACTTGTACAGAGTTATCGGTTCAACAATACTAACATATCCAGAATTCACGACACTTACTACTCGTGTTGAAGCGATGCTAAATTCTAGACCGTTAACACCACTTTCATCTGACCCTTCCGACTTGTTCCCACTTACTCCAGGACATTTTTTAACCGGAGCTCCTCTTGTTTCAATCCCGGAAACTGATTTGACTACTGTACCAACGAATCGGTTGAAACTTTGGAAACTTTCATCTGCATTTTTTCAACATATTTGGAAAAGATGGACTGCTGAATACTTTCACACGCTACAACAACGATCGAAGTGGACAATCTCAACCAAGCATTTAAAAATCGGAGACTTGGTTTTAATCCAATCTCCAACCCCATCGTTGCAGTGGCCTCTTGCCAGAGTCACAGCTTTATTTCCTGGTCATGATGGTGTTGTTCGAGTAGCTGAAGTACGTACTGCAAACAGCTGTTTTCGTCGTCCCGTAACCAAACTGTGCGTTCTACCTTTGGATTGACATTTATGTTGAAGTAAGATACTTCAAGGCCGGGAGTATGTTCAGTTTTAAATACAAGAAGAAAGGTCAAGATACAAAAAAAATATATATTCCTTGTACTCACTAGACATGGGTACATCACGTTTTCCTTTTCCCTATTTTTTCTGTTTCTCACTTTATTAGCATACAGTTCTAACATTTTATATATTTTCCAGTAACCATCTGTTAATAACATATTTTTAAATATCATATGTTTTAATTTCCTTTGTTTTTATTCTGTTTTCATTGTTCACATAGCAACCCCAAAACTTATTGTTTTTTCATCCTTTCACAAAACCTTTCCACATTATTTAAAAACTACATTTTCTTTTATCAATTCCTATAATTCTCTCAGTAAAGTATTTAGTATTTCCCTTCAATCATCTCCCTTTTAATATTAATATTTGAATATGCATTATTAACTTATACAATCTGTGATTATTGTGTGTGAAACTTTCCTTGTACGAAATGAATGCAACAACCAACCATGGACCTACCTTGATGATCTACTGAGTGTGGAGTAAAAATGAACTTCATCCTTTCGTGAGTGACTTGAATTATCCATTAATAAACTTTTCAACCATAAACATTTTGTGACATTGAGACCTTTATGTAAAATTATTATTTCATACCTTTGTAAAATGCAATATTCAAATAATTGTTAACTCTAGTCTTTTCTTTTTTTTCAACTATTACTATTGGTTTCACAAGGTACCAAATTAACTTTGTGTGGT
This sequence comes from Allygus modestus, assembly GCA_963675035.1. Lineage (NCBI taxonomy): Eukaryota > Metazoa > Arthropoda > Insecta > Hemiptera > Cicadellidae > Allygus > Allygus modestus. Next base: position 230,755,346 of record OY776112.1, on the reverse strand, counting down.
CCTTCAAACAGTCTAAGCTATAAACCCCCTCAATATACAATCTTTGCAAATTATAAGATCCCCTCATCCAGTGTGGTTATTTCATTTGGAGTTAACAAATATCGTTGGCAGTCTGTGAACATTGTTAGACCATACAGGCACACTTTGGCACTATTGGGATCACAAAAATAAATAAAAATAAAATATATAAAACAGAATAGTCTGGTCTAACACTGACCTACCCTATCTCAACTCATTTGGTTTTAAGCCAGGCATCGGGCATAGTTTTACAGAAATAAATAAAACAAAAAGTGAAATAAAGCATAACAATATGATGTTCTAAGAAATTCGGACTTTAAAATTAGAGGTAAAATTTAACACTGTGATGAAAACTTGTTAAAACCACAGGAATCTCTATGGAGGGTAAGGAAATTTGAGTAGGTAGCATATTACACACCTCTTTAAAAAAAGGAAGGCAAAAATTAGTGTGTTTCAAGAGAAAACTCAAAGTGGTATGGAAAACCTCTAAGTCCAATATGAACACGGCTAATGGTTCTTCTCCTGGCCCACTGTAGATAATTGTACTACACAACTTCCATCCTACAGGTTCCAAGGACTTCAATAATGTGTGACTTTGTCTGTGTCCACAGCAGTGGATTGGCTTTACAATATTACATTTACAAACATAACAGACATTGAAATCAGTACTACGAGGAAGTTTTTACAGTTATAACTAAACAAAATTCTATACATTTTTTGATTGACAGTGATTGATAGTAAGTTGCAGTACCTCTATTTTCAAGTTTGGTTAAAAATTTAACAACTCTTGAGTTAACTTTCTCTTAGACTTTATTATGGCAAATCTTGCAAACCTCCTTCTAGCTTAGTAGGCTAGAATCAATGAATACACCAACATAAATATGTGTTTGTTAATGCATTGTTGGTAATGCAGGGGTTTTTAGACCACCCTGCAACAAGTATTATGAGAAAATAGTTTACTCAAGCTCTTGATTGTAATTTTACCCTGCTGAATGATTTTTATTGTGTGAAGAATGTTCCATGGAAATGTTTTATTTTCTAAATTCATTGCAACTAATTAAAGGGTCAATTTGAGAATAGGGTTGTGTATGTAGTAGGGTTTTAGGTATGTAGGGTTGTGGGGAGGGGGATTTGAGGAGATGGTTTTAGAAATCTTCAATTGTAAACCATAAATTGTATTGTACATAATTTTGAAGCTCTATAGAGCAACGTTTTGGAAGAAATATAATATCTTAGTCAATTTAGAAATGGTAGCTACATAATGACAGATATTTTAAGGGATGTTCTGTATTTTATAAACCAATATACATACCTAACTTTTTTTGTTGCTATCAACATAAACTACAACAGGGTTGCCACTAAAGTTGCATTTCAAAATTCATGCATAATTCCAGGTTTTCCAGGTAAAAATATCAAAATTCCAGATAAAATTGCACAACATTTTTTATGTATTTGCGTCACCTATAATGATTTAGAACATAAATAAAAGTGCTATTTTAACAAACAATTACAGTATAACTTTTCACAAAATATATTATAATTTTTTTTTATTAAATTTACATTTCATATTTTGTTATGCTTTGTACAAAAAATGGGTGTATAGACGGGGCCAATTATTTGTAAATGAGCTTGATTTTTCTCTCTATATAAAAAACATTAGGTACAATATTTTAATTGGTATGAGGGGGAAATTATATCAACAAATACACCTGATTATATAAAATTCCATTTAACTTTGGCAATATACTATCCAATATAAGAATAAAAAAATAGTATATACAAATCTTTTTTGTGTTTCTATAGACGACAAAGGCATATTTTTTAAAGTTGATAGGGAGTGGGCCCAAACCCTGACCTTGTTACTATCTATAAATTAAAAATATTCGTTGAAAGCATTATTATGGCAGCTGGATTCAGTTTTGAACTTTCCAACAATTTTCAAGATTTGTTCTGGGAATCAATCTGATAAAACAAACCTCAGCTTATTAAGCAACCACCCTGGCCACTTATACACTACCCAGCTAATTATGCTTTAACAAACTATCCAGCCTCCAACAACTACATATTAGAAACTGAGCTCCATATCAACGATTACAAATTTTGACCAGACCGCAATTAATTACAAATGAGCCACTTCTATTACCCATTGTTTGTAACAACATACAAATTAATTTATATAAATACATCTTAATAAAAATGTTGCCGACAGTCAAGACTGCAGTTTCCTAACATAAAGTAAAGACTCACATGGGTAACGTCGCCGACCATCGGGCATGCATCCTATCGTCGCCGACCATCAAGAACACATCGCTACCGTCACCGACCATCGAGAGAACGTATCCTAACGTCGCCGACCATCGGGAACGTGATGGCAATTGAGAACGCATCGCTAACGTCGCCGAACAACCAGAACGCAACGCTAACGTCACCGAACAACCAGAACGCATCGCTAACGTCACCGACAATCAGAACGTATCGATAACGTCACCGACCATCGGAAAAGTCTCTCTAACGTCGCCGACCATCGGGAACGCATCGGTAATGTGCCGATCATCGAGATCGCATCGCTAATGACGCTGGCAATTGAGAACACATCGCTAACGTCACCGACCATCGAGAACACATCGCTAACGTCGCCGATCATCGAGAACACATCGCCAACGTCGCTGGCAATCGAGAACGCATCGCTCATGTTGCCTACTATTCAGAACGCGTTACGCAATCGCCGACGATCGCGACCTGAAATTCCCGGTTCGGCCGAAAATTCCCGCATAATCCACGCATTTTTTCCCGGTCACCAAAGTTCACGCATAATTCCCGGTTTTCTAGGTTTTCCCGGTCGGTGGCAACCCTGTACAATATTCCTATAAAGAAATCACATGATTTGTGCTTAACATTCCATGGTCTCTCTAACGTGTTAACGGGGTCTCAGTTAAGATGTACTTTATATGTGCAAATTATGTTTATCAAAATATATGTATACATTGGCTAAGGAAACTTAGAGTATCCCGTAGATACCAATATCCCCATAATATTGGCTATCATTTTGAAATAGATCAATTGAGTTCTATTACCCCAACATGTTTAAGTAATATAGGGCTTCAAAATGTTGTACAGCGTAACATACACCTACATTTGAACATACAGTGGAACCTCGGTAACTCGAACCTCACGGGGAATGGAAAAAATTGAGTTATCGAACATTTCAAAAGATCATGGTTCAAATTATCAAGGTAATCTTCCACATACTTCGACTTACTGAGGACATGCTAACACAATTAATGAGTCATGGAAGAGTAGAATCCTCAGCCTACATAATTTCGAGTCTTTAACGCAGTGTATCATAAATAATAATACCTATCATAAGAATTATAATACAAATTAAACATAATTTTAACAATTAAATACAAATATCTAAAATGAGCCTGGAAATAGAGAGATAAATAGCAGGGTAAAACTGCAATCACTCAAGTGCCAAAGTCAACTAGTTTTCTCACTTTTCATGCTGCACGGGTGGTCGAAACGCTTTGCATCAAGCACGATTACTCAGCAGGATCCTTCCTGGCTTCCTTCTCCTTTTTTAGCCTCCTGGCTAAGCCCTCCTTCAGTAATGTCGTTGAATATACCACCACAAACAAGTTTATCTAACTATTCATTAGTATTATAAATCAAGAATGGTCTTCTTTAAAGAGAATACACATATCTCATTGATAGAATACAATTGTTTTTTCTGGTTCCTAGACCACTGAGAGAATTTTTATTTGACAACTAATTACATGTCTTAATAACATAGATACATAAAAGAAAGATACATAATAGAAAGAATGTCAATACATATATACAAAAGTAATCGTTATAATTCTATATCAACAAACAAAAACGCCAGACTGCCATAACATATTGCACCATCGTAAACGCTTCTTTACAAATGGCATCACAAAACGAGGACAATTTCTAACCGTTACAACACTAGAATGTAAAAAACCTTAGATAAGTGTAGATGTATTCACATTTTGATTCGTTATTAGTAACAATTTTGTATAGGAACCTAATCAACAACTAAATAATCCACGGTAACACTGTAAGGCGCGATTAAATTAGCCTGTCAGTAAAGTGGGCCAACGCTGTAAAGCAACTCATAACGTTGTAAAGAAACTGAAACTAGGCCACTGGAGCGTCTGGGTGCTTGGACCAAACTGAACTTACGCCTTGTCAATGGGGAGAAATTAAAATATAATGCTATTTATAGGAATCTAATGGTCAGTGGAAAGCAACATATATATTAAAAAGAATGAAACGGCAGATAACTTCGCTATGTTATAATAAATATTACCTTTATTTAGCAAAATATTGAATGTAATCTCCGATAATAGAACAGTAGTCGACACTGATAAAACGGAATGAAAAAAAATCTGCGGAATCATCATCAGACACTATATGTTAAGTGTGTTCACCCAAGAAAACCCCAAAACTAGTCTAGTCCGTTTCTTCGGCGTCACGACGCGACGTTTCGGCAACAACAGCCGCACCTTGTGGCAAGGATCAATTCTGTGTATGCCACAGACGTACAAACTATTCTTAAAAATTCTGTATTAAAAATGTAGAAGCATAGTCGACAAATATAACGTAACAATTCAAATCAGCTCACAGAAAATGAAACGCACGACGAATCGACACTTGGCAGCTGTATCGCAATATAGGCCTACTCACAAGAGTGGAAGGGTGAAGTAGGTTGTGCTCTGTTGTCGCGGCGAACAGACGGTTCCCGCACAAGCACACTGGATATCAGAAGCCTCGGGGGCCCGACATGGTCACAGCACAGCACGATATCGCGGGAGACGTACGTGCGGTTCTAGAGGCTTATCTGCTATCTAGTGCTGAAGAAGGACGGGCGCCTGCGCGTTGGAAAGGTCGCGACCGACGGCCGGCCAATGGCGGCGCATCGCGCCCAATCAATAACAGCCGTGACGCAACCCTCCCTAAACCAATACCAGACTAGGACAACGTCTTGGTAATTAATCGATTTTACCGAAATCCACAATTCGTAGGTGTGACAGCTCCGCGATTGGGGTTGGAGACAATGTCCATTCATGGTCGGAAATTTCCGCGATGTATCACGTGGGGAACCAGTAGAATGCACACAGCGGCGCGTTGACGAGTTGACAGAGAGTTTGGTAGTTTATGGGAGGGGACTTCGGTATGGAACGGTTGCACCACGCGAAGTCCAAATTCAGACTTGTACAAATTGTAAATCCAGAAACCCGATTTGATATGTTTATAATGAATCAATACGACGATGGTGAGAATCATGACCCCTCTTCATGATACATCACAATAAAATAAAATAAAAAATTTCTATTTGAAGTAAAAAAAAAAAAACATTCCGCAGGCAAAGTGAAAAAGCTAGAACAAAGCTAGAACTGAACAGATTCGATTCACACACATGCCAGCCACACAGAAAAACATTCAGCTTTGAAAGCACCCTGAATTACCTTTCGTATCTTTGTAGTCGTGATAAACTCCATCAACAAGTAAAAAATCAAAGGCCACGAGATTCCTTTTAAATTAAGCTTTAATTTTTCGAAATTGTTGTTCAGAATTGAGATAGTAGGGACTTTATTCCAGCCTATGTGAGGAGGCGTTCAAACGCTGCTATTATGTATTGGCCAACACGATGAAAAATATGTCATAAAAACTATGGGATACCCTTCAACCTTGAGCGTTGAGTAGCCTATACTGATAAAAAAGCGCCACTGCACAGTAATAAATGTACAGTCCATCTAAAGTTATTATCATCAAGCCTGGGCATTTAACTTTTTGTAAAAGGCTTATTTGGATCCATAGGAGAACTAATTCATTACGCTAATTTTAATCCAGTGACCTAAAAATGTCCCATTAATTGTCATAAGACAAAAACCCTGGAAAGTAATGGATTTATTGTTATGGTTAGCTTTTATATGACAAATGAAAACGAAAACTACACATCGAGGTACCGGTACCTTAGTAAAGAAAATGAAAAGCACAAGATAGAAAGACGACTCTAAAATACACTGAAGTTAACAGAGTTCTGAAAACACGCATTCAAAAGCAACAATAGGATTCGCTGCTGTGTTGGCTTCTAAAAGATTGTTACCTGTTTGAAGTCTTAATTCGCTATTTGAATCTGGCAGTTTGTTATAGTTATTTTTGCAGAAAACATAGCCAACTTAAAATCAATTTATAAATTCTAGTAAATATAAAGGGATTAGATTTATTGCATACTGTACAACAACGTTTGTCATACATCAAAATTAATTTGGCATTTTAGGTTAAAATATATGTTTAAAAAATAAAGGCATGTGCAGTTTCAACGTAAATTGTAGCATAAAAAAGTCGTATAAAGGTTAATATGTTTTTCACTTGATACGAATTATAAATAATCCACGCAGAGCTTAGTTTGTTTTAAAATACTTAGGACTTTTTTAATTTTATACGTAACTTACCGAGGGTAAGACAAGAAGTTAAGAAGACGAGAGAGAGGCCTTCTTTTGCTGTTATGAATGACGTTTATTTATCCATCAATGTATGCACACACACAAAACATATAAATACATAATACATATGTACACACAGGTAGAAACGTACATGTAGGTAGAAATATACATGCAAACAAGTATGCCACAGATACATTCAAGTATATCCCTGGGATAGTTTCTACGTCCTTTTTTGTGGTTTTGATACATAACTCTTTTGAAAGTAAAATTGTGAATGTTCGCATTTCCTGATGCAATTTTTATAATTAGTGACGGCGCTACAACACCTACATATTCTAGCAAATATAATTTGTTGACTACATACGAAAACGACGTGCGAGGCGAAGCTAGGGCGAGTATACTGTCCGTGATTAAGTTACAAGTATAGAAATTGCATCTTTTTCTTTTACAAACATTTCTTCCTGGCAGTTACTTTAAAACAATACCCATTCCTAAAAAAGTGAAACCTAAATATTGTGTTAATTATGCAAACCAACAGTTTTATTTTCAGAGGCTTTACATATATTTTTAAAAGAAATGCGTTTTTATAAAATGCAACAATGAAGAATGCGAATAAAATCCAGGTAAATGACAAATTCCCGTGCTTGGGCATTCGGTCTTCCATCCTCAACATTAACACATGACTATATAGTCCAGACAGAGAGAGGGGAATCCCCCTGAGTAGCTTCGCTGGTTTGATCCCCCTTCCTCTGGCTCTACAACGTGTTAACCTTTCAGAGCCGCTAAATATTTACAAATAAAAATTAAATTACCTTGTTCCTTAAACAAATTTTCTTAAATTATTTAGCAAAAATAAGAATAACTCGTTATATATAAAACTTGTTGTGTTAAAATCAAAATGATAGCTTTCGCTTATTTTATTATTCTGCAGAACGGTCTGTGACACATTTGAAAAATTTTAGCGAGTTTTCAAAAACTAGGTTAATTGAAATGTGGAAGTGAATCTACAGCGTGTGTCGGCATTATGTAACTTGGGGACCGACCATAAATTACAGGGGAAGTGATGAGTCCTTGATGTGTAATAAATATACAAAAAGGTGTAAACTATGTATAAAGAAATGAACAAAGCGAGAATCGAGTATAACTTAATCGTACCAGCGTTATCACACTAGTCTACAACATCAACGCCGGAACTTATTAGGCTTATTACTATTACAGTTTTCACAATATTTTTCGAAATTTTTGAAATTGAAATACATACGGATAATGTTTAATTCATAATGTTAAAACACTGGAGTTGGCTTGCGTAGGGCGTAGGATGACACAGGTATAAGAAAAATAAATTGATGCGAAACTTGACTATTACATATTTTCATCAACGAATGAATCTAATAAAAAACGCCCTCCCTACAATTGAAAATAAGAAAATGTTGCTATGTCAAATTTACTCATTTCCCCCACGAACTATTCATTTTAGACAGTATAAAATGATCAGTCGACGTTAAAAAGAAACAAACTATGTCAGACAAAAACGAAATGAAATGAAACTAGAATTTTTCATTACCTGAAGAAGTTCTTTAATACTCGGCAATGGTCGGGTGGGCGGAGAGGGCGATGAGGGGTGGAGAGTGGCGATGAGGGGAACAGACGAAGCAGAACGTTTGGAGCTCCTTGATTAATAACGGACAGGTGATAATTTCTTTATCAGCAAGTTTGAATTCCGTCAAAGAACTTTTAACTAAAATTAGGGTAGAACATTGAAAATTAACTCTAAACGAAAATTAATTATAACCAGCAGCGAATCTTTGTTGCTTGTAAAAAAAGTCTATCTTGTTAAACTCTAATACGTTTTTCAAGATATGTGCGCACTGTCAATTTAGTCGATTACGAACTACTAGGCTACATCAGGTCAACACCTCAAATCAACCTCAACATTTGATAGTTTGATTTGATTAGTTGATATTAAACGATAAAATATTATAAGTGTTTATGCTACATAAATAATTTTATCATATTTTAAACCGATGTTTTATTCAGTAGTCATATGAAGTAATACAAACCCATAAATGTCGAATTCCAGTTTAAACTTCGAGGATTTGATTACATATAATACAAATTCCGTCTTTCCATTAAGTCCAAAATAGGTTTTGCTTACTCATTACAAAATAAAATCTTAACCATACCGGTATATCGAATTAAAACTTATATAACAACTATATACTTTACTATGTTCCAAAATTAAACACAAATATTAACCTCATCATTAAACAGTAATAGTCGCTTGAAAAAATAAAAAGTAGATTTGAAAAATACTTGCATCCTCATATTACGCATATTCAAAAGCAACCAGATTGTAACTGCCTTTCTTGCCATTATATTATACAAAGGCTCTGCCACTTCGCCCCCCTCACCTCTTGCCTGGGAACTGTAGTGGACAATGTTTTCTATCAACACTCTATACTAAAATACCAATGTTAGGCCTTCCTTGTTTAGTAGCCTATCACTTTAAATTAAATAAACAAGGAAATATCAATAACTAGCTGATGTACCCGTTCTTCGCACAGGGGTTTTCTTTAACCCCTTCTATAGGCAATGCAATTTGCATTTTAGTTAGCTTGAAACAGCTGTTCTTGCTTCTGCTCTTTAAGCTGTCAAATGGAAGTGTCCTCAGCTGTTCGCATTACAGTTTCTGAATGTTAACTTTCTTCTGAAATGTAAACATTGAAACTTAGGACGTTCAAGGGGTGTAGCCCAAGGGGATTTTAAGGAAGTGCATAGGCCTTTGTGTTGCATGGGTTCAAGATCTACCTTTGTGTTAAGTTTCAGCCCAGTCAGTTCAGTAGGTTTTGCGTTTACCCGGAACATCAGACAGACAGACAGACAGAAACCACCTCTTCTTTATAATATAGATAGATAAGCCATTATACGATAACACAAATCGTTAGTCTTTGTTACATTTATGGCAGACATCAAACTTTTACATTTACGATTTACACCTTTATTAAAACCACACAGCGGCGAAGATTTAATTATAAAATAGCTGAACGGTAGTGGCACAGACGCGGCCGGCTCCCGCAGGAGTATCGCGAATAACCGAATTAAAAATTGTTTAACGTTCAATTGATATAACCGATAACCCTATACTAATGTACACCAATGCATTCGGAAAGACATGCTCTTCAATTATTTGTAGAAAAGTTTTTCAACTTTGTTACGTTTAAAATATTACACAGCACATAAACTACAATTACCCTGTGACCATTTGTAAACCTTATTTACAGTTAAAATTGCAAGAAAAGTAATACGTTTATTGTAAACAAATTGTGGACAATTATTGTAGGCTATTTATTAACGAATATAACAAGATTAGTTTGTACATGTACAATAAATGCCAAAGGAGATATAGGCCGTAGGCACACTTCAATAAAAGCCAGCGACTAGCGCGACTCGGATGTTTTCCGTGAGACGCGCAATTACATTTTGATCCTGAGGCCTGTGGGCCTCATACACATATTACGTAACGCATTTTTTCGTAATTTCAACCAGGCGCGGATACAGGGGGGAGCTCATGGGGGTCATGACCCCCTCTCCAAAAAAAACCTCAGATATTCACGTATTTCACCCATTTTTCACCGTAAAAATTATTGTAATTTTACAATTTATATCCCCCCCCCTAAAAATAGTCTATATCCGCCACTGATTTCACCCCCCCCCCCTCCACCATGTAATACACCGTAACGCTTGACCATAACCCCACCCCCCATGTGTCACATAACTCAATCGCAGTAACTTTAAAACAGCTTAAACCTTTTAAACATCGTTTTATTACCAATTTGGAATATGGATTTAAATAAATCATTAAACGTTAAATGCCATTCTATTAATAACATTTTTTAATTACTTTTCCAAATCAAAATTGATGTAAACAAACAATACTGTTACTAATAATATAAACAACAAAATAAAATATGTCAGCTACAACTTTACAAATCGAATTTATAAATAATACAAATACAAAACCACTTTATGGTAACAGTTGTTGAGTAATAAGCAAAATAAATGCATAGTTAATATTGAAACAAGTACTCTTGAGAGATCATAAAACTGAAGTCGTCAGATAAATATAAAAGTTATATTTAAAAGAACCAAACAGTGCAATACAATTTGAATGAGTTAAAAGTTAACAAAAAAAATTAAAAACTATTGTAAATTAAAAGGATGTTGAAAAACAATTAATGAGTGATTAATATTAAAAAGATACTTTTGAGAGCTCAAAAAAACAAAATCCGTCACCTAAATAAAAACAGTTAGTTTTTTAGCGAATTTCCCCTATAGGGAAGAAGCTATTACCGTAGAGTAATACATTGTAGAGTATTACATGGTAAGAGTTAAGCCCGAGATCATGTTAACTTTTTATTTTGAGATGTCAAAAACACTATTCGTTCAAATTTATATATATATATATATATATATATATATATATATATATATATATATAATATATATATATATACAGGGTGTCTCTGCTCTCTACCAACCTTTTCAGGTATTATTCCTGGACCATAGACAAGCCAAAATATCATATTCAAAATTTCGAAAACTCAAAATAAGTTACTCGTATTTGTTTTTTCACATAGGAAATTTTAATTCGAGAACGGCTAGTTATAATTAAATGAAATTTGGTATTTAGCTTTATTCCCTAAAGACCTAATTACAGAAAAAAAATTTTACAATCATTAATTTCAAAATGGCGGCTGCCTAAAAATTTCAAACGTAAGAATCTTAAAAACCGCTCATAGTAAAAAAATTACATTAATTACATTTTATTTAGAGAATTTAATTGCAAATCTAATGGCACCAAATTTACGGAAATCGGTTCATAAATAACGGAGAAAATCCATTTTTAAGATCTTGCATTCTTGTCAATATCAACTGTTATCATGTGACATCGCTGCTAGTGAGCCACGTCGATCAGCTGTTTCAGTATAATTCCACCAAACAGCTAATTAAAACATTAACCAGCTGTTATTAAGTTCATTTGCACCTGAATCACCTGATTCCCAGGGTTCACTAATGATTCAAATAAAACATAAAATATCAAAAATGCGTTAAAATTACAAAAAAACAAATGGATTTATTTACATGAGATATGACTACAATTCTACAGTATTAAAAGTACTATTAAAAAGCAGCACACTGATTAACAATAAGCAACATACAGGAAAAAGACACATTGTAACAGGAAACTGTCATAATTTTAACAATACATTGATCAATCAGCTGTTTAGTGAATTATACTTGAAACAGCTGATCGACGTGGCTCACTAGCAGCGATGTCACATGATAACAGTTGATATTGACAAGAATGCAATATCTTAAAAATGGATTTTCTCCATTATTTATGAACTGATTTCCGTAAATTTGGTGTCATTAGATTTGTAATTAAATTTTCTAAATAAAACGTAATTAATGTAATTTTTTTACTATGAGCGGTTTTTAAGATATTTACGTTTGAAATTTTTAGGCAGCCGCCATTTTGAAATTAATGATTGTGAAAAAATAATTTGTTTTCTGTAATTAGGTCTTTAGGGAATAAAGCTAAATACAAAATAGCATTTAATTATAACTAGCCGTTCTCGAATTAAAATTTCCTATATGAAAAAAACAAAATGGCGGCTATACGAGTAACTTTTGAGTTTTAGAAATTTTGAATATGATATTTTGGCTTGTCTATGGTCCAGGAATAATACCTGAAAAGGTTGGTAGAGAGTTCAGAGACACCCTGTATATATATGTGTGTCCGTTAACACGATAACTTGAGTAAAAATCGTCTTGATTCTGATGAAATTTGGCTCAAATGTGTAAAGTGACATTCATGACTTTAAGTTCGAAAACCAAAAAACTCGGACAATGGGAAGGGGGATTTATGGGGGTTTTAAATTTTCCAAAAATCAGTTTTTTGCATTTTTCACCATAAATTTGTAAAACACTAAATTTTGGTTTCAACCATTTTATATAGCTTAAAAAATCAAATAATATGGTATTCTGAATCATTAACCTAGGTTAAGTGGTTGCGGAGAAAATCCAAAAAACGTGCTCATGAAATCTCCCATGTTAATCTTATGGGGAAAAGGTTTTTTGCTTTTCCTCAGTTAATTTTAATGTAAACCTCATATTTGCTTTTACCAATCAGTTCAGCTCTACAAAACAATCATTTTGGTGTTAAATTGTGATTCTACGTCCGACCGTTGCAGAGATATTCAAAGTGCTAAACACAGTACGTTGTCCAATGTTATCCTTATGGAGAATAATCAAAATTTGATAACTTGATTATTTATGAATGTATGTTGATTAAACTTGGCATGTGGCTTTATCTATCACTGGTATGTTGTTGATATTTGCACAAAAAAAGTTTTCCCGATTTTCCCCGCAGCAGCGAACCTGCATACTCAGCCCCATGTTATTCTTATGGAGAATAAGTAATAAAATGTAATGTCTCCCTTAATTATGAACACAAATTAATAAAACTTGGTATGCATCTTCGAATTGTCAAGTTATATTGATAATTGCATAAAAAACATATTTTGTGTTCCATGTTGCAGCAAACCTGCGTACTCTGTTATTCTTATGGAGAATAAATAAAATGCTATATATCCCTTATTTAGTCGTGTATTTTTATGAAACTTGGTGAGTGGCTTTATGTGGTAGTGAGAAACATATTAATGCATTGGAAATTCGCTGAGTAGGCAGGTTTGCTGCGACGGGGGTATTTAGATTTATAACATTATCATCAGATACGGGTGTGCGCCAGGTGTGTGAGTTAGGCCTACGTAACGTTGGTCCAAACTTCTCCCCCGCCCCCACATAACACAACATAACGAAAAGCTATACCCCTTCACCCCCCTTCAGTGCGTTACGTAATATGTGTATGCCCCTGTACCAAGACCGTACTGCGGTCTTGCCTGTACATGCCTGTACGAGAGCGCTAGATCGCGCGACCAAAAACGCCCGTCTTGCGATTTTGCACCACGCAGCTCAGAGAAAAGCTGACAAGCAGAAATGTCTGATAAAAAATAGGTTGAATATAATTATTTAACATAAAATCGTCTAATAAAACCCCACACTGTATTTGTTCGCTCGTAAACAGAAGTCCTACAATTCCCGTGATATGCGGGCGGATGAGTCACCGACTGGTTGGTGCCTCTCTGTCGACTGACGCTGACGCTGGCCAGGATCGATACTGCATCTCTCTCTCTCTCTCTCTCTCTCTCTCTCTCTCTCTCTCTCTCTCTCTCTCTCTCTCTCTCTCTCTCTCTCTCTCTCTCTCTCCGCCACTGTCACTTGGCACCTGAATGCTGCCGCTACAGAGGGCAACGAGGGCAACAGATGGTTGATTAAGGACTATTGGATATAGTCTCTGAGTGTCCTTAAAATACACCTAAGAGAATAAACAATTGTAATTGCTTTTATTGAATGAGCGATGATTGTAGTGTATGTAGATATTTTGGCTGAAATGTTTCAACAACGTCAAAAGCAATGCAACTATGATGGATTGTGTAAGAGAAATATAGTCTGAGCAGACGCTTTATCAAAACATAGTTTTGACTTGATGAATTGGTTGCATTGACTTTCAAATACCTTTCCTCCTTCATCTTTTATCCCTCTGTAAACCATATGTGATGATTTCGCCTGTATTTTGGTTATAATGGATAATCTTATAAGAGTTTATGTTTTGTTTGATAGAATATAGGGGTTGTTTATTTTATTGCACCAACAATCTGTTTTCCATAAAGTCATAGGCCCAGCTCGTTTTAAATATTGTTTTTTAATTGTCCATATTTCTTGATTTTAATCATGTTTTTACTAATTTACTTACCTTATTTTTACCGTACATACCTCTTCTCACATTGGGAGGCGTCAAAATGACTACTATTGTAACCATTTATTGGGGTTAGGTGAATTCGTTTTGAGGGCGGATGTGAGATCCAAGAAATGGTTAGTGGGGTTCATAAAATCGTCTAGGTCATATAAGCTCTCGTTTCAGTTCAAAAAAGGTTTCAGTTTCTTTTTGAAAATGTGTAGTTTACTAACTTCCTTTATGCTGGTTGGTAGTTTTGAAAAGTGTGAGTTTGTGCGTTGTTCAGCATAAAGGTGGCGGTGTCTGGAGTTGTGGTTGTGAATATGTAATTTTGGAAAAACTTTGTTTTGTTTTACGTATGTGGTTGTTTTGAATATCTAGAGGGACGGAATAGTAAAAATTCCGATTTTTTTTTAGAATGGCCTCCCTGCAGCTTGTACGGGGTTGCAGTCGTAGCATTGTTCTGATTACTGATTGCCCGTTTTTGGAGTTTGAAGGTTTTCCCGATAGATTTGACTGCCCCACACAAAACTACAGATAAGGCTATGTGCGCTTCAAACATCCGAAGAAAACTGTTTTCAAGAGAGGCAGTCTCCACCTTTTCAGCCTGCGCAAGACAAAAATCTTTAGGCCTTAAAGAAAGACATGATCAAAAATCTTTGGTAAAGGAGCGCAGGGTCAATGCTTCGGTCTTTTGAAACTGTAATAGCAGATGCATCAGCAAAGGTCTTTGCTCTGCCGTTCCGTTGAAATGATATATTGAATATTTCCTTACCTATCATATTTCGTAACACATTTTCTCCTACACGCTCAAAATCATGTACATTGACATAATTTTTGGCCAATAAACCAGTTACAATATTTATCAAAGATGGTTCAGATGACAATGGTGAACAAGTTTCAAGTTTTCATTTTATCTTCTTTAAGTCACTCGTTTTACTCTTGGCATTGTTGATTCTCGATGTTTGAAACTTGTTGTGTAAGTAAGGTCACAGAATTCCTGCATGGGATCATTGCACTGAGACGTAATTGATGTTGACAAGGCCCACAAAGCACGCATTTCTTCAGTCATTCCACTTCCATGAGTCAATCCACCACTGCTCTTTAAAGATCTCATCAATGTATGTTCAATTACTAGGTCGGAACTAAGGCCTGCCCAGAACTGGTTGGTTCGGCGAATCACATGTAATCCCACAGAAAATGCGGCGTACACATATGGATGGGTTTCTTGCAGCTTTGTGCCAAATTTAATTAGGATCAGACCATTTTTACGAAAATAATAGAATAATCTCGATATACAATAGAGTTATTGATCTGAATACTCTATTATAAATATATCTCATATAGTAAAATGTAAATATAAATATATATACCGGTATATACATATATACAAATTTGAACGATTGGTGTTTTTGGCATCTGGGGACCTCGAAATGAAAAGTTATCATGGTCTTGGGCTTAAGTCATGGTCTTGGGGATCCCACAAAAAGTCTGAACAAATATTCAGAGCCCAAAAGGCGATTATACGTACAATGACAAGAAGAAGAAAAAGAACTAGCTGTAGACCACTTTTTAAAAATATACAAATTTTGTCACTAACTGGTTTATACATTTATGAAATCATAAAATTAAATTTAGAAAATCCAGATTTATTAAAAAAATATCAGTTTACACATAGTCATAACACAAGGCAAAAATCAAAATTTGTTTTCCCTCAACACAAATTATCCTTGTTTGAAAAAAGTCCAGAATATATGGGTATAAAAATTTTTAATAGGCTTCCTGACTCAATATTTGGAAACAACATAAAAAGTACATTAAAGAGAGTAAAAAATATTTTAATAAACAGAGTTTACTATTCCATCAATGACTTTTTTAATGACAACTGGGAAGAATTGTTATGATTCCTTTTGGTTTTTGTCAATTTGAGGCCAATTTTTACTGTTACAATATTTAGATATAACCTGGTTTTAATTTGTATAATTGACAATGTCACCTGTTTCATCTGGAAATACCAGAACTATGTAAACGTTTTGTGACAATAAATGACTTATGACTTATGACTTATAAGTCTTACCATGCCACCTACGGTAATAGCTTCTTCCCTATAGGGAAATTCGCTGAAACTTGGTAGTATGTTGCTTCATCTGGAGGTGATCCATTGGTATTTGCATAAAAACCAGATGTTGTGGTCCTTGATGCAGCAAACCTGCATACTCAGTCCTAATGTTTTTCTTATGGGGAAAATAAAATGTAATATCTCGCTTATTTATTAATATGCTTTGATTAAAGTTGGTAAGTGGCTTCATGACTTAGTGAAGTACCATTTGAAATTCGCCGATTATGCAGGTTTGCTGCAGCGGGGGTATTTACTGTTCACACGTCCAGGATTTCTATTTAACAACTCAACAAAACATCACCGATTAAACTACTAATTTAAATGTCACTATAGGGCCTAAACGAAATAATTACTAAAGTGTTTTGAATGCACTTTTAGCGAATTTCCCCTATATGGAAGAAGCTATTACCGTAGGTCTCATGGTAAGACTTGAGCCCTAGACCAGATAACTTTTTGTTTTGAGGACCCCAGATGCCAAAAATACTATTCGTCCAAATTTATATATATGTATCTCTCTCTCTCTCTCTCTCTCTCTCTCTCTCTCTCTATATATATATATATATATAAATATATATATATATATATATATATATATATATATAAATATATATATATATATATATATATATATATATATATAGATATATTATAATTCTAAATAGATTTAAAATACCAGAGTACCCTTTTAATTTCATTTTATTTTGCTGACACGTGTTTCGGCTATAATGCCATGTTCACAGCGTCTTAACTTTTTTATACTTTAACCTATAATTTAAAAAATACAAAAGATAACTTAAATGTAAATAAAATCATATGATTCAATCTACATATGTTGAGTTTTTAATACAGGGTATGGTGTCTTTTACTTTTAATTTCCTTGATTTTTTCAAAAATTGAATTTCTCTGTTCTGCTTGCATAACATTTAGTAAATTATTATTATTATTATTTATATATATATATATATATATATATATATATATATGTGTCCGTGAATGCGATAACTTGAGTAAAAAAACATCCGATTTCGATTAAATTTAGCTCAAATGTGTAAAATGACATTCATGACTTTAAGTTTGAAAACCAGAAAAATCGGACCACGGGAAGGGGAGTTTATGGGGTTTTTAAATTTTCAAAAAATCAGTTTTTTGCATTTTTCACCATAATTTTTTAAAAAACTTAATTTTGGTTTTGACCATGTTATAGAGCTTAAAAAACAAATAATATGGTATTTTGAATTATTAACCTAGGTTAAGTGGTTGCGGAGAAAATCCAAAAAAACCTACTCATAAAATCTCCCATGTTAATCTTATGGGAAAAAGGGTTTTTGCTTTTCCTCAGTTAATTTTAATGTAAACCTCATATTTGCTTTTACCAATCTGTTCAGTTCCACAAAACAATCATTTTGGTGTTTAAATTTTGATTCTACGTCCAACCGTTGCAGAGATATTCAAAGTGCCAAACACAGTACGTTGTCCAATGTTATCCTTATGGAGAATAAATAAAATTTGATATCTATTATTTATGAATCGAGATGAATGATTATTGTTGATGAAACTTGGTATGTGGCTTCACGTAGTACTGGTATATAGATATTTGCACAAAAAATTGAGTTTTTGTTGATTATTCCCTTGGCAGCAAACCTGCGTACTCAGCCCCCATGTTATTCTTATGGAGAATAAGTCAAATGTTATGACTCCCTTAATTATGAACATAAATTAATAAAACTTGGTATGTAGCTTCACTTGGTTGAGTTATATTGATAATTGTATAAAAACCCATTTTTTGTTCCTTGTTGCAGCAAACCTGTTTACTCAGCCCCCATGTTATTCTTATGGAGAATCACTAAAATGTTATATAGCGCTTATTTATGATTGAATATTGATGAAACTTGGTATGTGGCTTCGCCTAGTTAAATTCTATTTATATTTGCATAAAAAACAATTGTTTGTGTTCCTTGTTTCAGCAAACCTACGTATAGTGGAGTCTCACAAACTCGACACAATGTGGACTAAGACCCTGTCGAGTTTGTGGAATGTTGAGTTATCCAGAATTACATTGGGAGGGGAGGAAAACACATTATTTAGCTATAAATTGTATACTGTATTAGATTTTACTTAAACACATTATAGTATAAATGTATAATGACACTGTATTACAAACTTATGAAAAATATAAAAATTAGATAAATACTTAAAAATTGAGAATTAATAACTAATTGAACTCGTCTCCAAAATATATAGTCTTGTAATACATGTACTGTATGGTAAATGAGGTGTCGAGTTTCCCAGAGTGTCGAGTTATCGGGAGTCGAGTTTGTGAGACTCTACTGTACTCATCACCAATGTTACTCTTATGGAGAATAATTAAAATTGTATATATCGCTTATATGTGAATATATTTTTATGAAACTTGGTATGTGGCTTTATATGGTATTAAGACATATATTATGCATTGGAAATTCGCTGAGTACGCAGGTTTGCTGCGACGGGGGTATTTTCAAATATCGTGTTGATCTGTCTCTTCATCACCTAAAATAAAAATTGTTTATCCCTTTACCTTTAGAATTCATATAGTGAGTATGGGCAAACTTCAGATTCAGGGGGTTTTGGATAGTAATTCTTCATCTTGCAGCCACTTGGGATAATTAGCAGTAGGCCTATTTGTTTGAATATTTAGAGATAATTCCCTATAACTAATTTTGATTTAGTTGAACTGGGCTAAACTTACAATATTTCTAAAAAAAAGGTCAGGTTTAGGTCCTGAACCCAAAAAATACCTGAGACCCGATAACATGTATACAGACTGTTCCTGGCTAGTTTACTGTTTATATTCAAATACTGTACTCTGTTGATTTGTGTTACTTGTGCTCAAATTTACAATATTCAAACATCTTACACACAAAATATATACAACACATTCAGGTGGAACCTATATTTTCAAGAAAAGTAATAGGCCCTAATAGCTTTTCAGAATAATAGAATAATCTCGATATACAATAGAGTTATTGATCTGGATACTCTATTATAAATATATCTCATATAGTAAAATGTAATATATGTTGTTAAAAGTTTCAAAATAAACTGTGCATGCCGAAAGCTTCAAAAAGCGCAGTGACAAAGCTATGACTTCTCAGAGCCCTACCTGCCTCCCCTTCTAAACAGTGCAGTCCACCGGCACGGCTTCAATATCCGCCCGGCGCAGCCGCGACATGTATAATTACTCTATGGTACTATCTTGTATTTTGTAAAAAATAATGATTATGGTTGGAATAAATAAATAAATAGATCATCCTTAAGCCTGACCTTCTCACAGAAACTCATATAGGCCTAGGCCTAAGAAGAAAAATGTTTTAAGACATTTTTGTTACTAGTTGGAAGGCCTATTAACCACGCCTAATGAGCAAAACCAATACATTCTATCTATGACTATCGGTGATCACATAAATTTACGTGATTTATTTATTGAAAGTGTAGGATTTATTAAAATTAATACATAATTAAATCTTTAAAAACCAAGCATCTAGGCCTAGGGGCATTGATTTTCATTAGGGTGATAAATTGCTCCAGCACTTACCACCAAAGCATTACTAACAAAACATCTACAACCAGTTTAGCAAAAACCTGTTTCAAATCCATTTTCTGGAACCAGTTTAATTAATTTATATTTGATTAAAAGGTATAAAAGCAGACTACTTTTGTATCCACACACTCCATATTTACATATATGTACATTAAATGAATAAATCAACATCACGTTAGCCTTTAGTGGTGTTAATACTTACATAAACTCAATTTTGTGGCTGCGGTAGTTGAAAACTCTAAACACTATTTTAAAACAATAAGTATTGCATTTTCTTGTGGTTGCACTGTTGATTACACATCACATACAAATCATTGATTTTCTTGCTTGTTTTTTGATGTTGCAGACGTCTTAGACGTCAATTTTGTTTATAGTAAACAAACTCAGCTGATCGGTAGAAGTAGAAGATGGCGAAAAATATAAAAAGGTAAAGGAAAACCAATCAAACTTGTTTCTTGTTTCACTATTCTGTCATCGATCTGTCACACTTAATATTACAGTACATATACTTTTTAATAAATTTATCAACACATAGAATGTGATCATATTAGACATATTTTGTATGTAATATATTTTCCAAGTAAATCGGAACTCAATAGATGACGGCTCATTAAGAAAAAGATCAAATACCATAACACAAATATTCCTAGCTAAAACTGACTGGAAAACACCGCGGCTTCAAGTAAACTTATTTTTACCTTAATTTATAATCTTTTAAAATGTTAGGCAATATATGAGAAGTTGAGGTAAAATCGGTGAAGAACGAAGACGTTTTATCTTGTATTGTAGTTGTTGTTGGCAACATTGTTATTATCAAATTTTGCTTTTGCGTATGTTAGCTTATTATGAGTTCTTGCATGATTATAATAAAATTAAGTTAGTTGTTAAAATGTAAAGATGAAGGTTGACTTGCATATGTAAGAAATAATACATTTATTTAATATTTTATATTGTGGAATAAACCTTTATATAGGCCGTTTGAAACCTCTAGCATTGGTGAGTTTTAATTCTAACCTAAATAAAGCATTTACCTACAATATTACTTAATCACAAAAATATAATGCTAGGCAGACAAATTAATATTAACACTACCAAGAACAGTTTCAATGCCCACAATAATTTTTGATATCTCATGAACACTAATAAAGCAGGAAGTTTGTGAAACAAATTGCAACTGCTAAGATTACAAGTGCATAACAAAACAAGAGCCCAGAATTTCAAGGGGCTCAAACAATTTTGTTTAGAGCTTACTAAAATTTCAGTTAACATGTTGAGTGCGGAGCAAGTTAATTCCCGCCCCGTTGCACTTGCGCCATTCGCGGATGATGGGAATTCACGTCCCTATTTCCCGCCACCAGCATTGCTTTAGTGTGAGCTCAGCTATTGACGTGGACGGATGGGGAAAAGTGCTTAGGTTATTCTGCTAACAAAATCCCTCGAAATGGCCATACTGACTCTTTACATCGACGTGGCATGTGCTGCTATCTGTTGGCGCTTTTTAGAACTATGTTCAGCTATATTGTAAAGTAGTTCGAGCGTCACAGCCATTGGTTAGCCAAGATTTAGAAATGTGACTCCGACCAGCGATTGGCGGGCCGCATTTTGCGAACGACCAGCATCGGGGCAGCTGTATTGAACGTGTTATGGGAAGTTTGTATATTTTTGTTCATACATTATAAACCTATAAATCTATCCTGAATGACAGATTTATGGAGAAAGCGATTATTTTGATGTTGATAAATACCAGCATTGACTATAAATACTGAAGTAGACTTCTCATTGCCATTATAAAATGTGTCCCTAGTTTTGTCTATGCCAGGATTGAAAGAGGTCGTAGTTTATACTAGTCATCAACAGAGTATACTGCTGTCAACTATAACTTATCCTCTCAAGGAGGGGATAATACAACAGTTGGTGTGTCAGGAAGCAAACATAAGTTGATTATTACTTGCTTTCTGGGGTGGAGATATTTTAAAAGTAAACATAAATAACTTAAATAAATAGTCGACAGCAGCACAATCTGTCGGTGATCTAATCAGACTACTTCAATTTTAAATTCTAGGATACACTAGAAGTGGGTCAGCTAGACCATATGGATGGGATGTCTCCTTCAGTATTTATAGTCAATGATACCAGCTTGGAAGTCAGAGTTGCAGTATTTGCTTGTGACATGTAATGACATGTGACATAATACTGTAAGGAATTTGAAGTGGAGGCAGGAGAAGGGCCTACGATAACTAACCTGCATACTTCCCCCTTCCACTAAAGTCACATGAATCTGTGCGGCCGATCAGCAGCCGAATATTATATTAAGTTAAACAATATTGTTTAAGAACACGACCCACCACACTTATTTTTAATCTCCTCGGAATCAAATTTTAAACTACCGTAATTAAATAGACCCAAAAAGGATGAATCTGAATAGATAAAACGACGAACAAAATGATTCCGTTACCATTCACTTTCAAATTATTTCTTAAATACTTATTACGGGTTGAATTGAAATATTTTATGCATCTTGAAACTTTGTCATTTGCTTACACTTTGCAGAACGTTATAGAACTTAAATCTGCTGTTTTTATGTTTTCTGCTTTTGATGTCAATATGGTTGGGGTGATCGTGTTGGGCGGCTCCTTAATGAAATCATACACGATGCTACACGTGAATCGCCATTGGCTACCGTAAAGTTCATTGATATTTTAACGAAGCTGACAGGGCGCAGAAACACTGCTGACAGTACAACTGCCAACTTCGCAGATTGAAATATGAAGAAAGTATTAGACAATTCGTTAGTAAACAAATAAGGCGTACTTTCAATTTACGTGGTTTAAAAGACCTGATAAAACGCAGTATACCACGAATAAAATTTATATTCCTTAAGCCTACTCTGCTTACTTACAATATCTATTAACCCTAGGACTGCCCTTGCAAATTAATTAATGTTAAATTGTTCAGTGCCCTAGCAATTTTTGCCATTTTGCAGAGGTTTTTTTAATAATTCGCAGTGCCTAAACTACCTTTGATAACCTAGTCATATTTATACTCGTTTTGTTCAGAAAAAGAAGCAGATTCTGAATAAAATCAAATAAAACAAATTCCTGTTGGTGGTTATCTTGAAAAATTTGAAAAACTAAAATTTTATAAACATTTTTGAAATAAATTTTAAAAGTAGAGTCATAGCATTTTTACACTAATTTTTTTACAGACAATCGAAGATATAAAAAATGTAGGCAATTTATTTCCCTACGTGGAAACGGGTTTGATTTATTTTAAAAATATTTTTTACCCGAATTACGGAAAGAATTACAGAAACCAGGGAAAATCTACGAACTTACACTGTACATTTGAAAAATAAAAATAAAATCTAAAGTATAAAAGTAATATAGGCCTGCTAAAACTGTTATATTACTAAAGATAACAATAAAGTTATTGGAAACAAGTTAGCACGCAGCACGCTGACGTTAGGGAAGTGAATTTCCCCAATAAATACTTTAGAAATCAAATAACGGGTTTAAACAAAGATTTGTGACATTTTTAGCAAAATTGAAAATATTCAGTTTTTTGGCTGTTCTGATGCACCTGGTTCTATTAAAATGCAGTATTGGGATGGCAATGTTGTGCATTGTAAACTTAGGAGGATATGTACCATCAGGAACAAAAATCGGTATGTGGGTATTAGGAGTGATAAAACTACATCAAGATATGAAAAACAGCCTTTTCCAATGTAAAATCCCCATAAGACAACATACTGTATTTACTCAATTTTCATTTTCTTTAATAACTCGGTAAATATTAGTGCTAGAATGATGAGGGAGGGCTTAACATTTTTGCCGTTTTACATTCTATAACCTATTATCCATTAATCTTACATTTAGGGCTTATCTGACCCTTTTTGGGCCCAAAAACTCAAATTTCAAAATTTAAAATCCCTATAAAAGGGGGCTAGAGTTTTCCGATTGTTTTGCCCAACGAACTTGTCCAACTGATTACAAAAAGGAATGTCCCTACCAAATTTGAAGTGGGCTAAATTGGACAAAAAATGTGACCGCTAGAGTGATATATATATATATATATATATATATATACAACAGTTGGTTGTCATATATATATATATATATATATATATAAATATATATATATATATACAGTATATAAAATGTTGAACAACCCCCCAAAACGTGTTCAGGGGGTCACGTTGGGAACTTCTATGGTTGTCCCGGACTTAAGTTTCACCGTGCGGATCATGCTAATATTTCACTTTCCATAGGAAATTCACTATTAATGCACTTTTGTACTGAGTAATAACTGTTTTTATGATTTTATATAAGTTGGAAATCAAAATTTGAGTTTCATCAAAAGCCAATTTAGTTATTCAAAGCTATATATAATTTTTGAACTCTGTTATAATATAATAAATTGTACATATATCTAAATATATTTCTAAACAAGAATACCTATATATTAGGGGTGTGCGAGTAGTGATTTTTTTAATTGAGTTGAGTCGAGTCGAGTAGTGCCAATTATTTTCGAGTTTCGAGTATTTTCGAGCGAGTATTTGCCATCAATTGGTAGTTTAAAATAGTGTAATGGGATTTGGATACCACCCTAGATTTGATAATCTAAACATGGTTTCTAACTAATACATGAGTAGCAATACAAAGTTTTGGCCAGTACAGTAAAACTGGATTACGTATTGACTAACAAAACAAGGTTTGATATTCATTTCCAGCCGATGAAACAGGAACCTGTTGTCATTTGGCCAATTTCACCTGGTCTAGACATCGCTTATAATCAATATTAAATGACGAAATCGTTAGTCATGGCCGAAATTGCGCGATCCGATCGTCATTTTCGGCCGATTTTACGTGATGCGATCGCCTTTTACGGCCGTTACTACGCGTTTTGGCCGGTCGCAATCGTTCGCGGTCGTCATTTCGGCCGATTTTACGTGATACGATTGCCTTTTGCGGCCGTTACTACGCGTTTTGGCCGGTCGCAATCGTTCGCGGTCGTCATTTTCGGCCTGTTTTACGTAATGCGATTGCCTTTTGCGGCCGAAATTGCGCGGTCCGATTGTCGTTTTCGGCCGATTTTACGTGATGCAATCGCCTTTTACGACCGTTACTACGAGTTTTGGCCGGTCGCAATCGTTTGCGGTCGTCATTTTCTGCCTATTTTACGTGATACGATCGCCTTTTGCGGCCGTTACTACGCGTTTTGGCCGGTCGCAATCGTTCGCGGTCGTCATTTTCGGCCTGTTTTACGTAATGCGATTGCCTTTTGCGGCCGAAATTGCGCGGTCCGATTGTCGTTTTCGGCCGATTTTACGTGATGCAATCGCCTTTTACGACCGTTACTACGAGTTTTGGCCGGTCGCAATCGTTTGCGGTCGTCATTTTCTGCCTATTTTACGTGATACGATCGCCTTTTGCGGCCGTTACTACGCGTTTTGGCCGGTCGCAATCGTTCGCGGTCGTCATTTTCGGCCTGTTTTACGTAATGCGATTGCCTTTTGCGGCCGAAATTGCGCGGTCCGATTGTCGTTTTCGGCCGATTTTACGTGATGCAATCGCCTTTTACGACCGTTACTACGAGTTTTGGCCGGTCGCAATCGTTTGCGGTCGTCATTTTCTGCCTATTTTACGTGATACGATCGCCTTTTGCGGCCGTTACTACGCGTTTTGGCCGCTCGAAATCGTTAGCGATCGTTCGGTAATCTGCGGGAAATACTCGCTCGAACTTTCGAGTAGTTTTCAAAACTTCGAGTCGAGTTCAAGTATTAAAATACTCGGCCGAAAACTCGAAGTTTATAGTACTCGCACACCCCTACATATATATATATATATATATATATATATATACCGTCAGATGGGGCTACTTTGTTACAAAAATTTTGATTTTTTGGAATAACTTCAAAACCTTACATACAAAACAATTAATTCTTGTACCACATGATGTGGACAGATCTAATCTTCAACTTGAGCATGTTAACAAAAATGTAGATGTTAAAGTTAAATACAAAACAATTTTTGCTTTTCAAAGCAGATGGGGTTTCTATGAACATTTTTTTAAATCTCATATATCTCTGGCACTGTTGAATCTAGGGGCTTCCTTAAAGTACCATACAAAATCTGGGGTTTCAATGAACAAGTACATAAAAGAAATATTAAAAATTATAATTCAACAATTCAACGAAAAAATATGAATTTCCTTCTCCACGAATATAATTGTTTCTAATTGTTATAGAAGGCTGGTAATGTCTTATACTTCTTCTAAACTAATTATTAAATTAATTCCTTAGTACAAAAAATTGTTTAATGTTTGAAAACCACTTGAAAGCGTCTTTAAAAACATGGTAAAAACGCGCACCAAAAAAGCGACTGCGCTCAAGTCAAAACTTAAAAATAAGTTATATATATATATATATATATATATATATACACAATAATTTCAGTTTGTTTCTAATTCTTCTTGCTTATATGATAATATAGTTGCTTAGGTCAGCACTGAATGTAAAAATGCCTGACCCTTTTGATGAAACCATTGTCGGTTCGGGGACAACTTCTACAATGTCATTATAGGGAACGTTATCATAATCATCCTGGGGGGGGGGGGGGCAGATGAATTTATTATTCTCCTGGTTTCTCAAGAATTTTACTTCTGCCCCCTTGTCATAAAGCATTTATTATTTGTCCAATGAAATATTGATAAATTTCTTTTTTAAAGGCATATTTCACCACTACCCATGAGCCAGGTGGTGGTGCATTGGAACCATTGCTTGTACCGGTATTGTATCTTCTGCAGCTGATGCACTCTTTTTAAGTTATCAGTACTGGTTCCTGGGATTGACTATAACTCTTGGATTCTGAAGTCTTCATCAATATCTTTAAAAAAAGTGTTAAAACATGCAAACTGCTAATATATTCAATTTGTTCAAAGTAGCCCCCATGTTCAAAGTAACCCCATGTTCATTCTAAAAAGTGCAAACAATTTTTAACAAAAACATAAAATTTGTTTACTGCTTTTAAATTTTTTAAGGGGCAGGAATATTATCCCAACTAACCAAGGTAACATAACAAAATACTTAGAGGACCCAATCTTTTATGGTTTTTTGTCGTCATAAAAGAGTTTGGGTGGGTTCGGATTTTCATCGAAAAACGCAGTCGTCTCAGTTAATATTTTTTTAAAATTTTGTTATAGAATATTACACTTTATGATATATTATGAAAGTAGAAGAACCAAGGAATCAGAAAATGTATATTACATGGAGGATATGACATATTCAATGGGTGTTACACAAAGTCAAAACATTTTTTGACTTTTTGTTCATAGTAACCCCACAGTTCATAGTAGCCTCATCTGATGGAATACAGAAATATGAAAAAATGGCTTTTAAACATAAATTTACAGCATAGCTGTAATTTCAGCAAAATCTGCTGAGGTTACTTCAAACTGTCGCTGTGTCCAAACCATAAAAGATAACCCTATCATATGCATACTCTCTTTGTTCACAAAAGAACAGCGAAATTGGCTAAAATAAAAGAAATAAAACGCGATTGGGTAGATCTGTAGATAAAGTAAGAATAAACGGTATCAGGAAACTGACACATACTTTCTCCCTTTTAGCCCAACTTTAATGAAAAGAATACTTTTTATTTACTAACTATAGAATATAAAGTACGGTTGAATGTACAGAAAATCTTCTAAATAAGTTGTTTCCAAAAATGGTCCACCGACAGGAGTAAGTGGCAACATATTTCAAACATCTCTGTTTGTCAATGCTAACTTGACCTGCATATCAAGTTTTAATGAAATTGATCGGTAAATAAGAGAGAAATAATAATTGTTGTATTCACCATAAGAATAATAACATTCGTCAACGTTCTGTTTACTGCAAAACAAACATTTTAATTTTCTCCGCAACTAGCAGTTGTAGAATAAATTCAAAATACTAATTTATTTAGTTTTTTGAGCTCTTTTTAATGGTGACTAGTAATCTTTTTTAACATTTATTTTTGTTCGTGAAAAATCCAAAAAAACTGAATTTTGGATATTCTAAGTCCTGTAATTTCTGAACCCGAATTCTTCTAAAAATGCGGGTGGTGTCGCTTTATGTGCCATTCCATTTTACAAATATTTCTTTTTCAGCTGATCAAATTTTGTTTGTTTAGATATCATGGGTCTATTTTTCATCATTAGCCGGCGGCACGATAAGCTTTAAAAGGAGGGGTAAATCATGGAATTTGGTAAATGAATAAGGAAGATCTCGCGGATCGACAGAATAACAGGCTAGAGAAATAATATATAAGATTTTTAATTATAAAATAATAACTCAGTGTTAACATTTATAAATAATTAAATAGATAAGAACTGGTGTATTGGGCTTGAGCTAACCGAAATGGCCTGTACTAAGGAAGTAAATATATCCTTATATAGGCCATGTGGCGCACACATTCAATGGCCGAGAGTACTCGGACAATGGCAGTTCTAGGGTTAAATAATATCCAATTTAAGTGAATATACTAATCTAGTACATGTGTAACAACTTTATTAACATTGAAAGATAACCTACACAATAAACCCGAATAATCCGGATATTGATTCTGCGGTATTTCAGTTTTCCGTTTTAACGATATTGGTCGACCGTCACCATGCTCATCGCTGTTACCATATGAAAGAAGACGTCTCGATCGCAAGGTGCCTGTAGCGAGCCCGCTCTGATTGGTCGAACCGTTTTGGCGCTGGCTGGAGACTACTGCCGGCCGAACGCCATACTGGCCGGATGGCGCGCCCCCATACAGTTTATGGTTGAAAAAACAAACTTTGAGGCCAACCTGTGCCCATCAGAGTGTTAGTATTCAAAATTGGAAACAACTCTACACTACTACAGATTGAAGAAATTCTGTTATTACCTCACTCAATCATCAAAATCGGTTCAGAAATTTGGAGAAGTAACTTACTCATTACAAATACCACCTTAGCTTATCATAGATGATGATGAAGGACTAGTGATTTGAAAACCCGAAAAGTTTATTTTATATTTTGAAAATTAGTGTGACATTGGTGTCACTATGTTCATATTTTAATGCAGTTTAGAATGATACAAAACTTATATATTTTGCGATTTTTGTGTCAAAGAGGCGGGAAACAGGCCTACTGGTGGTAGATCAGGTTTTTGCAATGCTTTTAAATGGGATTAACAGCTGCTAGTCGGCCGCAGAGAGTCTCGCGACCAAAAATGTATGCAGGCTCGTTAGTTATGGTAGGTCCTGCTAGGAGGCTAGGAGGAGGCTGTAAGGCTAGGAAGTGGAGGGGCTGACCATGAGAGAGACCATCACTCCCCCTTATTATTTCATTGTTTTGCTATGGCAGTCAGGCAGTAAAAGTATTCTTAAATTAGCTTGGCCAATTGTAATTTGAAATTACATGTAACCTTTATGTATACTGTATTTTGATATTGTACTTGGTTATTTAAGTTTATTTCTCTTAAATTCACTTTTTACTTAACCAAAAATGTTTTTTCAATAATGTGGTAGGCCTATTATTTTTAAATTTTTAAAGTATTATTTTCCCCTTGTATTTAAAATGTTAATCACATTAACTGAGTTTCAAAACAGAACAGAGAAAGTATATTTTGACGTTTAATTGCATGCCATAGTTTGAAAATGATTGAAATTTTTTCAGCAAAGAAAGGAAAGAGCATATGAACACAACCATTTGGAAACATCTTTCTGTACAATACTACAACCCAAAATAGTCTGATAGCTAAATAATAATAAATAATTAATTTTCTACTTTTCCCTGGCAATTATTTGCAATAAGTTACCTTTATTACCGTTAATATTAGAAGCAGAATCTTAGCCTTTTGAAATTGAATGCATACAAATTAATTCATCATTGTTGCAGATGAAGCTGTGAAAGAAACACAATTTACTAAGAATGTCGAACTCACTAACTCAAACTTTTGTTCGGGACTTAAAGTCCCGAAACCCAGAAGTTCGTGGTAAAGCCGCTCAAGATTTATATCGATATGTAAGTATTTTTATTTGTATTTTATACTATACCAAGATGAAAAATATTGTTGTTAAAGAGTCTTCATCACAGGAAGTTTCCAGACGCCATCTTGGAGTTTGTTACATGAGGCAAATGTTAACATTGTGCCTCCGTTATGTTATGAAATAAAAGAGTTTTACCAAACGAATATGGTTTTATTAAACTTTAAAACAAGACCACATTTTAATAAATAGGTTTACAGAAAAAAGAATAGTAATCATAAATATTGAAAATTAGTAAATAGCTGTTGTAAATACAGTAAAGAAACATGCTTAACACTTCACCCCTCCTATTTAAACGTAGTCATTAAGGAACGCAGGGGTTCTTCTCACTCTAGAGGAGCGACGAAGTGTTGAGTCCTCAAGGTTGACAGGGGGTGGATTGTCATTATCGGGATGAATTAAAATTCTAACATTAGGTCCAATTCCGGCTTCTTGCTGAGGGATATTCGATTCCCGTTTGGATCCCCTGGTTAATGGTGAGTTACAATCTGCATTTGAGTTTGAGGATGTAATATCCAATTCTGACGATGTCGGCATTGTGGCCCCCTCATCTTGTGGGATGGCTTCGGGCGTCACTGCAAGGTGGCGAGTTGATACCACTGTCTCTCTTCCATCGTTGTACTTCATGCGAGCGTAATCCAGGTTAGCTTCAACAAGTTGAGTCTGTTCAACTATGGGTTCATACTTATTATTTCTCACATTTCTCCTGACTAAAACCGGCCCTGGATTCATCAGCCGCTGTGCTTGAGAGGTCCCATAAAAAGTGTCTTGGGTGTTTAAAAAGGCGTTCATGTGGAGTTTAATTTGTGGCAGTGCATAATAGAAAACATATACAGTGTAGGGTTTCCGGAATAACATATTCCCACTGTTCTGTCTTTACTCCTTTACTTTTAGAATAAGTGAAACTGTTCTCCAAATGATTCCGTTATAACGTTCTACTTGTGAATTACCTTTTAGATTGTGGGGCGAAGAGCGACTTGTAGCAATTCCTTTTGAATGTAAGAAACCCTTTAGTTCTTTTGACATGAAAGCAGAACCTTGATCTGAATGAATGTATGCAGGCATGCCAAAGATGGTAAAGATTGATGTCAAGGCTTTTATTATAGAAGATGCTGATGTATCTGAACAGCGAATGGATATCTTGAAAATTCATCAACAACGGTTAGAATATATTTGTTCCTTGTAACTGAGGGAATTGGTCCCTTAAAGTCAATATTAAGTTTCTCAAAAGGGTTCAGAGCACTATATAAGGTAGCAGTAGGCTTGCGATAGAATCGTGGCTTGATTTCTGCGCAAACGGAGCATGAAGCAGTCAACCTGCGAACATCTTCTATAGAGTAAGGAGATTCTTACTTTTCAAGAAGTGGAGCATCCTCAAAATACCAGGATATCCGATATCTCTGTGGATTTGATAAAGCTTTTCAGAATCCCGAACTGAAAGGGAAGAGGAAACACGTGAAAAAGCATCAGCTACAATGTTTCTCTGCCAGATCGGTAGACAATATCATACGAGTATGCTTCTAACTCCATTCACCACTTCAGAATTTTGTTATTCTTTACTTTCCCGTTACGATTTTGTTTGAACAAGTACGAAATCGACTTTTGATCTGTAATTAGTTTAACCCTACCCAATCAGGAAATGTCTCCACCTATGAAGAGAGTCAAATATTGCAAGAGCCTCTTTTTCAATTGATGGCAGGTGCTGTTCACACTTAGTAAGGGTTCTTGAAAAGAAACATGTAGGTCTTCCAGCTTGTGAGAGTGTGGCTGCTGTAGCATAATCCGATGCATCTGTCTCGACAGTAAAAGGGATAGTCTCATCAACTACAGTCATACTGGAACTTGCTATTTCCTCCTTTAAAGACTTAAAAGTGAGCTTAGCCTCACTGTTTAAAGGGAAGGATTTGACGTTGGTGAGAAATCTTCTCAGAGAATCTTGGTATCCACTTAGCATAGTAGGAAAGCATACCGAGAGCTTGTTTAAGGCTTGCGTTGTCAGTTGGGTCGGGAAATTCTAAAAGACACTTCAGTCGATTTGGATCAGGGTGCATAGCCATATTCTCCACAATATAACCCAGAACTGGAATGCTAGTTTGTGAGAATTTGTATTTGTCTTTATTTACGGTAAGACTGTACTTCTAGATTGTTTCCATGAATCTAGCAAGATTACGATCATGTTCAGACTGGTTACGGCCACAGATAGTCACTTCGTCGAGACAGGCAAACGTATCCAAAATATTCTCAGATTCTATAATCTGATCAAGAGTTCTCTGAAAACATGCAACACCGTTTGTGACATCAAAAGGAATACCAGTGTACTGGTAAAGCTTTCCATTAGCTTCAAACGCAGTGAAGGGTCTTTCTTCAGGAAGGATTTGATGATATGCCTCCTTTAGATCAATTATTGTACTAAATACTTTGTACCGAGCAATGTTAGATACAAATAATTCTATATGCGGCAAGGGATATGCATCAAGCTGTGTGAATGTGTTAACGGTTTGAGAGTAGTCAACACACAAACGTCTTTTGTAGTCGTTATTGACAACAGCTACTTGGGCTCGCCAAGGTGACCTACTAGGTTAAATTATTATTCCTTCTGAGAGCATTCTTTTAACTTCATTCTTGATAAACTTGCTGTCTTCCTCAGACTAGCGACGCGACTTAATTGCAACAGGTTTTACATCATTAGTCAGATTACTGAAAAGTGGTGGTGGCGCTACTTTGGCTCTAAGTAGGTTACACACATTTAAGGGCGGGCGTTCTCCAACAAACTTTACGGCTGAATGTTGGCGAAGGATGTCATGTCCTATTACGACATCAGCGCATAAGTTAGTAAGAACTAGGAGTTTTGCTTGCGGATATTTATGTCCGTTATAATCCATATCAACAGTGCAATGGTCGAGTGTAGATGAAACATGACTGGTTGATGCCATAGATATTTCGTGCCTTATTGGATATTTTTTAATGTTGAATCGTTTGATATTAGCTTCATATATATAAAACTGTCAGAGCTCCCTGTATCGATTAAGGCTTCAACTTGATTCCTGTCAGTAATCAGGGGAACTGTTGCCTTTGAAAGGCATTTTTGAGATGCAGCAAGCGTGGAAGATGTCATTGAGTTTACTTCTGTCTTCTTGTTTTGAAAATATTTGCCTTTGTTTGTACTAGATTGTTTTGGGAATTACAAACCACTGCCCATTGTCCCTTTTTTCACAAATGTTGCAAATCAAATCTTTAGCAGGACATCTGTTTCTTGGGTGCCTAAATCGACCACAAAAAAAAACAGTTATTCTTCGTAAGCGAGGAGGCTTGATGAGAAGATGAATCAACATCTTCAGCATTAGAATCAACATTGTAGATTTTGACTTGATCAGTTGTGGGTTTAGTGAGAGAATTGGGAGGAATCGAGTTGTAAGAAAGAGCTTGATTTTCAGCCGCCTCCAATGTAATTGCCTGATTACATGCTTCATCAAGAGTGAGTTTTAAATTTTCTACCAATCTTTGCCGGATGGTTTGTGATATTAATCGCCTAATAAAAGCGTCTCCAATATATTCGTTCTTATTTTTGCTAGCTGTGACAGCCTTAAAATTGCATTGTTTACTGAGTTCTTTAAGTTTCTGCAGATACTGATCAATATTTTCCTCAGATTCTTGTCTACTTGTCGCCAACTGATGACTTGAATATAGTATCTCATTGGTTGGTTTTGTAAAAAACTTGTTGAGAATAGATATAACCTCAACATACGATTTAACTTCTGAAATTATTTCATGTATGCCATAGTTAACAGAGTTGATTAGAAGTTTCAACTTATCTTCTTCAGTAGCAAATATTTTTTCAGTAAAGTTCTCAAATGTTGCTTTCCAATGTTTCATTGCCAGTCGGCATGATGTTCATTTGGGTCTAGGCACAAGCGTTCTGGTTTGAAGAATTTATCCATTGATTAAGATGTGTTTAGTATCATTAATAATACGATAAATAAAAAAAATCAATCTGAATAAATTGTTATGAAATAAAGAAGTTTTACCAAACAAATATGGTTTTATTCAACTTTAAAACAAGACTGGGCTACATTTTAATACATAGGTTTACAGAACAAAGAATAGTAAACATAAACTTTGAAAATTAGCAAACACCTGTTCTAAATACAGTAAAGAAACATGCTTAACACTAGAGTTACTCCTCACCCGATCATCTCAAAACATTTGTTTTGTTGTCATAATACAAATGTAGTGGTTCTCAAGGAAATTACATTTTTGTTTTCCGTAATTTGGGTACTACGATTTTATAAAAAGTTGTTTAGTTGTCAATTCTATCACTGTACAATTCTATCTCAGTAATCTGTAAAATAGTTCTAAATTCTAAATTGAATTTCACTAGAGGATGACGAAAGCTTTAATTTGACACCAAAATGAATTGTATGTGACATCAGTTGAGGAGTAACGGAGGTACAAAGGTCTTATGGATCAAAACTCTGAGATGTCGTCCTGCAACATCCGGTGATAGTGACTCTTCAATTATTGATCTGTATTTTACTAGGCCTATTGCCGAAATAACGGTTGTGTTTGTTTGTTTCTAATTACAGTACTGTTCTAGGTTAAAACTGAACTTCGTGAAGTTTCTGCGGAGGAGTTGACATCATTCATGGATGAATTTAATCACCATATTTTTGAAATGGTATCTGGATCAGATGTTAATGAGAAAAAAGGTGGTATTCTTGCTATTGGTGAGTATAATAAAGGGATGAGGATATCTAGTAATTTATTTTGCGTTACAATACCAAAGATTTATTTGTTTGTGTTTGGTTCAAGAAGTAGAGCCTATTTTGTCAAGGCTGACTTTCAATTAATTAGATCTAAGTTAGTTTCCTTAATGGAGTGTTTTTTTGTTTAAAAGGATTTTCTTTTGTTCACAGTGTGCCTGATAGACGCAGATGTGGGCAATATAAATAATAGAATATCAAGATTTGCAAACTATTTACGCAACCTGCTCCCCTCTAATGACATCGGGGTGATGGAGTTAGCTGCAAAAACAGTGGGAAAGTTGGCTTTGGTTTCTGGCACCTATTCCGCCCAATATGTGGAGTTTGAAGTTAAACGGGCATTTGAATGGCTAGGTGGGGATAGACATGAAGGAAAACGTCATGCTGCGGTAAGTTTGAATGATGTAAACCTCATGGTCTGAATATAAAAATGAAGTATATAGTTAGGCCAAACTGCAATCTAAAACAAAACTCAGTAACTTTCAGTTTTTCTCTATGTTTGAAAAGTTTTTCTTTTGTTAATAAATAAATAAATTCTTTAATAATAAATAATTAATAATAATTAATAATAATAATAATAATAGTAATAATAATAACTAATAAATAATTATAATAATAATTAAAAATAAGTTGTTATTAAAGAAATTCCAATGTTTTTCAGCTTTTTATTAATTTGGTTTTTCTCTTTAAAAAAAAAAAACAGCATCCACCACTGTGTCTTAGTTGATACAGATTCGCTGCGACCTAAAAAAAATTATATTCATGGTAAAGTGAGGGCTGGATAACAACTGAAAACTCTCAGAAGAACCCCTATTAACTGACTCACACAGGCTTTGAACCCAGGGTTAATGGTTAAAACGAACAGTGACTACAACGGCCTAAAACATATTAATACTGTGGGTCATCTAATTTAAAGTACACAAAAACCACTTAAAGTAATAATAATTAATAATAATTAATAATAATAATAATAATAGTAATAATAATAACTAATAAATAATTATAATAATAATTAAAAATAAGTTGTTATTAAAGAAATTCCAATGTTTTTCAGCTTTTTATTAATTTGGTTTTTCTCTTTAAAAAAAAAAAAACAGCATCCACCACTGTATACAAGTATATGGGCAATTCCATGTCAAATCATCCAGCCAAATTACAATTTGACACCCAAGTTCTCAGATTTTTATGAAATTTTGTATACATTAAGTGTGTACAAAAATAATAAAAAATGCAAAGTTTCACCAAATTCCATTAAGTAGTTTCAGAATTATAGTCGTTTAAAGTTTTAGAAAAATGGAATTTCCAATGGCAGTATGAGCGGGAAATCAGCTTGTATGTTTCCACGTTTTTCTAAATAACATTTATATTTATGTAGCTAGAGGCTTCAAACTTTATGAATTTGTCCTAAATTTGATGGAGAATCAGATTATACTATAAGTGTTGGCATTATAACTTTTCATCATTGTTTAAAAAATCGTATAACACAAAAATTATAGTTTTTTTCAAATTGTGACGTTTATGTAAAAAACAATCTTTGGCTAAAATCTCTCTCCAGATACCCTAATACAACCATATATCACTGAAAAGAGCATAACATTTCCTTTTAAATGGTGAAATAATATTTGTGGGTTTACGTTTTCTAAAAGTTTTATTACAATGTAAAGTTAATAAATAAATTTTTGAATAGCGGAAAAGGTATTTTCATTGACAAAGACAGAGTTTGTGGTAAGGATGTTAGAAAGTCAATAATATCTTATAAAATACAGGACTATGGAGCTAAAATCATATGTAATACAATTTGCATGGCATATTTTGTAATAACATAAGGCTTACTGTTGGATATAACACATTTACAACAAATAATTTTGTACAGTATGATGTCATTTTGAATTTAAATGTATACCCTTGTTAGCCTACGTATTACTGGAGAGCTGCATGTCAGTCTCAAAAGGTGAAATAATATTTGCAAGTTGTAGCATTACAAGAGTTTTAATACAATATAAAAATATGAAATGACATGGCTTAAGTGCTCCTTTTTTACCTCAATACTGAGGGTGTACTGATTTAGCTTACATTAAACAACCTCATGAATTTATGATACCTACACAAAATATACAATATTTACATTTCATTTAGTTACTGCACTGGTTTACTTACTTCTTATCCAGATTTTCGTGGGAAAATTCTTCTGTTGTACAAAATGATAGTATATCTTCAAATTTTGTTAAAAGTTAAAAATTGTTAAATAGTTTTTAAAGGTCTTGGCTTGGTTCGAAAGTAACTTGAAATGTAAGTAAACACAATCACTGAAACTTAAAACTGATGACCGTCTTTAGTGATATTTAAAGTTGTCCCAGGCTGTGTTAATTTATTTTTGAGAGTCAGAATCAATCTTACAAGTTCAATCCAATTGTGACGTTACCACTGGAGGTTTTACTTTACAAAGGAGATGAGTTGGTGGTACGGGACAGTTTTCTTCTTTTTGAGGCCAATAAAAGTTTTCAGCTGTACCATGAGGATTGCATAAAGAGGATATTATAATCCCCTTCTTCCTCATTAATTTGCTGAACCATTCCAATCCACCAGTTGCTTTCATAAACCCAGGCAACCAAGGAACGGAGGTTAGGTTCAATCATTGGTCCTGATGGGTTAAACATGTTTTTTCTTAACACGTTGGCTGCTGTGGGCCCCGATAGGTTTTTTTTTTAACATAGAAACTTATGCAAATTTCATGTTTAAACATGTTTGCAGCAGCGAAAGTGTTAAACAGATAACGGAGCCTGAGCTCACTCTTTTTGCTATTTCTTCTGACGATGCAGGCTGGAAAAAAATTAAAACTTCTTGTTCCAGTTATGCTTTGCCCAGATTCAAAACGACTACTTTGGGTTATTCTGATATTTTCAATATCTTCTTCACTCAAAAAGAAAAATTTTATTTTTGAAAACAGATTATGACAAAGTGTGAACATTTGCAAAGCATTTACAATCCGTTCACTTGCTTTTGAACTTTGGAGGTTTCTCTGTATTAGTTCTTTTGTCTTGCCCCCGATTCCGTCACATACAGTTTTTCCATGACTTGTTGCGTGAAAAGACCTTCCATAACTTCCATGAAGATTTTCCATGACTTCCTTTAAGTTGAACATTTTTTCATGACAAATTCATCATGGTATTGAAATTTTTATACTGTGCACTGCACCCATCAGTAATGTATTCCACTCTGCCAACTGATGGAAATGTCAGCTTAATTAAATCAATCGTTTTTTCTTGGACAGAGAAGACAAATGGTACATCGTGTCTTAGGTCATCAGAAATGAAACACTATGATGTTTCTAGTACCACAATGATGTTTTAAGGTACCATCTCCATTTTTAGAATATATTACTACAGGATGAACTGAACAACTTAAATGGCTCCAGTGGTATGACTGTACTTAATTTTGAAGAACAAAATTATAATTCTCAGCGAAATCCATTAAGACCAAAACTTCATCAAATCATTTCATATTTTTATATTGTATTAAAACTCTTGTAATGCTACAACTTGCAAATATTATTTCACCTTTTGAGACTGACATGCAGCTCTCCAGTAATACGTAGGCTAACAAGGGTATACATTTAAATTCAAAATGACATCATACTGTACAAAATTATTTGTTGTAAATGTGTTATATCCAACAGTAAGCCTTATGTTATTACAAAATATGCCATGCAAATTGTATTACATATGATTTTAGCTCCATAGTCCTGTATTTTATAAGATATTATTGACTTTCTAACATCCTTACCACAAACTCTGTCTTTGTCAATGAAAATACCTTTTCCGCTATTCAAAAATTTATTTATTAACTTTACATTGTAATAAAACTTTTAGAACACGTAAACCCACAAATATTATTTCACCATTTAAAAGGAAATGTTATGCTCTTTTCAGTGATATATGGTTGTATTAGGGTATCTGGAGAGAGATTTTAGCCAAAGATTGTTTTTTACATAAACGTCACAATTTGAAAAAAACTATAATTTTT
The DNA here is from genome assembly GCA_963675035.1 of Allygus modestus. Taxonomy (NCBI): domain Eukaryota; kingdom Metazoa; phylum Arthropoda; class Insecta; order Hemiptera; family Cicadellidae; genus Allygus; species Allygus modestus. Next base: position 230,716,460 of record OY776112.1, on the reverse strand, counting down.
GTGTTTTACGATTTTTTAAACAATGATGAAAAGTTATAATGCCAACACTTATAGTATAATCTGATTCTCCATTAAATTTAGGACAAATTCATAAAGTTTGAAGCCTCTAGCTACATAAATATAAATATTATTTAGAAAAACGTGGAAACATACAAGCTGATTTCCCGCTCATACTGCCATCGGAAATTACATTTTTCTAAAACTTTAAACGACTATAATTCTGAAACTACTTAATGGAATTTGGTGAAACTTTGCATTTTTTCTTATTTTTGTACACACTTAATATATACAAATTTTTATTAAAATCTGACACCATGGGTGTCAGCCCCTGGATGATTTGGCATGGAATGGCCCATATACAAGTTTTGGATAATGAATATACAAAATACAAATTCAATCCTCTCTTTACTGATACATGATTATAATACTAGTATTTTACTATTTTCTCTAGACCAAAATAAATCAGTGATATATTTAACTAATGCGCCTTTCTCAACGCATTCAGAGTAAAAAAATGAAAAGTTCTCCACTGCACATTGAAGAGATATGACCAACAGATATAATTAAGTATTCTCAAAGAAATACAGTCACAGCTCCAGAAATATTTAATTTTCATTAAATCACTTAGCATCGGAGGGGAAATGATGTAACACCTGGAAACGGTCAGTTTAAACTAAACTCTTGACAAACCTGGGGCAGTTAAGTGTTGTTTGCTGGGAAGGGGTGGTTAAAGATGGGCCGGTAAATAGAAGGTTTACTGTAACTCATAAAAAAATATATTTTAAGAATAAATGGTTTAATGTGAAAAGCCATGTTAGTTGTTAAGTATGAACGGTTGCCAACAGGTGCTTGTGCTACGAGAACTGGCTGTGAGTGTACCAACCTACTTCTTCCAGCAAGTGCAGATGTTTTTCGACCTCATATTCAATGCCATCCGAGACCCGAAACCAATCATCAGAGAGGCTGCAGTTGAAGCATTGAGAGCTGCGTTAGTGGTCACAGCTCAGAGAGAAACTGCCAAGCAGACTCAGAAACCTCAGTGGTACATTTTTTATATATATCTTAATTTTCTATCCACTTAACTTGCTACACTGTAAATAAAGTGTAGCACCCAAGTAATAGGTTTTGGTATTAATTTTGCTACCAGAAATATTCATTTCCATAGAAAAGTTCTCCTTTTCCAATGACCAAAGCCATGTGGTATGTAGTTCTTTTGCCAAATTTCTAAAATTACTCAGTTAAGGGTGCGCCCTACCTGCCTTCCGCACGCTAAAGTAAGGGGTTTGCATCTCCCACATTGTTGGCTCAATTGTTAACCAATTAAAAATAATTTGTTGTTATTTTATTCACTATAGATCATAAGATTTAGAAATCGTGATTTTAATTCAAAATAAGTGGTAGGCCATTAGTAAAGTTCTCAAATTAAGCGTTTCTCTAAAGCTTCCTAACATAAGAAGAAAAATTACTTTTGAAAAAAGGAATCGTACAATCTCTAGATTGGAATCTGAAAAGTGTGAAACTGCAAATAATTTGGTATAAATCTGTAAAATAACCGTGTGATTGAGGAGAACAAAAAGGTCTACAAGCGTAAATATTCATGGCCCTGCTTGGTGGCGCAGCCAAGCGGATACCGCGGAATGCTGTCGGCAGCTCCCCCACCTTCCCGGCTGAAAACTTCCCCTCTCCCGATTTGTTTTGATTTTACTGCCGCGCTTTCTTTTACTGTGAATGTTAAACAATATCATGTCTTATCATGATAACAATATAGTTTTATAGTTGAAAGATGCTAAATGCAAGGAAAACAAAGAAGGTTTGTCTCCCATTGAGTGCTTGAAGGAGAACAAAATGGCAAAGTATACATCCGTTGCTGGAATGAAGGAATAAGAAAAAAGGACAAAAACAGTGATCTAATAATTATCTTGAAATGTATAAAGTTAACTTTGTATAAGATAATTGTTGATTTAACTGATAAAGTTAAATTATTTTTATTATCGAGGTTTATTAACTGTTTTTTAAGTAAGTTATTTTGTAATTTCAAGGTTTGCTGCTTTACAAGCAGCTTATTAAACAATTAATTTGATTGCAAATATTCAGTTTGGCATATTATTCGTAAAGCTTTATCTGTTTGAATAATGTTTAGCTTAGCTTATATGGTATACGGCCAAAGTTTAGGCTTATAGGCCTATGACTCCTCATGGTTTACGTTTATAACCAAAACAGACAAAAGATTAAATAAAATGGCATTTTTTGATAGCCTAAATACTGTAAATGTAATAATTGTTTTAAACAGAGTACCATGGGAGTTTAAATTTACAATATGTAGGTTTACGAGCATTTAAAAAAATTGGCAATAGTTCCCCAATTAACTTAGACCTAAAACTAGAAAAGCTAATTGTAAATAGCTACTAAGGTATCACACACTACCTTGAAGTATAATCAACACATTTTTAAACAAAAACTCCATTAAATAATGTTTAATCGTAAGTAACTGTTTCCAGAAAACCATAAAAAGTCACATGGAAAGGCTGTAATCGAACGTGAGATTCCTGCTTATGGCAATCGTACGTTACCGAATCAACTATCACGACGTGTTAGTAATGCAGAGTTGCGGTTTAGATAAGGTGTCCCACTTCTTAAAACTGTAGGTTTAAATTGACAAAACTTGATTTATTTAATATTAATTTTTAAAATATGTTAATATTTTATCTCTTTTATCTGGTAGATTAAATGTTAATAAGAGATAATTATTGGGACAGGAGCAAGCTTATGATTGTTGTGGTGTATTATCGAATTTGCTTCGAAAAATCATCTCAATTAATAATCGTACACATGTTTCTTGATGGTTAATTTTGAATACCAGTGTGGTATAACTAAAAAATAAAATTGAAACATGACTATACTGCGCTATGTTAATTTGCAGAGTATTCCTATCTCCCTACGAAATTTCAGATAAATCGGCCTAGCAAATTTTATGTTGGTTCTATGCCAATCTTATATTTAAAAGAGTAAAAGGAAATTACTAATAGCCAGTAGGGAAGAGCCCCGATTAGGTTTTGAATTATGAGTTGACCTACTGTTATTTATACTAAATTTTAGCATGATTGATCAGATAGTTGATGCTTAAAGGGAAATCTAGAGCTACCTCAGCATTTTACTGTAACTCTGAAGTCCAGTCGCCAGTGCCCTAAATCATTTCTAGGTCATGAGAAAATCTATATCTGCCTTTATTGTAACCGAAATCTTCCTTCCAAATTTCTATACCCATGATTTAAAAATACCAATGTCCACAATATTAACATGATAACACTGAAGTCTAGTAGGGCATAGCGATAAATTAATTGAGATTGGTAGCAAGACTATAGCTGCCTTTAGTGTATCAGCTATCGCCCTACCAAATTTCAGCTCAAACGTTTCAGTAAATGCTAATGCCCATAAGCTTAAGACGGGGAAATTTAAATAGCAGTGGGGCGGAGCCCTAAAAAAATATTAAAACGTGAATAGGTCTATGTGTTACTTAAGGATATCAGCTATCTTTCTACTAAATATCAGCTCAATTAGTGTAGTAGTTCGAGCATGATCGAGCTACAAGCAAGCAAACAAACTCACAAACATTCAGATTTATAATACTAATCGTATGAAATTTATTACCAATTTTATTGGTTACATATACTTTATATTGTACCTGATGATGTCAATACATTCTTGTACTTTTATAACAGCTGTATAATATAATATAATATTTCAGATAATAGATTTTGTTATTAAATAATAAGGGTGATGGTAAAAACAAACCTGTAACAATTTTATTTTATAATTTGTCTGAATATGGGCCTACACAGGTAAAATGGTCTCTTTCGAAAAATAATGTTAAAATAATTCCGGAAACAAACTGATTGTTTATACGTGGTTAAAATTTCAACTTTAGAATGGTTTAGAGTATATGCTATTGTACTGTACTAATAAATTAGTTAAAAAATAGGAACCCCAATTCATGATTAGATATGGGCTATCCCGCTTGAGTTGCGGCTAGTTATAACAGAACGATCAGCGCAGAATCATTTCATTGCAAAGAGATGCGCTGGCGCATGGGAGGTTGTGAGGTTAGATGAGGTTAGCGTGCGAGTGTTGCGACGCGGTCTGGCACCCGGCTCGTCACAGTCTCACTGCTGCCAGCCGGCCGCCGCCATCTTGCTACTTCTCCTCCCGCGCCGATACCTCACAGCGCTCATAGGGGCACGGCGTTAAAAAACATCGTGCGGATCATTCAATCTGAGGTAGGAGGCATCCTTAAACAATTTATTGGAAATGTGAAAAGCAGAATTCCAAATCGGAGCAATAATGAAGAAAAATAAAAGTCAATTTAATCTGTTGCTTGATAGAAAAAGGGGAGAAGAGTGTGAGAATAATTTGTTTTGTGAATGCTGATTTCCTAATTTGTGATTTAGCCTTTTTGAAGTAGGAAATCTTACTTGATACATGATCAAAACCTTGCCAAATGCATCATCAGCTAACACTTTGAGGGTTAATAAAACGTTTAAGAGAGGTGGTAGCGACTCCTACCGACTCACTTTATCTGATTTGAAATGTTTATACAGGTATAAGCAGTGCTACGATGAAGCTAAGAATGGTTTTGACGACACGCTGATCAGAGAGAAGGGGGTGAACAGAGACGATCGAGTGCACGGCTCGCTGCTGGTGCTTAACGAGCTGATGAGGTGCAGCAACGCGCAGTGGGAGCGCTCGTACGAGGACTTGATGCAGCGGCTGCAGTACCCCATCACCCCACCTCCCTCTGTGAGTAGGCCTACACTACCCTGACTGCGGTAAAACAAGGAAAATGCGGGGACATATTTTTAAACGTGAATAAATTTAAGAGAAAATTGTGCAGTTATAGTTGATCTTGGTAACAGATATAAGTGATTTCTTATGAAATTGTAAATAAATAATTTCTATTAAAAGATTAGTAGCGGTATTGTATCTTAACAGTTTTTTTGTGAGGTGTGGGAAAACAAGGGATGTAGCCTATATTAAATTGTATATATTTAATTATCCAGTTTAAATATTGATTGGTTAAAGTTGCATTAATATTGTGTGCTACATATTGGATAATAATCTTACTGTAGGTGTCAATAATTAAACATACCATTATGTTAAAAATTGACTTAAAAGTGGTTATAAACCATTTATTTTATAAACAACAGGATGTATTGTGACTGGGAAAATTCTGAACAGACCTAGACGTATTAGGTGTTGGAAAAAAATCATCAATAAGTCAGGTTGGCCCATTTTGTTAAAAAGTTAGGAAAATAATCAAAGTTAACTTAAAACCTAAAATATAAAGGCTTTAAAAAAAGTTTAGTTAACTTTCAGGCCTATAATACTTGGTATTTGTGGTGTTTTAGATAATCAGAGTTTAACACTTAGTGTTCTTAAAATTTGAGCTTAGTTAAGGCAAATAACAAAATTATAAACTCAGTTTTTGCGTAATCTGTATATCAACCAAACCTAGCACCACCACCACAACTGTTACAGGACTCTGTGAGTCTCCTACCGAGGTTCAAGTCGCCCCTGATCTCGAGCAAGACGAGACAGAACAGCGCGTCGCACACCAACATCAGCTCTATCATGCTGGCCAACAACAAGAGCAACCCAGAGCACATGCTGTTCGAGAGCTCCGTCTGTCGCAGCCTCATGATCGAACACTTTGACGACATCTGCAAAGAGACCCTCGCTCAGCGGATATCTCGCACGTCGCACATCCTGCAAACTCTGCTGGCGATATTGCCACGACTGGCGGCCTTCAACAAGGAGAAATTTGTGAAAACGTGAGTTTTGGTTTTCGGTTAGAAAATATTTAGTAACGTTATATGGTAAAGACAGTGTTTTTCATTACTGTAGGCCTACGAAATTTTTCTTTAAAGATGTATTCAAACTTTGCATTTGGCCGCCTAGCCCTGATTAGTGATTAGGGCACTAAAAGATTAGTGGTTGTGACATAAACTCTAAAAAGTACAATTTAGTTAGTTTCTCAGGTGGTTTATGTTATCAATTGTATTTTCTGACTCACATTTGTAGACATTCATGTATTTCGTAAATTCAATAGGGACGATTGGAAGAGTAAAGGTTGGGATATACATTATTCGTTTACTAAAGTAGTAATCTTTGTAGTGGTGTGCGATGCATCGAATCGCCGATGCTGTAGTAATCGAAATAGCGATGCATCGAAAATATTCGATGCCTTCCTATACTCCCGCCATTTTCCCGCGCTACAAAGGGCACGGGGAGTGTTTGGGTTGGTGGCAAAAAAAAGAGGTAGGGTCCGGTTGAAAGCATTAAATCAGTCGGCTGACCAACATTATTTCTTTGAGTCATTATCTTACAACCACGTTTTTCCCCATTATGAATTTATAATTAACAGTTTTGTATAATAAACAGTGAGTTATTTGAATAACGTTATACCTTCACAAAACTATTCCTAGGGTGGGTAAAATAGTATTTGGTCAAAAATATGGTAGTTTTACTGGCATCGTATGATAGTGCTATTTTACAATCTGGCAAAACTGTCTACATCGTAACTTGTTATTTAACTTTGGCACTTGTTTGTATTCGTCCATCCTTTGAAACTTAAAAGTAAATACAATGAACCCTCCAGGCAGTGACGTATTTACACAATTGCCGCTTAAAGGCTTAAGGGTTATGTTATGGCAATACACATAACATAACCTTTTTTATTCTCAGCCACCCAGGTTTAAATAATAAATAAATAAATAAAATGGTCTTTTATTTAGAGCGTTTTTCATGAACATTACATGGTTTTTAAAACAACTCGAGTCACATAAAATTGTTAACACAAAGCTATTTATAACAACAATTATCTAATAATATTATACAATGTTATATGACTTAAAACTAACAAAATTGACCTGATCAAAAACAAAATCTTTTAAATCTGTCCACTTAATAACACATTTTGCGATCTTTTTTTAAAAGTCTTTTGACTGACCAATTCATGGCCGAAACTTGACGACAGAGAGTTATGGAGCTTTGGGGCAAAATAAGAAAACTCCTTACGAGCGGACTCCCAGTGCACACGAGGCATCTCAAGCATGTTGTCCTGCCTGGTACACTGGAAATGCATTTCGGAACGGGTCCTAAGCCTCTCTCTCAAATATTTCGGTCTCTCCTCAGTCAAGACTCTACGAACGAGACAAGAAGTGCGGAGAAAGCATAAGTCAACCATCGGCAATAAGCCAAGGGTTTTCCGCTCAGATGAAATGTGGTCAAATTTCCTCAGTCCACAAACGTACCTGACACACGTTCTGCACACTCTGCAACCGGTCCATGTCACCTAGAGATACAACATTGCCATATACCGGAAGACAGTTCTCAAGTATAGAGAGCACCAAAGCCTGCACAAGCTGAAGCTTAGCAGGTGCAGGGAACAAGTGCCGATGCCTGTACAACATTCTCAAATGGGCCATAGATCTCTGACATACAATGCTAACATGTTCAGAGAAGGAAAGTCTGGCATCAAACTGAAGTCCAAGAAGTTTGGGAGAGTTACACTCCTCAGTAAAACACCACCGAGGTACACGCCAGACAAGGGCGGGGATTGCAGAACCTTGCCAGCCGGGAATGTCAACAAAGAGCACTTGTTCTTGTTCAATTGGATACCATGGCTTAAAGACCAACCATAAATGACATGTAGATCAGAATTGAGATTGGAAACAGCCCGGCCAACTTGGACATTGTCGTACTGAAGAGCCAGCTGGGCATCATCAGCGTATGAGTACAACTGGCAATGATGCAAATCCTTCCCCATGGTAGCAGAAAATAAAGTGAACAAGACAGGCCCAAGACAGCTACCCTGTGGCACTCCTAATGATTTTTTCAGAGAGGCAGAAACATAAGAGCCCACTTTGGTCTTTTGGCTCCTTGTATTTAAATAGGAATGAAACCATGAAACTACCCGATGATCAAATATGTAAAAATTCGTCAATGCTAACAGCAAGCTGTGATCAATGGAGTTAAAAGCCTGAGAAAAATCCAGCATTGCAACAGTAGAACACCTTCCAGCGTCTCTAGCTTTAAGGAGGTCATCGCAGATTAGCAACAGAGCTGTTGTGGTGCTGAACCCCTTCCGAAAACCAGACTGTGTAGCTGGAATGATTGACTCCAACTCCAAGAATTACACCAGTTGAGAGACTACAATTGTCTCTAAGACCTTAGAGAGGGCAGGTAACACGGAGATAGGCTGGAGATCAGCCACCGATAAGGGCATTTTGACCTTAGGAAGAGGGATAACAATCACTTCCTTCCAAGCATTAGGAAACACTCCAGTGGCCAGCGAAACATTCAACAGGTGAGTGATAGCCCCAACACAGTAAGGACCTACCATTTTAATCATGTTGATTGTGATACCATCAGTACCAACTGCGCCCAAAGTTATCTTATTGATTGCAGCCTTTACCTCTCTTTCTGTCTCTTGACCAAAGCTAAACATATTTTTGACATTCTCAGAAAAACTCATAAGATAATAGTCAAGACATTCAAGTTGGACCTGACAACCAGTACCCATCTTAGAAAAATGTGTGTTAATTTCATCAGGTTTTTGAAGAAATGAAGGAAGCTCATCATCATTTTCACTGGTCGCACCGCTTTTCTTAACTTTAGCCCAGAATTCTTTAGAATTTGTGCATCCTTCCAGTTCATTTCGAAAGTAAATTTGTTGTGCTTTTCTAATCGCACTGTTCAGGGCGTTTCTAGCTTTGCAGTACTGGTCCTTATTGCTGTCACTTTTAGAAGTCAGCAATTTTTGCTTCCAATAATTCTTTTCCTTAGTGAGGTTAATAATTATTTCATTTCTCCAAGGAGCTTTGTTTCTAGTGACTACTTTTCTTACTAATGGAGCATTCTGATTAAATATTTCCAATGCAGCTGAGTTTATAAAGCCTAGCCATTTCGTTAACATCATTCATATCTGTAACAGTGTTCCACTGGACATTGACAGCACACTTAATCATTTCTTCTGTATTAAAATTAGAATAATCTCTGTAAGTTACATATTTCTCTAGCCTTCTGCCTCTTTTGCGATAAATATTTATGTCACAGTAGGTAAGTTTATGATCTGATACTCTAATCCCTCGACTATCATATATGGAAGACATGTCAATAACGTCACATTTTATAGAACAGATGTGTTTACTTATTAGAATGTGATCGATGAGCGTAGAAGAGGTTTTTGTCTCTTGTGGGCTTATCCACCAACTGGGTCAGCTCAAGGGCTTCAATTTTCTTAATTAGAAAGCGAGTATCAGGTTGAGAAGGATCTGAGAGATTTATATTAAGATCACCCATAACAATGGTGTTATCAGCATTCTCGGTCATATCATAAAAAGCAGAGAGAAGAAAAGGTTCAAGACAAGTGTAAGGAATATCTTCAGATCTGTACACCACACATATGCAAAATTTATTTCCTCGGATACTTACTATGCCACAAATATTCTCGAGGGGAAAGTTCAATTCAATTGTCTTAAGAGTAAAGTGCAGATCATTTTTCACATGCAAAGCCACTCCGCCCCCTCTATTACCATTTCTGTCACTTCTAATCAGGAAATATCCAGGCAATTTTACCTCGTCTGAGCTCTTATTCTCCATAAGCCAAGTTTCTGTCACACCAAATATGTTTACCCACATGTTGTATATCTCGTTTAGTTAGTTTTTTATGACTATATGTAACAATTCTTTAAATTTACTGATTGAATAAATTAAGGAATTGCCGTTTTTTTCTAATTTTAATAATGAATAAACGGTAGTATAACGCAGAATTATGATTTCACCACATGAACGCAGTTCAATATATGCAATGACGGATCAATCCTACAAGTTTTAGCGACAAGTAGTGTTTGTGTTGAAAGCAGAGCTACTTTTACTGACACCAAAATCCTTCTACAAAGGCCTAAAAATCCCTACTTATACTTTACTAAGCAATAATTATTGATACACCAACGCATATACTACTGAAAATTATAATATATAACCTACAAATATGAAAACATTGTAGCCTCAAAATTCGTACTTTAAGACTCTTTTAATTCTGAGTTATCATTTTTAACACAATTGTAAATTTTGTTTGCAATGAATTATTTTTTTGTTTATGCATCATAAACATATAAAATGAATTGATGTAGTCTTTATAAAACTCTACATTTTCAATCATATTCTTAATCTTAATGTATGTTTTAGGCTAAAACAAATACATAAATTATCGTTTCATCTCCACGATGCCGTAAATGTTCATAATACCTGCCCGTACTATCGTCGGACACAATAATTTTAAAAGGCACTGGTTATACATTTTAACACCCTCTTACAACCTATTTAAAAGTCAGTTTAAAATAAGAAACTCATAAACTTTAGAGCAAATACCCCAAGGAAAATTGAAAATTAACCAAACATTTACATCAACTTTCGATTCCTATAGGAAACTGAAAATCCCTTACTAGAGTAAAAATATCTCATAAATGGAAACAATGATAACGGGCTATTAATGTGTCTGAGTAAGCATATTTTGTATTTTTAAATTTTTCTAACTGACCTGAATACTGTTTAGGTTTATCAATCAAAAAGTGTTTTTTATGTAGCCTTGGTTTACCTAGGCCTTCAGGCCTAGCCAGATTTACATAGGCCTTGTATATTTGTTTTCAGTGCTTGTTTCCAGGTAGTTACTGTCACAGCTTATTATAGGAGTTCAACTTTAATTTTACACGTTATTTGGGGGGTTTAGGTTATTTTTGATGTATTATGATACTTTAAAATATGCCTGGAACTTTGCATGGTAAAACAAAAAGAAATAAAAATAATTAAAATGACACCTGCTACAAAGAGTATTAGTTTATTTGTTGCAAGGGTAGCATAATTCAGCATAATTTAGTGATAAATATTTGGTGGCAGGCATCTGAACCCAACCATGGTATACCTGTTGGCCACTGTGAGAGGGCGAGATCGCGACAGAGCCACGGCTTTTACAACGATCGGCTTGATAGCAGTCGCCGTCGAGAAGAACATCAAACCCTACTTGCCCAAGATAATGGAGATAGTTAGAGCTTCTCTTCCTACCAAGGTATATCAGGTTATACTTTAAAGTGTTAATTTTCTACTAAGATTAGACAATGAGGAGTGTATAATAGTTTTGTATTTTAACGCATTCGCTGCGGGTGTCCCGAAATCGGGGCATCGCTCAACATTGAAATATATGAGATTTTCATGTTTAAACATAACAAACGCAGCAAAGCTGTTAATCGTCTAAAGACTACCATGTAGACAACTTAAAAAACTGCAAGATTGATGTAGTATATTATATGTTGTCCTTTTTTTTTTGGTTGATTATTTGGCATTCTTCTTCTTTAAAACTATATTAAGTGAAACAAATTGGTTTAAATTTAAAATTTGTTTCACTTAATATAGTTTTAAAGAAGAAGATGATAATGCCAAATAATCAACCAAGAATACAATCACCATCTTCAACAACGTCAGAAGCATTTAGAAGAAAAATTATATATTTTATTTCTCTGATTTTACAATGTTGTATGCTTTTTAAACTTTTAATCATCTGTTTTATTATTCTTACTAACTTCACATGGTTCTTTATTAAAATTAATTAAAAAATGCCATAAATATAATAGTTTAGTTTACAATCTTTAAAATAGCAGAGCAAATTTAGTGAAACAAGTGTGGTGAAGGGGTGATAATGGGTCACTTGAGAGAAAAGGACGTTAACACTGACTGAAGATAAGACATCTTCTAGCCTATTTTCTTGTTCAGCTATGAGCTGCAGACAAGCCATGTTTGGCTTTTGCAGCAAGTAAATTAAAAGCTCTACAAATTGTTATTTGTTGAATAAATATTAGGGGTGTGCGAGTACTCAAAACTTTGAGTTTTCGGCTGAGTATTTTAATACTCAAACTCGACTCGAAGTTTTGAAAACTACTCGAAAGTTCAAGCGAGTATTTCCCGCCGATTTCCGGACGATCGCTAAAGATTGCGACCGGCCAAAACGCGTAGTAACGGCCGCAAAAGGCAATTGCATCACGCAAAATCGGCCGAAAATGACGACCGCGAATGATTGCGACCGGCCAAAACGCGTAGTAACGGCCGCAAAAGGCGATCGCATCACGTAAAATCGGCCGAAAATGACGACCGGGAACGATTGCGACCAGCGAAAATGCGAAGTAACGGCCGCAAAAGGCGATCGCATCGCGTAAAATCGGCCGAAAATGACGATCGGACCGCGTAATTTCGGCCGTAACTTATCGATTTTGTCATTTAATATTGATTATAAGCGATGTCAGGACCAGGTGAAATTGGCCAAATAACAACCGAGCCCTGTTTCATCGGCCGGAAACGAATGTCAAACCGTGTTTTGTTTGTCAATACGTAATCCAGTTTGATTGTACTGACCAAAACTTTGTATTGCTACTCATGTATTAGTTTGAAACCATGTTTAGATTATCAAATCTAGGGTGGTATCCTAATCACATTACACTATTTTAAACTACCAACTGATGGCAAATACTCGCTCGAAAATACTCGAAACTCGAAAATAATTGGCACTACTCGATTTGACTCGATTAAAAAAATCACTACTTGCACACTCCTAATAAATATCAAACTAAATTTCTCGCAACAGTAAAAATCAAGCCAGACAATAGCATGTTCTATCCAACAAAAAGAAAAATCTGAACTGATACAATTTTATTTGCCTGATTTTGTTTTCATCATGATAGATTTGTGTGGTATATTGGATGTTTGCTGTTTAGTTATATTTTTACTTACTCTTTTATGTGGTACTAGCTTATAAAGTGTGCTGAAGCAAATGTGCCATGTAATTAATGAATAAAAAACATCGTAATCTAACCTAATTCCCACAATACACTTTGTAAGTTAGTATTTTACTGTACATCAAGAATATATTGTACCAGTATATAACATAATAGACAGTTTATAAGCTACATTGACATGGTGTAATATGCCTTTTTCTGTATCCTGAGGATTTGCGTATTAATTTTGTTTTGGGTAAGCTAACCATACACATAAAAAAAGAAAAACGAGATCGCACGCAGCATGCTGACGTGAGGGAAGTGAATTTCCGCATTAAAACCTTAAAAAGATCAAAAAAAGGGTTTAAACCAACACTGGTTGCATTTTTTGGAAAATTAAAATATTTTATTTTTTGGCTGGTTATATTTAAATTCACTAATAGTATGCCAATGTTGTACATTATAAAGTTAGAAGGAGGCATTGTCGGGATAACAAGTTGGTGTAGGGGGTGATAAAACGACATTAAGATATGAAAAACAGCCTTTTCCAGTGTAAAATCTCCATAAGATTACGTACTGTATTTTGACAATTAACATTTTCTTTAATAATTCGGTAAGAACTTGTGCTAGAATGATGAGGGAGGGCTTAAAATCTTTGAATTTTGAAGTACAATAAGGTAATGTGCAATATGTGAAAATGTTGGGGCTTTTCTGACCCTTTTTGGGCCCAAAAACTCAAAATTTGAAAGCGTAAAATCCCAAAAAAGGGGTTACACAGCTAACTCACCTGAAGAAACTGGTTCAGATGAGCACAGCAACAAAGAAAGTATTTTTACACACATATTACATAATATTTCGTCTCCATTTGAGACTTCTTCAGATGTAGAGAGAGACTGATGTGAGTTTGTATTATAAACGAAAATTCGCAAAAACTTCTTGTTCATCATTTATATCTATCTGTTTTAATGTGTTAGTATACACATATATATATGTGACATTCTTATTAGATTCACAGATAAGGGCTACTATTATATTAAAAATCAATAAAATAAAAACTGAGTACCCTTAAGTTATCATTTTTATTGTATACAACTTAACCAAACTATAGAAATTTATCAGCCTTGAAAATGGCCTTAGATGCCGAAACATTTTGGTTTAAAAATAAAACTCATAAAAAAGGGTACTCAGTTTTTATTTTATTGATTTTGAATAAGTAAATATATATATATATATATTTATTACCACATTGTGAATCAAATCAATTGTTTTTAGGTTATTCAGTTTTTAAATAGTACCTGGCGGGGCGAGCTTTGCTCGGGGGAAGGCCAGTAAGTTTGTTTAGATGGCTTGGGGTAATATCTCACCACTTCCCCCTACTGATAATCAGATTTGTATAACTCATTTGCCTCTTTTCTACATTGTTAAGGTCACTCCAGTTGTTATTTATAGCTCAATATCCTTTTGAGCTTTTGTTAATTTATTTTACTACTCTATTTATGTAATCTTCACTCAAATATTTTAATCTCTGCTCTCAGGAAACCACATGTTAATAATCATAAACAACATGAGTATTACTTTGACAGTTCCCTGGTTGATTATGAACAGCTGTTACAATTCTTTTGTTAGTGAATTTCCTTTGGAAAGTGAACTATTAGCATGACCCGCACGGTGAAACTTAAGCCCGGGACCACCATAGAAGTTCTTAACGTGACCCCCTGAACACGTTTTGGGGGGTCGTTCAAAATTTTATATATATATATATATATAGACATATATATATATATATATATATATATGTGTTTGCACTCTAGCGGTCACATTTTTTGTCCGATTTACTTCAAATTTGGTAGGGACGTTCCTTTCTGTAATCAGTTGGACAAGTTCGTTGGGCAAAACAATCAGAAAACTCTAAACCCCTTTTTTTGGGGATTAATCTTTCAAATTTCGAGTTTTTGGGCCCAAAAAGGGTCATAAAAGCCCCAGATGTAAAATCAATGCATTTAAAAAGATGGGAATTAGTGATGCGAAAGTTTTAAGCCCTCTCTCGTCATTCTAGCTTTAATATTTACCGAGTTATTAAGGAAAATGTGTATCGACCAAACACAGTACGTTGTCTGTACGTTGTCTGTACGTTGTGCTGGGGGTGTTACACTTGAAAAACCTGTTATTCCTTTGTTAGAGTACTTTTACCATCCCCAGCAACCTCACGTCTACTTTCAAGCTTGTCTGGACCATCTCCTAACCTTATAATGCGAAAAATTGTATTCCCAGCTTTGCAAGTAAATAACCAGGGGTATCAGAACAGCCAAAAAATCAATGTTTTCAGATTTCATTAAAAATTGGACAAATGTATGTTTTTACACTTATGTTGAGTTTTACAAGTTTTTATGTGGAAATTCACTTCCCTCACGTCAGCGTGCTGCGTGCGAACTCGTTTTGATTTGAAACTCCATAAGCCCAATGTTAATTTTTTTAACTTTTCATTTTCATTTTTTTACATTATTTGATTTTTCCTGGGGACGAGGCCTGTCTAGAACTTATTTTTATCCCAGAAATTAGTTATTTCGAACATTTTAAGGAAATCGTTGGAGCTGTTTTTGAGATCAGTGTCGCAAGCAAGCAAGCAAACATACAAGCAAACCTTACTCATGTTAGAGTATAGGATTTATTGCCAAACAAACATTTTCAAAATTTAGGTTCACTTTTTTTTTGAGGCGAGGTCATAAATTAGGATCACTAACATGGTTTTGGAGTTGTTATTTTTTTATTGACATAATAAGAGTTCCCGAATGTCAGGACACTCCCAACAAGAAGCGGTCGTCGGGACTAGAGCCGTCGGTGTTTGTCTGCATCACTCTGCTTGGCCACGCCGTCAAGACGCTCATCAAGTCGGATGTGAAGGAGCTGCTGGAGCCGATGTTGGCCACGGGGCTGTCGCCCGCGCTGACGACATCCCTGCGCGAACTGGCCACCAGCATCCCGCAGCTGAAACCCGACATCAGCGAGGGTGAGTTGAGTGTGGCTGGCTTACACAGCGCCAGTGGTGGGTGGTGGGACTGTGTCAACGAAACAAGTGGCTACTGACGTTCCCCTCCACACCGACTGTCTACTTTCAGTCCCTCAAACCGATGTGTGAATAATAGTGCCAAGTAATAGTTGGATGCTGGCCTAATGGTCAAGGAGTTGGACTCCGGAACCATGACAGCGGCTCTGACGTTGGTCCGAATCCCAGCCCTGGCATGTAGATTTTATCAGTACTGTTCTACTCGTACTGTAATGGCTCACTCTTTGCTTCGCTGAATACGTTCCATGCACGTCTATGTGGCCGGGCAAAGTAAGGCAAAAAGAGGTTGCCTACCTCTTAAAAATTCAAAATAGTGCAGTAAATGGCTTGTCTTAAATTACTGGTAGTTAAGATATAAAAATAATGCTGGTTTTATTAAATGTAGAAAAGAGTTTTATTTTTCTAATATCAAATTTTATTATTGGATTACAAATTAATAAAACCTTTATGGGCTCTTGGAATTAGGGCCCACATCCTGCTACATTTATTTTTTTAATACAGTATTTGACCACAGGGTTTAAGCTGCGGTCGCATTTGTCGCAAAATGCGATATGCACCACGAAAATGTGACAATATTTGGGCAGGCTGTCGCTTTTTTGCTACAAAGAAAAGTATAATAAACATTTAAATGTTATTGCAGAAAATCTGGTTTTAACAATACAAATTGTATTAAAAGTCCGTGATCATGATCCACAACCAAAAATATTAGAAGAGTAGTTGGGATGTTGGAGAGGCTTAACGTTGCGTTGGTTGCACTACGTCATTTTACCGATCGCCTCTGAGTGAGTGGTAGAGGAGACGAGCCTACATTACGTGAACAGTTGCTGTCGATTTCAACTGCGTACCGTGTAAACGGAACGGGCAAGTTACTAAAATGACAGTTGTAATTACAGTAGCTAACCCTCTAGCAGACGTCATGCGCTCTCCGCTGTGACTAGGTTTGGCGCGCACTCTGTAGTAGCCGAGCGAATTGGCGAATGCGAGAATGTTGAGGGCTAGTTCGCCTCCGAAGGGATGACTGCGTTCGCGTCGCAATCGTACCGATTCTTGTCGGTTGTTGTGACCGAGTCAAAGGAGACGAGCGGCAGGTCCTCCATACTTGGTGCCGCTCGTGGTCTCAACTCGCTGCAGAATGTGGATGGTTACACGAGCACGAGTCGCTCGAAATCGCAACGATCGGGCGAAAGTGTAGAGGTACCCTAGCGAAAACAGATAACTCGAAATCGGTAATGCGCAAATGCGATCGCGATATGCTTTGAGGTTATGTTTCAGAGTGTAATGTTTGGGGTGTGTGAGTTTTCGTTGTTCTGGTACCATATTAGGCCTATTCTATTAGAATGTTTAGTATATTTCCATTTCAGACTTTAATGGTTAAAATGGATAAGTTACCAAGAAAAGTAGACTCTACTGAATTATATATATTACGGTATTTAAATTTTAAACCTTAAAAACAAATACAAGCAAAAAACAACTTAAGACCAAAAAATAGTATAATGTCACGCGAGTAAAAATTCGAAAAGGAAAATATTTTTGCTACAAGTCTCTAAGAGCTTGTAGCATTTTTGCTCAAAGAATTTTTTTCCCAGCTGAATCCCTGTTTGACCACCCTATAAAAGATCAAGCAAGGCACCAACTGGCAGCGACAGACAGTGCACCTTTAACAACTTCTTATCAGTTGTCGCACACGATATTTTATTATTTTGTATATGTGCAATGCCATTGGCATTTTTTTAAGTTTTAGTGGGAACAGGCCGAACCCCGGACTTGTTACCTTCTAAAATCAAACTTAAGCCTGAGGAAATTAGAGGGATGGGCATCCATCAGCTGATTCTGGTAGACTGAAACCTGGAAGGGTGCTACAAAAGACGTCCGGTTGAAGTCACTTTTATTAGCTATAACCTAACTCTAAGTGAAAACTGCAAATCAACCTTTTTTTAAAAAGCATAAACAATAGCACAATGGCAAATTGCAGCTGGATCAATTTTGGAGCCTTTGTAAAATTATCAAAGTTTTGCTCAAAATCGATTCAAAAGATCATGAGGTGAGCACAATAGCTTCTATGATACTCAGCCAATTCTCGTTAAATTACTTGGCACTTTGTAATTCGGTCTTTAGCTGTATGGATCACGTTGCATTGTGTAGCTTGCTGTCTCAATTCGCATAAGAGTGGCCTTGAATTCCATGATGTTAGTAGTTTTTTAAGTGATTCATTGCTAATGTTCTTATTACAAAAGAGCGTGGCATAATTTTTCATAGTGGTGCTAATATTTGCCACCACTATGAAAAAATTGTTTCATATGCACGTTGGAATGTTGATGCACGGAATGGAACACATAACATGGCACTTTATTAGGAAACCATTCCAGAAGGAACTGTGGGTGTAATGCAAGTTTAGCTTCCTTATGTTCATTGTAATTAATTCATGTCATACAAATAATTCTGAGTGAATTTTGAATAGGTTGCATATTAAAAATATACATATTATAAATTTATAAGTATCTTATATCAAGTAAAATTGTTTTTCACTTGATATTACTCCCCCCTCACTTTTAGTCTAAAACGAGCTGCTCCCCTGCAAAATGTTGTGGATATGATCCTCTTAATAGCTGTTATTGAATTTAGAAAAAAAAACACATGTGACATCAACCAAATTAAACTCTCCTCAATATGAATAACATGGGAACTTGGAAGTCCTGTGTGGCAGAGCCTTGAGGCCTAAATATAAATTCTGCCTCCGTTTCGACTTTCTAAGCAAAATTACCTTCATATACAACAAATCATTGAAATCCGTCAAGTGGTTGTCTCGCAGTCTGCGTGAATAAATGACCCGATTATTTTATTATATAGGATTTCCTTTATACAGTTAGTGTGAAGTGTGGGGGACTGATTTTTGTACTCAGATGCATTTGACCCACAGGACCAAATTTGGAAACCAATTATATTATTTATATTTTATGTTTATGTGACATAGTGCCCATCTTGTAAAATATTAAATGTGTTTTATGGGATTTACTTTTCATAATTTACAAATTTATATTTATTAGGAAAGGTTAATTATTGTAAATACTTTATTTACTTCTTTGTTTAAAATTTATTGTTGGTGATGGGGAGTTTATATTATTTAAGAGATTATTGCAGACATTTACCGTCACTGATTACTAAAAACAAGGTTCACGACATTTCGGGATCTGGAATCTGATCCCGTCTTCAGGTGAGAAAAATACCTAGAACATAACAAAATTACACAACATATTTTAAATATATTTATTAAATATATGTTGTGTAATTTTGTTATGTTCTAGGTATTTTTCCCACCTGAAGACGGAATCAGATTCCAGATCCCGAAACGTCATGAAACTTGTTTTTACTAATCAGTGATGGTAAATGTCCGCAATAATCTCTTAAGGTGCATGGTGACATTATATATGCATCCGAGTGTGGTAGTTACAAATATGTGTGTGTACATTACTTTTATTAAAATTAAAGTCTTGGCCTTTTAAGCTTATAAAGACTTATTAGGTTTCTAAAATCTTAATACTTTCCTTATGCCATAAGAGAATCACTTTTGAAAAGTTATCTCTTGACTACTAGATGTACATATTTTTCAACCGTGCAGTGTTTTCTTTTATTGGTTGACATATCTTTACTCAGATTTTTCTTACTATTCCTGTTTTTATATTTTTCTGTAGATTTAAGTTTAATTTGCTCCATTAATCCTGGTTTGTTGTTCATTTCTAGATTAAGTTTGCTGTTTGGTATGATTTTAGTTTACCCAGGTTTGGATGGTGACATTTACTACCCAATTAGCATTTAGTTCTCCCATCCAACTTTCCTCCAGGAACTGGTGCTTGAGGTTTGTCGATATGCTAACAAAATGCATGCGATCTGCCAATTTTATCAAATGTTTTGGGGAAATCAATGCTTTTAAAGGGGGTTTTACCTGTTTCTTTTGATTTGAATGAGAAAAAATACCTTTCCTAAATCATTTCAAGGGTGTTGTCTTTTGATTTTCCGCTAAATGGTTTTGCTTTGCAAAGTTGTGTATGTTCTTAAAAGCTTCCTTGTAGTTAGAGGTACTAACATGACTAGAATTTTATCTCTATGCTGCTTGTTTTTGTTTTGGTATTAGCATTGTATATAGTCAATGGTATTAGCATTGTACAAAACTCACATTTTTCTTAGGTTTTAGGGTATTCATAAGAAGTTTTAGAAAAGTCATTGGAAAAATTTGGGAATTTCACATGAAACATTAGGTAGACACTAGGGGTGTGCGAGTAGTGATTTTTTTAATTGAGTCGAGTCGAGTAGTGCCAATTATTTTCGAGCGAATATTTGCCATGAGTTGGAAGTTTAAAATAGAGTAATTGGATTTGAATACCACCCTAGATTTGATAATCTAAACATGGTTTCTAAGTAATAAATGAGAAGCAATACAAAGTTTTAGCCAGTACAATCGAACTGGATTACGTATTGACAAACAAAATGCAGTTTGACATTCGTTTCTGGCCGATGAAACATGGTCCGGTTGTCATTTGGCCAATATCACCTGGTCCATACATCTCCTATAATCAATATTAGATAACGAAATCGTTAGTTGCGCCCGATATTAAGTGGTTCGGTCGCCACTTTTGCTGATATTATGTTTTCCGTCGTCAATTACGGCCGAAATTACGCGGTCCGATCGTCATTTTCGGCCGATTTTACGTGACTTGATCACCTTTTGTGGCCGTTACTACACGTTTTGGCCGGTCGCAATCGTAAGCGATCGTCATTTTCGGCGATTTCACGTGATGAGATCGCTTTTTGCGGCCGTTACTACGCATTTTGGCCGGTCGCAATCATTAGCAGAAATCGGCGGGAAATACTCGCTCGAACTTTCGAGTATTTTTCAAAACTTCGAGTCGAGTTCAAGTATTAAAATACTAGGCCGAAAACTCAAAGTTTCGAGTACTCGCACACCCCCAGTAGACACACTATCAGGTGTTCAAAATTGAATATATATATTTTTTAATTGAAATAATAACATAGTCATATGATTTTATGTTATGAGTGTGAATGGTTTTAAAGCCCAACTTTGTAATGAGCAAAGTGAGTTTAATTTTCCTGTTACTTTAGTAAATATACTGAGGCGGATGGCTAAGGTAATATTTTTCAAGGCCATAGGTTGAGTCCTTATATAGGCATGACTAAAGGCTATATGATAGTTCAGATATTAGGGGTGTGCAAGCAGTGATTTATTGGGTAGAGTCAAGTTTCGCCAATTATTCTTGAGCATTATCATCAGCATTAGGTGGTTTCAAACAGTGTATTAGTATTTGGAATCTCCTCTCCAAACAGAGTTACATAGTCCAATAATGGTTTCTAATCATTATTATGAGTAGCAATACACATTTTTGGCCAATGCGTCAAACTGGTTTTTATGTTCAAACAACAAAACGTGATTTGATTGCCATTTGTAGCTGATAAAACACAGTCCGGACACCATTTGGTCATTGTCATCAGCACTTGGATTGGTCGTCGCTTACAAACTTACTAGGTTCAATTGTTATTTACAGTCCAATTGTGACTTGGTCTGTTCGTCTTTTATGGCCTTTTTTATGTGATCCAGTCGTAATATTTGGCCGGTATATTCCGTTGTTATCGTTGGCCGATATGTTAAATTCTGCCTACTAATGTATTAAAAATACTAAAATGATCAATGACTGGTGCTCTGCGAATAAACTATCACTTAACTATGATAAAATTTAAGATATTAGGTTTAAAACTAAATCAGGAACAGACTATCTCAATAACAATTCAATAGTAAAATTTTTAGGAATTCTTATTAATGAAAAAATAAGTTGGCATGGCCATATAAATTTGGCATCATCAAAAGTATCTAAAGGATTATTCTCCCTAAAAAGACTTTCCAGCAACATAAAAACAGAAGTACTCAAAATTATATATTATGTAAACATTCACAGCCATCTAAGCCACGTTACTCTAATATAGGGAGGTGAAGCATATTCAAAAAAACTATTTAAATTACAAAAAAGAGCAATAAGGATGATGGGCAATTTAAATCCTGGACATTATGTAAGCCATATTTCATTGGACTTGAAATAATGACTTTACCATCAATTTACACATATCAATTGGCATTATACGCCAAGAAAAATGTATTGCAATATAAGAAAAACATAGAAATTCATAGGTATAATAGGGGGAAGCTTGATTACACATCATATAGATGGTCCATCAACCCTCTGATATATTGAAAGAAATTTAAATATCTGAGGAAGGGTCTATACAAATTTAGTTTTGTTGATAAAAGGGGTCGATGGACCATCGACCCAGTTTATATATTTCTCTAATGAAATAAAATAAGGCTCGATGTACCATTAGCCCAAAAATTATAAATATTAATATTATATTAAAAAAATAAGTAAAGGGTCGATTACACATCAAGTAGATGGATGGTCCATCGACCCGTTAAATCTTTAATATTAATATGTTTCATTTTGGGGTCGATGTACCATCTATATGATGTGTAATTGAACCATGCATTTAAAAATCTAATAATATAAAGTGTAGGGTCGATTACACATCAAATAGGTGGTACATCAACCCGTTATAACTTTATTCTTAATATGTTTCATTTGGGGGTCGATGTACCATCTATATGATGTGTAATCAAACCATTTGTTTAACAATATAATAATATAAAGTGTAGGGTCGATTACACATCAAATAGGTGGTACATCGACCCGTTAAAACATTATTCTAATTAACTTTGGTTTAGGGGTCGATGTACCACCTATTTGATGTGTAAACGACCCTATGTCTTTATAATATGTTATTTTATGGTTAGAGGGGCGATGGTCCATCAGACCAAAATATAATATTTTATCTTAATTTATAAAATGGTCTGATGGCCCATTGACCCGTTTATATTTTTGATTAAATTATATTTCCTCAGCGACTGATGGTCCATCGATCGTTTATGTTATTTCATTTATTTTATTCAAGGGTCGATGTACCATCTATTTGATGTGTAATCGGCCCAGCCCCGTATAATACACGCAAAAAAGAAGACTTTAGTTCAAAATTTATCAATTACAGTCACACCAAGAAAAATTTACAAGAAGTGTCAAGTAAAGTATGTAAAAAATTAGACTTGAAAAAAAGAGAATTGTCATATAACAAATTAAAAAAAGAAGTAAAATTTAAATTAATAACAAAATGTATTTAAGAAATAAATTATCATTACTGGCGTAGATAGACACACAAAAAAACTGAAGAATTTTCTGCAAACTACAATTATATTGTATAACTAATTAACAATTATTGTATTTATTTTATTTTTATACATCCAAGGATGTCAAATAAAGTTTATGAATGCCTTTTGAAATAAATATTTAATTTTATAAAGCTTCCTGTTGCTTGTATTACGTTGCGATTTGCACGAATGTCTGCTTGGCTTCTTTTTTGTTTTATTTTTCTGTAGATTTTATTTTATTAATAGTTTGCATGCAGTAATGTTGTTGCTTTCATAGATACATTTAAGAAGAATTTAATAACTTTTAACTAGTTAATTTGATTAGATATAGATTCTAAGCTAGTTATTTTTATTATATTTAGACTGATTTACTGTGTCGTGGGGGTTGCACTGAAAAATCCCTTTTAACACTTTATTTGTACTTCTATACTGCATGTTGCATTTTCATCTCGGTGCATTGTAAATTAAAATTTATAAATATTTTATGTTTATCCTCTGTTTAGTTGTCCTATTTAAAAAATTGGCATGTCCTATAGTTGAAAATTAACTTAGTAGAGCAACATTTGTTCCATATAAGCTCTTTTAAGTTTGTTTCTAAATGTGTTAGACTTGCTTGTACATAGTGCTTAAAGAGCATGATTACAAATAGTCTGTTCAATGCTGTATGTCAAAACTACTCAAACTATTAATTTCATTCAAGTTACAAGTATCCATTGAGTTACATTTATTTTATACTATAACATACTGCAATGATAAATTATATTTTTGGAAACCAAATATTGGACAGACTGCAATTTTATATTCAAATAAAAGCGTCAAAGTCTTAAGTCACCAAGCAATGATTCACTTATCAATTTTAGGATGATTAGACCTTGAATTTAATTAGAAAATTTTCGCCGATCTCTCGTATTATTCATTAGAATGGGTCGAGTTTGGTCGGTGACAATATTTGTCCTCTACATGGTACAATTCTGGACACAATTAAAATTAAATTAGCTATAACTGTGTTGTCGTAGGTCTGCTGAGAATGCTGTCGCAAGTGTTGATGAACAAGCACGGCAGATCCTCTCACATTGTCACCGTGTCTGGCAGTTTGAGCGCAGAACCTCAGGAGATCGCCTCTATTGTATTGGCGCTGCGCACTCTCGGCAGCTTTAACTTTGATGGTAGGTTTTTACCTGAATTTGATTATTTAAAAAAATAGTAGGCTTTTTGTAAACGTGTTTGTCAATTTCAAAATGGAATATTTGTATAATCGTTATTGTAATTCCTGTGGACAACTTTAGTTCATTTAATTGAAACGAAATAAGTCAGCTCGTTATTAGAGATTTTGTTTGTGAAGGATTGTTATGAACAACAATTTAGTTGTGAACTAATTTCCTGTAAGTATTATTTTGGCATAATTAAGCTGCTATTTCTTGCAGCATAATCTTATGCAGTTAATGCAGTACAAAGATTCATATTTATCTGTTTTCCATATTTATTTTTATAATATTTTTCTGTTTTTCCCCAAATAAAAAATCCTTGATTATTAACACCTTTAAACAAATTTATATTTTCTGTGGCTTTTACTAATTGAAAAAAATCTTTCATAAGAAAAAATTTAATTTAATAAGCAAAACTATAGGTATTTAAAATGCTAATGAATGCTTGAATGCAAATAATAAAATGTGACATTTGCTATTTCTGTACCAAATGTTAGCTTAGTATTGGTACAAAACCGTAACATGTAACATATTAATATGTTATTATGATTCAAACATATATTTAAATAATTGAAAACTCCTTAGAATTTTAACATTTTACTATAAAAAGATGTAATATTTATCTATTGCAGATAACGACTTTATTTAGTCAGCCATTTCTTTAAACATATGTTTAGGCCTATAATTCATAAAATTGCATTTTTGTTTCCACAGGATACAGTAAAACAAGTCTTTCAGATCTCCATACAGATTGTTAACAACAATTAACAGGGATGTTTAGTATGTAAGGACTAGAAGTAATAACATGTTAAATGAGATTTACAATGCCTCCACTTGTAATAAGGTAATGTTTAAATTTAGCACCTGGAGACTCAACATGTTATGACTTTTCTTGCTGTCAGGGTGTTAATAAGCTAATCCTGAAAAATGAGGGAGTTCTTGTTCAAACAGAATGACTTTTCAAAACAAAATAAAGTTCTGTAGACTCTCAGGAATGGGATCGGCCTAGTTCGAACCCATAACTTTGAATTTATTGTTGCAAATTAAAATGAAACTTTACGTTTTAGCATCTTTAGTTTTCACGCAATTAGCTTGCATGACACAAATGTCATATAGTTTGCAAAGTAAAGCGCTCTGTGTTTATAGTTTGCAAAGTAAAGCGCTCTGTGTTTCATTAAAATGGGTAACGTTAATGATTGATGAGGCTGTGGTAGTTGTCGCGTGGGGGGTGGAGGGGGCAGGAGAGTCTCAGTTCACCGCGCCGGCTTTGTTTGTGCAGACGCCACTTTGCCTTGTTTGTGTCTGGTATAACTCGTGCACCTCCAAGAAATCTGGATTTTTCGTAATCTGGACCGGCCATCTGCCACAATAGTCTTGATTTCTGAGAGTCTATTGTATTATGGACAGGAATACTTGAGTGTCAGTTACCTGTTGAACCTGAACTAACCGAGCATTCCCCGCAGGCCACTCACTGCTCCAGTTTGTCCGCCGCTGTGCCGAGCACTTCCTCAACTGTGAGCAGCAGGAGGTGCGGCTGGAGGCTGTGCGGACGTGTAGCCGGCTGCTGCGACTGGCTGTGGAGAGCTCCAGCAGCCGGTATAGCCAGACGGTCACATCCACTGTGAGCGACGTGCTGGCCAAGCTACTGGTGGTGGGGATCACTGATACAGGTACGATGGCCAGGACCATAGCACGGTGAGTAGCACCTAAGTAGTATGGGTGGTGAAAAACAACTTGATCTGTTGGATTAGCTAGATCTCTGTTAACCCATTAAGATAGTAATATTATTCTATTCACAACAACGGACTTCGATTTGTGCTGCACTCTAGTAGCAAAATTTTGAATTAATGACAGGAAGCTACGGTTCTCACCGCTATGGGCGCAGAGACTATTAACCTATCCAGCGCCTCTATGCTATCGGTCGTGGTAGCCGTGTGGGTTAAATCTTAGACACACCTTGGCTAGGTGTTCTTACGAACTTGGCGGGTTCGATTCCCGCTCATGACCAGGCATGCATCCACGCCATTTAAAAACACAACTATTTTATTCCAATTCATAAGTTTTAAAAATTACAAGTAAGGTATGGAAACATTATATAAGCCTATGCCAACGGGTTAAGGAGTGTTCACACCTTCCAATAAAAAGTGTTAGGTTTACTACTAGAAATTTTGCAACATATTTCACTGAGCAGTGACCATAACAAGCTAAAACATCTCACAATTTTAGATGCCAGTGACGTCACATCTCACTTCATCTTGTATTTCTTT
This sequence comes from Allygus modestus, assembly GCA_963675035.1. NCBI lineage: Eukaryota > Metazoa > Arthropoda > Insecta > Hemiptera > Cicadellidae > Allygus > Allygus modestus. The sequence continues at coordinate 230,689,848 of OY776112.1, read as the reverse complement.
CCTAGCAATACAAGTAATGCAACACTCCATGTTCACTCAAGCTTTTTGCCTTTGTTTTTAAATCCTGTTCTAGTAGATGTATTGCGAAAACAGTTTATTTTACCTTGTTTCCCGTCAATGATCCGTTTTAATCCTGTGTAAGCTACCGGTTTCGAGGGATCATGCCCCCATCATCAGGCTCCAATAAAAACGTTCACTCATAGAGGTCGTCAAAGTTCAAAAATAGAGATGTGCGGATAGTGAATTTTTGGTTCGGATCGGTTTCAGTTCAGATAACTTAAATTCGAATACGGATTGGATAGTAAAGGTTTCGGATCAGATAATTTTCAGATTCGGATATTTACTTTGCCAGTACCGCATGTTACATCGATATCTAAGAATTACCATATTTTCAAGTTGGAACGTTACATTTTCATTTCCCTTGCAAGATATTAGGGGTGTGCGAGTACTCGAAACTTTGAGTTTTCGGCCGAGTATTTTAATACTCGAACTCGACTTGAAGTTTTGAAAAATACTCGAAAGTTCGAGCGAGTATTTTGCGCCAATTTTCAGACGATTGCTAACGATTGCGATTGGCCAAAACGTGTAGTAACGGCCGCAAGAGGCGATCGGAGCACGTAAAATCGGCCGAAAGGATGATCGCTAAATTATGGCGCAAAACATAATATCGGCCAAAAATTACTACTGGATCATGTAATAAAGGCCGAAAATGACGACGGTATACATAATATCGGCCAAAGTGGCGACCGGGCCACTTAATATCGGCCTTAATTAACGATTTCGTCATCTAATATTGATTATAAATGATGTCTGGACCAGATGATACTGGCCAAATGACAACTGGACCGTGTTTCATCGGCCAGAAACGAATGTCAAACCGTGTTTTGTTTGTCAATACGTAATCCAGTTTGATTTTACTGGCCAAAACTTTGTATTGCTACTCATGTATTAGTTAGAAACCATGTTTACGTTATCAAATCTAGGTTGGTATCAAAATCCCATTACACTATTTTAAACTACCAACTGATGGCAAATACTCGCTCGAAAATACTCGAAACTCAAAAATAATTGGCACTACTCGACTCGATTAAAAAATCACTACTCGCACACCCCTACAAGATAATGAATATAATATATTTCAGCTAAGTAATTTTATTCAATAGGTACATACAAAAAAGTTGTTATTTTTACAACTGTATCTTTCTGAGTAATTGAAGACTACACATGCCCTCACCAGAAAACAGCATGCCTAATTTGAGGAGCAATATACCAACCTGTGTACATCCTCAAGAATACTCTCTTCTCTGCAGTGAAAAATACAAGAAATATGTTTACTGGATGAGCATGAACTAAACCTTTGTAATTTAGCAACATTACATTTGTTATTAATATTAAATCAGTGATTAAAACCTACCGTCTATGATTTTTTATTTGAATAGCCATTGTTCTTACTCTAATTTTAAATATTATTATAACAAATAAACTGGTAGGCTAATATAAATAATTGAACTGTTTGTAAAAAAATAATATTACAAGGTATTATTTATTTTGGAGACTGGATGATAAAATAATCAAATGATTATGAATAAACCAAATTTAATAATATTTTTGGCAATATCCCAACTTTCAACTGTGATTGTAAAACTTGGTAATAAAGGTCAAACAACAAACTACTTAATTTTAGTGGTAGTCTAACAAAAAATTACAAGTTAAAAATAATAAATTTTGGTAAAGTTACATAATTTAATAAAACTAGGCCTAGATTAGGCTACTCAACTTCAATCATTTAATATTACCATGACTATCATCCTTGTCATTATGATATAACTCCTTAACATATCTGGATGTAGTAAAACACCAAACACATACATATGATCAGACAAGAGAAAAAAACAAGGAAACATTGTAGTATGATGACAGCCTAATTATTAAAAGACCGGAATCACCGATGTTAAAAAGTAGCACGACACAACATAGTAGTATTTTGCATCACAAAATAATATTAGGCCTAGCACGACTTAGACAATGAAACAATGACTCAGTAGGCCTTCTTTGTAAGAGTTCCAAAAACAACTATGACCAAAGAATTTCCTTTGTTTTATAAATTTACTAACTAGTTTGAATTTTTTTGTTAACTAAAAAATATAAACTTTGTTTAGTTTGTCACTGGAACTTAAACATACAACATAACCTTAAAGCTTGCATTTCAGACATTCAGCGACTTCAATATCGGCTTTTTTCTTTCTAAAGAATTTCCATATAATGCTATTCTTTTTCGGTTCCATTTTAAAGAAATGAATTTAACAAAATCAAATAATAACCGAACGATAAAACCTGCGTAAATAAGTAATAGATAACTAAGCGATGATTTCGTGAATCGGTCGTCGCTGCTTCGCGTCGTCGTAATACACAACGAGCTTAATATGTCTAGAGGTCTCGGCTGGAGGTAAAAAAGTGAAGTCCTTTCTTGGAGTATGAGAGCTCTAGATAGATGAAGCTCGTTGATCATACCGGGAAACTTCCCTGTAGAGAAAGCTATATAACTCGTTTTGCACAAATCATCAATATTTTACTCAGTGTTTTAAAGGTATTGAATGGGGCAAACAAATATCAGTAGCAGCAATTTCAAATTTCACACACTACAATTTCTGTTTGCATAATGCAACTTTGGAATTACGACTTACTCTATGGGCTTGCTCATTGAATCGTGAGATTTAGATACAATCGTATATTGACTATCCATTTATTCGCCAGTAATCCACTACTGTTGTCTCCTTGTCTGTGTCTATCCCGTGAATCTTGAATCAACATCGAGTTTCAATGTTTATTAAATTTGCTATTGTTTACATCAAAAACGTTCGCTATCGCACATTTCTCTTTATAGACCGTATTCATTCTTTGTTTGCTATACCACGAGGTATACACTTCGTTGTTGCTATAATGATGTACGATTCGGCCGTCGCAATACGATACGTCGCGAATCCACACAAATATCGTATCGATGCACTGATATGTACCGAAATCGAAAATCAAAGCGACAGTCATTGCGTCACGTTATCTTGAACGACGGGTCCGTTTCACAACATAAGGTACAGAACGTAAAGGTCCCATTTAAAATAATTTGTGGTTTCAGAATGTAAAGGTACATAATGTCAAGTCTCAGTTATTAAAATATAAAATAAGACTGTTTTCAAAACCTCCAGTTTCAAAACGTAAAGGTATTATTATAAAACAATTTAAAAACGGAGGTGTTTCAAAACCTAAAGGTACAAAATGTCAAGGTAGTATTTGTTATAACCGTAAACGCTGAAAGCGATTTCACTCCAAACCAAATCTGGATCCACTCCGGTTAAACTACAGCCAACCTCAATACTTTTGTTATCAGTGGACTGAAAGCGAGCGAGTTACTGACCTCGACGTTGTGAAACTTTACTTTTTGAAACAAGTTGTTTTCATATAAGGTATTTATACAACCTTTACGTTTTATATCTTGACTTTCTGAAACAACTAAACTAAAATTATTCAAAATAAGAACCTTGACGTGTTGTACCTCGACGATTTGAAACAGCCAAACTACTATGTTTAAATAAAAGAAGACCTTTACGTTCTGTACCTGGCGGTTATTAAACGTTCCCTTGAACGACGTCGCCAGAGTCAAAGCGTTTAGTATTGAGGAATAGTCCAAACGCATTTTTTGTTTTGTTTCTGGCTTTTTGTCCCCAGTTATACAATCTATCCAAATACGTTGTATTTACTTATCATTTAATCATTTTAATAAATCAAATCAGCTAAATTTGCATAGTCTTAAAAATGATAAGGATAATTTAAATTTTAATAAAAAATAGCATAATTTTGATTACATTCAAATTCCATCACTTAAAATACTTCATCAAAATGTTCAACATTTATCCTCCCGACTTAATATCTTAAAAATTAATCTACATGAAATACAACCTGATATAGTTGCTATATCAGAGCATAAATTGAATGAAGCGGAAGTTATGTTACTCAAGGTTGAAAATTATAAAGTATGATCCTTTTTTGCGAGGCATTGTTCATTAGGAGGTGGAACTTTAATATTAGTCAAAAGCAATATTAAAAGCAAAAAAATATTATTTCCTGCAGTTCAAGATCTTTTGATAGAAAAGAAATTTGAATGTTCTATTTTGGAAATTGTTGTTGATAATTTTTCATTTGTCTTAGTATGTGTTTATAGATCTCCTATACAGAGCTTAACAGAATCCTTTTTAGATCGACTTGGCTGTCTCTGTAATATAACAAGCGATAGATTTAAGAATATTTTAATTGCTGGAGATTTTAGTATAAATGTGTTAACAAAATATAAAACCTATAGAGATTTTGTTAATATCTGAGTTCATATAATTTAGAAAATAAATTTTCCTACCAGAGTCACTATGGAATCAGAAACTGCCATTGATAATTTTGTATCTAATATAAAATGTAAAACAGTTAAGATCTCAGGAATAATCACATGTATATCAGATCATGACGGGCAACTATTTGAAATTATTAGTGTTAAAAGTAAAAAAAGTATTTTAAGATGTGCCAACAAAAGGTATTGTAGAACATTTTCAAAATCCAACATGGATTTATTTTTGAAACTCTTAGCATGTGCAATTGGCTAGAAGTTTACCAGGCCACAGTAGAAACTAAATACAATGTATTTTACTCAATATTTGTGTATTCCTTTGAAACTAGTTTTCCCAAATTATTGATAAAAAAAACTAAGAAATTATCTGTGAATTTCAGAAGGTGTAAAAAATAAAAAATAACTAATAGAGCAATTGGAAAGGCAGTGCAGAACTTTAAAAACTGACTATTTAAAGCAAAAAATAAAGCAATTAAAGAGTGAGATCAAAATTCAAATAAATAATGGAAAAAGAAATTTTTGAAAATAAAATTCTGAAATCTACAAATAAATCAAAATCAACCTGGAACATGATCAAATCCGAAGTGAACAATGGAAAAAAGCAATCAATAATATAAACATAGTTAATGATGGCAAATTAATTACAAAACCAATTCTTGTTGGTAATATTTTTAATAATTTTTTTATCAATGCAGTTGATGATGTGGTACCTCTTAATTTGCAATCAAATACTGTAGGAAAAACAAAAATCTCAGAATTGCCTCATGTTTCAAGTAGTTTCAAATTAAAGAAGTCAATGAACTGATTATAGAAAAAATGTAATGGCTTTTGAGAACAAGTTCTCTGCAGGAATTGATAACATTCCTGTTACTTTGGTTAAACAGTGCTTTCCACTTATCTCAAAACCATTGAACCATATAATTCATTCATCATTAAAATTAGGGTTTTTACCATGTAAATTAAAAATTGCCAAAATAATACCTATCCGTAAAAAAGGGGACATCAATGACCCCACAAACTACAGGCCAATATCCTTGCTACCTATTTTTTTCAAAAATGTTTGGGAAAGTCGTTTATTATATACTATTGGATTATCTAGAGAGGAATAATTTATTAGGTGATGAGCAACATGGTTTCCGTCCAGGAAAATCTACAATAACTGTGGGTATTAATTTAATTGAATCAATAATTGACTCCATCAACAAAAATGAAAAAAAATCAGTATTTTACTTGACTTCTCCAAAGCTTTTGACAGGGTGTCACATGAAAAATTGCTTAATGATTTGAATTTGACAAATAAAGAATATGAATGGTTGAAGTCATATCTAAAAAACAGACAACAATGTATACAAATTCAATATAAACTTAGTTATCCCAACAATAAATATTAGTATATTCAAAATTTCTACTCAAATCTGCAAATAGATAAATGTGGTTTCCCCCAGGGATCTATACTGGGTCCCTTACTATTTCTTTGTTATCTGAAGGGGTTCCCTGGTGTAGTACAAGCAGGAGGCTTAGTGTGTCTCTACGCTAACGATGCTAATATCACTCTTTGTGGCAAAAATCAAGACAATATTGAATTTAAAGTTTTTCTGAGTCTTTTGAGTGTTAAAGAGTTTTCAGACTGCAAAAATCTTTCATTCAATTTTAATAAATCAAATTTTATATAATTTTGTATAGAGATGTGGGAGTACAGGTTTTTTAAGTTGACTTGAATTCGAGTCGAGTAAATGGCATAAGATTTGAATCTCGAGTTTGAGTCAAGTATACAAATAAAAAAATAAAAACATATGGGTCGAGTTGAATTGGATCAAAACAGTGCTTAGGGTTCCATTTATAAATGTTGTTATTAAAATTTACTTTTCTAGTCACTGTGACCTGAAAATAATAATAGTAAGTAAAATAAAAGGATTCCTGCTTCATTGGAAAAAGGTGAGGACATTTATCTCAAAATAAGTCATACCAAAGTTATTGTATAACATTTTGCCATGAAGATAAAATACTTTTAATTAGAGATATGCGAGTACAGGTTTTTTAAGTCAAGTCGAGTAAATGGAAAAAATTCGAAGCTCGACTTTGAGTCGAGTATACGAATAAAAAAACACATAGGTCGAGTTGAATTCGATCAAAACATAGTTCGAGTTTATAGGGTTCCATTCATAAATGTTGTTATTAAAATATACTTTTCTAGTCACTATGTCCTAAAAATAACATTGTAAGTAAAATAAATGGATTCCTGCTTCATTGGAAAAAGATAAGTACATTTATCTGAAAATAAATCATACCAAAGCTATTGCATAACATTTTGCCATGAAGGTCAAATACTTTTAATATTTTAGTATTAAGGTTGTTATAACCTTTATGGTATTAATTAACAGTTTCATAAAAAAATTAGATAATCTCAGTTTTTTATTTTATTTCCTCTTTTTTATTTATCCTATGTTTTGTATATTATGTTTAGGCCTAAGCTATATCTTTCTACGAATGGAGAACATAAAATTACATTTAGGCCTATAAGCTAAAATCAACTTTTTTTAATATTTAAAAGGCCTATTACATGGTAAAACATTAACCTAGTTACTTACCACACAACAATATTTACTAACATATCTTAGCATTAATTTTAACACTAATAGTCTTAATAAGAACAATCAGTTAATAAAAACATGAAGATACTATGTTTGAAAGGGCCTGGCAAATCAAATACCCCCGTCGCAGCATACTGCATACTGCATACTCAGCGAATTTCCAATGCATAATATATGTCTTAATACCACAAAAGCCGCATACCAAGTTTCATAAAAATATATTCACATATAAGCGATTTTAATTATTCTCCATAAGAATAACATTCGTAATGAGTACGTAGGTAAGGAACACAAACAATTGGTTTTTATGCAAATATAAATAGAATGTAACTAGGCGAAGCCACATACCAAGTTTCATCAATATTCAATCATAAATAAGCACTGTGTAACATTTTAGTGATTCTCCATAAGAATAACATGGGGGTTGAGTAAGCAGGTTTGCTGCAACAAGGAACAAAAAATGGGTTTTTATGCAATTATCAATATAACTCAACCAATTGAAGCTTATTACCAAGTTTTATTAATTTATGTTCATAATTAAGGGAGTCAATACATTTGACTTATTCTCCATAAGAATAACATGGGGGCTGAGTACGCAGGTTTGCTGCTACGGGAATAATCAACAAAAACTAAATTTTTTGTGCAAATATCAATATACCAGTACTACGTGAAGCCACATACCAAGTTTCATCAACATACATTCATAAATAATCGAGATATCAAATTTTATTTATTCTCCATAAGGATAACATTGGACAACGTACTGTGTTTAGCACTTTGAATATCTCAGCAACGGTTGGGCGTAGAATCACAATTTAACCCTTTGAGGTCGATTAAATTAAATCACCCAGACAACCTGAGACGAAATTAATTTTGGCTATTTTGTATAGATTTTACTATTGTTACATTTAATTACCCAAATTAATTTTAAAATGCATTTATGAGGGTTTATTTTTAAGGCACTTTGATTACATACTGTATATTGATGAAATAAAAATAAAAATGTATACCTGTTTTATTTTTTCTTCCATATATTTTTAGTATATATGTACTATATGTGACAGATTACGAGAGTAAAAACCCATTTATATTTATTTGTAAGTAAAATGACACACACAAAAAACATTCAAAAATATCGTCATCACTAATTTTATTAGTCATAATTATAACTAAACAAAAGAGTAAACATAACCTAAACACCACAGACAACAATCGGAGCTGGAACTATCAGACCTTGCAGATAACACAAGACAGTATAGTTCATGGAGTAATAACATTTATTTCAGAACAAAATAATCCATGGAGTAGATAAAATAAACGTTAAAAGTAATAAGAAATATATAAGAAGCAAATAGACATAAAATCATTACATTATATTTAGTTTTAGCGCACTTCATACGGGCTAAACGTCACGGCGAGTATAGGTCGCCATTCGAGCGTTCGGGAAAATGGCACGCGGCGACCTATACTCGCCATTCGACCGCAAAGGGTTAAACACCAAAATGATTGTTTTGTGGAACTGAACAGATTAGTAAAAGCAAATGTGAAGTTTACAGTAAAATAAACTGAAGAAAAGCCAAAAACTGTTTTCCCATAAGATTAACGTGGGAGATTTTATGAGTAGGTTTTTTGGATTTTCTCTGCAACCACTTAACCTAGGTTAATAATTCAAAATACCATATTATTTGTTTTTTTAAGCTCTATAACATGGTCAAAACCAAAATAAAATTTTTTAAAAATTGTAGGGTGAAAAATGCAAAAAACTGATTTTTGGAAAATTTAAAAACCCCATAAACCCCCCTTTCCATGGTCCGATTTTTCTGGTTTTCGAACTTAAAGTCATGAATGTCATTTTACACATTTTAGCCAAATTTCATCGAAATCGGACGTTTTTTACTCAAGTTATCGCATTCACGGACACACACACACACACACACACACATATATATATATAGATATATATATATACATATTATATTATTTAGTTCACTGCATAGGGCTACTGTTATAATTATTATTTTTAAAAGAATATTACCAGAGTACCCTTCAAAATTCATTTTTAATTCACTGTACAAAGTAGATATAAATAGCATATTCAAGCTATAAAATCAAATAACCAAACCACACAAAAATCAAAATTTGCCGAACATATTTTAACTACAGATCACAATTTTGGTACACTGCAAGAAAGTTTAGAAGTTTTGTCTATTGAAAAGAAAGGTGACAAAATGAATGCTAAAGAAGAGCTTCACATTTACATGAATTATTCAGAAGACAAAACTAATATACTAAATATAATGCAGGCGCAACAAAAAAATCCAATCTTTGAAACAATCAAAAAAATCAAAAGTAATTAATCATATATAGATAGATAATTTAGCATATGTTAACAAAATTATCATACTGTTTTGTTTATTTACAGATTATTTAATTTTAAGTTTAAGGTTATTAGCTGCACTGTGATCATGAGGTAAACCTCGAAACACGTGTCAGTGAATTAAAAATGAATTTTGAAGGGTACTCTGGTAATTTTCTTTTAAAAATAATAAATATATGTTAACAAAATTATCATACTGTTTTGTTTATTTACAGATTATTTAATTTTAAGTTTAAGGTTATTAGCTGCACTGTGATCATGAGGTAAACCTCGAAACACGTGTCAGTGAATTAAAAATGAATTTTGAAGGGTACTCTGGTAATTTTCTTTTAAAAATAATAAATATATACATATAGGCCTATATAAATTTGAACGAATAGTGTTTTTGGCATCTGGGGACCTCTAAACAAAAAGTTATCATGGTCTGGGGCTTAAGTCTTACCATGTGACCTCTGGTAATAGCTTCTTCCCTATAGGGGAAATTCGCTAAAACAAGGCCAAAACAAATCACTTGTCTTTAAAAACAGCTCAGTGCCAAAGGACAATAGTTGAGCCTAAAATTAATGAATTGACTCAATTTCAGTTATTATGGAACGAAAAACAAGCACAAACTTCTTATGCTTACCTGTTAGATTTCATTACAGATATGTTTTTGACATTTTACTTTAAAAAATTACAAGGTTAGGTTAACCTAAAAGTGGACTATACAGGCAGTGTTCATACAACTCAGTCTGAAGGTCCTGGTAAATCCTCCATTTTGGTGTAAAGAGTAGGCCAACACAAATTTATAAGCCACTACTTACTTATTTATTAATAAAACACTAAAATCCACATCACAACTCTTGAACAGCTCAAATGCATTGACACTCAATTTGAATTTAACAGACGACGCGCGGCCGTGGACGACTCGTGGTAGCGCGGGTAAACGGCGGGAGTAAACTCGCTCGAAACCTTTGAGTTTCAGTAAAACCTCGAGCTTCAGAGCCGAACTCAGCTCGAACTCGAAATTTCGAGTACTCGCACATCTCTACTGTTAATCTTTTGGTATTAAGGTTGTTATAGCCTATATGGCATTAATTAACAGTTTCATTACAGAATAATCTCAGTTTTTTTTTATTTCCTCCTATTTATTCATCCTATGCTTTGTATATTATGTTTAGGCCTAAGCTACATCTTTATACGAATGGAGAAAATAAAATTACATTTAGGCCTGTAAGTTAAAATTAACTTTATTTTAATATTTCAAAGGCCTATTACATGGTAAAACAGTAGCCTACTTACCATACGACATGTATTTACTAAAACATCATAGTATTAATTTTAACACTAATAGTTCTAATAAGTGGGAGGTTTAGTGGGTATACCTCGGAAGAGGGAGTCCCACACTGTTCCTTTGGGTTCGCGCATTAAGCGTTCCTCCTATGTAAAAAAAAAATAAAAAATAAAAAAAAATAAGAACAATCAGTTAGTAACAACAAGAAGATATGTTTGAAGTGCCTGGAAAATCAATTGATAAAATTGAAGCCATGTCTTAAAAAAATAACAAGGTTAGGTTAACCTAAAAGTGGACTATACAGACTATACAGAGTGTTCATACAACTCATCTGAAGGTCCTGGTAAATCCTCCATTTTGGTGTAATAAAGAGTAACACAAATTTATAAGCCACGACTTACTTATTTATTAATAAAACATTAAAATCCACATCACAACTTTTAACACCTCAAATGCGTTCACACTCAATTTGAATTTACAGATGACACGCGGCTGCGGACGACCCTTGGTAAACGGTGGGAGTAAACTTGCTTGAAACTTTCGAGTTTCAGTAAAACCTCGAGTTTCAGTGCTAAACTCGGCTCGAACTCGAAATTTCGGGTACATCTCTAATTTTGTACTAAACAAACAAGATCTAAATTAGAACCAGATGTCTATTTAGACAATTCAAAATTGAATCAAGTTGAAAACACAAAATTCCTTGGACTTGTACTAGACCAACATTTATGTTGGGATAAACATGTAGATCATGTGGTTAAAAAAATGTCATCAGGTTTATATGCTTTACGACAAATGTCAAGGGCCTTAACACCTTGAAAACAATTTATTTTCAATTAATAAACTCACACGTCTCATGGTATAGCCATATATGGAGTTACAACAAAGAAAAATTTAGACCGAATTCTTCTTCAACAAAAAAAAAAAAGCATTAAGAATAATTTTTAATATTAAGAAAAAACAGTCTGTAAGACCATACTTTTCTCAGATGAGTATTTTAACAGTATACGATTTGTACATTTTTGAATCTATATTGTATGTAACAAAATTAAATATTGCAACTCAGAATCCAAATGTTCATGACCATAACACCGGGAATAATAGGTATGTGAAACATCATCGATTAAAAATTCTTTGAAAAGAATATTAGTTTCTTAGACACAAAGTTTTTATTTAATTAACCTAATAACATTTTAAAAGAACAAAATTTTAAAACTTTCAAAAATTTACTTAAAAATTATTTATTAACCTTATCTTTATATTCACTTGATGATTTTTGGAACTTAAATATTACCACATGATAAAAATGTGTTTCTATTGTGGCTGGGATGGCTTTAATTTCTACTTGATTGTAAGTGTAATAATATTATCTTTATTGTTCTTCACAGGAGAAATTAAATTTTGTAATTTTAGACTCAATTTTAAGTTTTTCACAATTATTATTTGTTTATGTATATGTGACGCTATTCTTGTACACTAACTTACATGTATGAATAAAGACATTTTTGAATTTTGAATTTATACTGGACCTTATCGAATACGGAAAAACCTTCGGATCGGATTCAGATAGCCGATCCAATCTGAAACCGAACCGTCTTTTTGGATATCCGCACACCTCTATTCAAAAACACATGTATTAAATTTACTACGGACACACACAGACGTACAGTTTTACACATTTTACGCGAAACAGAAACAAAATATTTTTGGCCAAACTAAAATCACGATGCGGCGCGGGCAGTCATGACTGGGGGCTGCAGGTGACCTTGCTCTCCTCCCGTTATCAATGGAATGCCGGTTATGTTCTTGTTTTTTCCTTTGTCTGAATGTCCGAATCGCCGCGTCGTATATGTTTGATTTAAATGAGGTTTGCTCATTTAATACATTCAAGGGTTTGAATTTGATGGCTTTATAAATTTTGAATTCCTTTAGACAGTCTAAGAAGCCACCCCTTTTATTGTGGAAATGCAAAACTGTTAGGTTATCTTCACAGCTGGTGTAGCTGTGATTTTCGTTCGTAAGTGATTTCGGCGAAAGCAGACTTAGAATTTGATATTGAGCGGGATGGGATGTGTTCTTTAAACCTTTTTTAAATGATCGAGCGGTTTGGCCTTGAGCATTAAATAATATTTCGGGCATGCATCACATTTGATCTTGTTAACACCAGATTTATATTTTTTTTAACTCTATTTTTACTCTGTCTATCTTGTTGAATTGAACCCAGTTTGTTACTAGTCCTAAATGAAACGGTAACGTTGTTTTTGGCCATTTCATTACATAGAGTGTTGATTAAAACTTTTCCAAAATCAGCAGCTGAGTATAACCTTTTGGAATTTACTGAAATATTTGTATTTTTCATACTATTTCTTTTGTGTTTAGTGATGATCAATTTGTCAATATTATAACTTCTGTATCCATTGGCTACAGCAGTGTGTTTAATTGTTAGCACTTCTTAGTTGTAATCAGCGGGACTAAATGGGAGGGATAGCTTGTCTGACTGCTTGGAATGTTTTCTTAAGTTATTCTCCACAATTTTAACGGTTTCAGGAACAGGCACATTCGTGTATAAATCCACGATGTCTAGGGAAGCCAAAGTGTGATTGTTTTTTATTTCAGTGGCATGTATTTTCTGGACTAATTCGATGCTGTTACTCAAACTGTGGTTATTTTAGATTACTATTTCACTTCTGATGATTTTCTCGATTTTCTTTGCGATGTTATAGGCCGGAGATGGTATAAAGTTTATAAGGGGGCGGATTGGAACTTGGTCTTTATGGACTTTAGTTAGTTCTTTTAATATCGGGGCTTTCGGGTTGGTTACTTTGCAGTTCTTGATTTCTACTTTCATTAATAAATTTGTGCTGATACTTGTGGCTTTGTTTATTTCTTTACTAATTAATAATGTTGGGTCATTGGATATTGTTCGATGTCATTGGTGGTAATAAAGTTCAATACTTTGCCCAGGTAATCATGTTTTAACATTACGACGATAGAGTTCCCCTTATCAGCCTTGGTTATCAGTGCGTTGTTATCAGTGAGCTTACCCCGTATACTTGCAGCGGCTTGTCGTTTGGCCCTGTATTTAAGATTGTATTTATTGTTCAAGTTAGGATTCTTTAAAGCTCCCTAATTTGATTATTCATAGCTACTCTAGCTATGTTCCTCCTTTCTTCTGTTTTTAATGTTTTAATTACCGCTTCTGATTCTTCTGATTGAAACAGTGCACCAAATAAGCCCTCTGTATTACTAGGTAGCGTTCGCGAAAGCACCCACAAAATTGAGCGGACAGTAATTATACATATCGACGTTTACTTTTATACTGTCCCTCGATAGATATTCACATATGTTGTTTTCATATTAGGCTGGCATTTTCTACTAAGTTAAAGTGAAAGTTTATGTTTTCTCTTATGAATGTAAAGTAAATATGTAAATTAATTAAAATAAATATAAATATTTTGATGCTTTAAATACAACAAAGCCCAACATGAGAAGAGGGATAAACATTAGAAAATGCTGTGATAGTGCGAAAACTTGACAAGTAATTGTAAGTTGGAGTTAACCTTCTCCAAACACATTTTCACGACTAATCCCTGCAATGGAAAGGTTTGCACTGACTGTCAGATAATATCGTTATGTTAATGTTTTGAAACGCGTATAATCAGAACGTTTGTGTTGCCAAACTGAACTATTGTCAATTTTCATCAAACGATCCCTCGGAAATCCAGGATTGAAGAGTAATCCACCGACCGTTCGAACGCGGCTCACTGCGACATATGTCAATCCAGCGCTGAATTCATTAAAAATAAGACACTTTAATAGAAACCATTGTAAATTATTTGGTTATGTAAATAAACAACAAATAAATAAACAAACAGCTGTTCCAAGATTTTAAGGTTTACAAAGTTACAACTTCTGCAAAAATCTAAACAAATTAAACAAATTTAAACTTCCATAAGAATAACATGTCAACTTTGAGACCGTGTGGGGCGGAATCCTATGGGAAGTTTGTAAAACTAAATAGATGTTGGCACTCACCGGCATGGTCACTAACACCATGCACAATTTTAAAGTTAAATAATACTTCGGGCATGCATCACATTTGATCTTGTTAACACCAGATTTATATTTTTTTAACTCTATTTTTACTCTGTCTATCTTGTTGAATTGAACCCAGTTTGTTACTAGTCCTAAATGAAACGGTAACGTTGTTTTTGGCCATTTCATTACATAGAGTGTTGATTAAAACTTTTCCAAAATCAGCAGGACACCCACAACTCAAAAAACCAAAGCATTATACTTATACTAATTATACTTATAATTATGTGTATAATGGTGTTTTTCTGTGCTCAAACCGTCTAGGAGGAGTTTGACCACAAAGAGTGTCATAAGAGTGGACGCGCTCCGCTCAATTATTAAAAAAGTTATAATTTAAGCCCTTGCTTAACAGATCTGCTTCACTATCGTCAAAAATGGTATCTGTGAAGTTGATAACTCTGGAGTAAAATGTATGCCCTTAGTTAATTTCCTTATCTTGTACTTGGGTTGCAAAAAGGTGATCTATTTTGCGTTTTTGGAATCACATTTTTGACTGTATTTTCCTGTCAATTTTAATTTTAATTTCATATAGTATGTTATTTACCTGTGCAGGGTGTATGTTGTTGTTGTTGTTTTTGTGAGGTACCAGTGGGCGGGGAAGTCCCTGGCCCACTGTGGCTGCTTTAGGGCGCTTGGGCCCTCTTCAGCCGTCGGATAGGGGTTGGGTGGTGAGGGGGGTTTACACACTGCAACAGGACTTTTTTTATTATTTTTTTTGCCTGCTACAGTGGCCAGGGGATGGTTTGGGCGTTGGTAAGATGAACACACTGCAACAGGACTTTTTTTATTATTTTTTTTTTGTCTGCCACAGTGGTCAGGGGATGGTTTGGGGGTTGGTAAGGTGAACACACTGCAACAGGACTTTTTTTATTATTTTTTGTTGCCTGCCACAGTGGTCAGGGGATGGTTTGGGGGTTGGTAAGGTGAACACAATGCAACAGGACTTTTTTTGTTTTGCCTGCTACAGTGGCCAGGGGATGGTTTGGGGGGAGGAAAGATGAACACACTGCGACAGGACTTTTTTTGTTTTATAACGAGTGCCTGTCACAGTGGTCAGGAGTGGGAGCTAGGGGAGGTTTACATGGGGTTTAGTGGCGGGGGTAATGGTGCGGGCTGCTGGTCTAGGTCGGCAAGGTGGTGGATCGTGAGGCTGGGGCGGTCAGTGAAGTAAGGTTGGAAGTAAGGTTGGAGGATGTCGGAGGTGCGGGCTTTGTCGAGGTAGGTGATGTTGAGGTGGTGGAGGAAGTCTTTGAGTTTGGGGATGGAGTGGGCTTCGTAAGCCATGTGGTTACGGGCCCAGGGTGGGAGGTGGGAGGCAAGGTGGAGGGCGTGTCTCTCAGTGGCCTCGAAGCTTAAAAGGAAGCTGTTCGGGGCGGATAGAAGGAGCGGGTGGGCTTAGGTTAAAACAGGGCAAATGACTGAGGAGTACAGGCGGGCAAGAGTGGGTTTGGAGCAGCCACGGCTGCGGTGGTTGAGGATACGGAGGGCACGGATGCGGGTGGTAGCTCTCTTTTTGGCTTCGCGGAGATGAGGGACGAAGGAAAGTCGGGAGTCAAGGGTGACACCTAGGTAGGTACAGGATGTTTTGAGGGTGAGACGGACGTTGTTGAGGAAAATGGGATCTCTCTTGGTGCGGGAGAAGCGGCGGGCGTGGAAATTGAAGAAACAAAGTTGGGTTATGGAAGCGTTGAGGAGGATGCGCCATTTGTTGCAGTAGGAAAGGTAATTGTGGAGGGTTTGGGAGGTTTTCCGGATAAGGGTATCGTGGTGTCTTTCGGAGATCCAGAAGGCGGTGTCATCAGCAAATTGGGCAAGGCCACACAGGAGGTGTCAGTGGGACCGCGTGGAATAGGGGCAGGGAGGTCACGGACATAAATGATGTAGAGGAGGGGGCTGATAGCGGAGCCTTGGGGGACGCCGGCACGCAAGGTGAAGGGAGAGGAGAGGGAGCCACGGAATCGGACCTGGGCCGTTCGGCCGTCAAGGAAGTGGGATATCCACCTGATGATAGGAGAGGGGAGTTGGAGGTCCAGGAGCTTGACACGAAGGTGTATGTTATTTAGAAGTTCCAGATGCTTTTTATACATTATTTTGTTTAACATACTTTTTTTGGCATACAAATCTTTAATTTAACTTTTAATCCAACAATTTTCGGCGGTTTTCTTTGCTCGTTTTGCAGCTTGAGAAGAGCTGTTACTTTTGACAGCTACGTATTTCAGAACAACTCCGATGTCTAAGAATTTGTTATTAAATTTGATTTTTCATGGGTTTTAAAAACTTTTATTTTCACGTTTTTAAATTGCAAGACCAACTTAGCTTGGCTGGTATCTAACTTGATTGTATGAGTTAAGGCCCTGGATCACTTATGAATACAAAAATGTTTTATTTTACCTTGTTTTTCTTCAATGATCCGTTTTAATCCTGTGTAGGCGGCTACCAGTTTCGAGGGATCATGCCCCCATCATCAGGCTCCAATAAAAACGTTGTTCAGTCATAGAGGTCGTCAAAGTTCAAAACCACATGTAATACATTTACCACGGATACACACAGACGTACAGTTTTACACATTTCATGCAAAACAAAAAATTAAACTATTTTTGGCCAAACTAAAATCATGATGCGGCGCGGGCGGATGTGCGGTCATGACTGGAGGCTGCAGGTGACCTTGTAATGTTTACAAGGTGCAGGTGTAATAGATGTGTTTTTGAACTTAGATGACATCTGTGAGTGAACAACGTTTTTATTGGAGCCTGATGATGGGGGCATGATCCCTCAATTCGGTAGCCTACGCAGGATTAAAACGGATCATTGACAGAAAACAAGGTAAAATGAACCATTTTTGTATGCACAAGTGATCCAGGGCCTTAACTCATAAAATGAAGATGTACTGCATTGAGGTTGCATTTTATTGTATCACTGACTTTAAGAGGTGAAATTGTTTAGGTGAACTGTCTTTTTAAAATAAATTTATTTAAGAAATTTTTAAAAGTCTGAAATTTCCTATGTTTATTTTATTAAACTAATGTAATTGACCCAACAATATTTACAACCCTAAAAGGCATAATTCAGTTTCTAGAAGGGGATCCAAGTTGTACTTTTTCTGTTTATTGCGTTTTGCTCAACATTATTTGCAAAATACACTCTAGCAATTAAACACACCTTAAGTCAACTAATAGTGATTTTTGGCTCTACACGCTTGGAGTGAATAACTTTCAGCTGTTGGCATTGATATTGATTTTGCTGAGTGAAATGAGTAGCATATGGTTTAATTTGAAAGTGAATAAAATAATCACTACAAGTACCTATACTCGGTGGATGTTTAGTTTTGCAACGTAGCCTCCAATTTCTCAGAACACTAAAACTTTTTAAATATTATTTACTAATATTTTACCTTACCTCAGATTTAGAGGTCCGCTACTGGGTGATGGCTTCTCTCGATGAGAGTTTTGACAACCACTTGGCGCAGGCTGAGAACCTGAGTGCACTCTTCGTAGCAATGAATGATGAGGTCTTCGAGATCAGGGAACTGGCCCTTTGCACCATCGGCAGATTGTGCTGTTTAAACCCTGCCTATGTCATGCCGTCGCTGCGGAAAACCCTCATACAGGTGGGTTTTTGTGTCTTGCACAGAAAAATTATGTGTATACAGTGTTGTGTGTAGTTAGAGAGAGTATGTTCTTAATACTAATTTAATCTGTGCAATTAAAGTGGATGTGATCATGCTGGGACCAAGTCGTTCAATTCAAATTGAGGTTTAGGTAAAATTTACAAAACAAGAGTAAACAAGGCAATTAAGGTATTGTTTTGTTTGTCCTAAAGTTTTTTAATCGAAAAAATGTTGATAAAACAAGCGGTTTTTGTGAAATTTTACATCTAAATTGTAAGTGGCTGCCATCTTTTATCTGATGCGCAGTTTCATTAATCAAACTTTATACACTTGTTTTGAGTCTTAAGATAACATATTGCAGCTGAATTTAAACTTTCTATCTTAAAAGAAAGCTGTGTTAAAAGAAAATTTAGAAATCACAACTAGACTGACGGACAGAAAATTAAGCATTTTTGACCCATGTTTATCCGTTGTTATATGATTTTCTCGACCTAAGGAACAAATATAAAAAGTATCTTCAGGGAGTTTACATTCACCCTATACAATTTATAGTTGTAATCTGTAGAGTAGGGGTGTGCGAGTAGTGATTTTTGAATCTAGTCGAGTAGTGCCAATTATTTTCGAGTTTCGAGTATTTTCGTGAGAGTATTTGCCATCAGAAAAAAAGAAAGAAAGAAAATATTTATTTCCAACTGAAATAAAGTTTTTATTTTCAAATAGTGTAATGAGATTTGTATACCACTCCAGATTTGATAATCTAAACATGGTTGCTAACTAATACATGATGAGTAGCAATACAAATTGTTGCCAGTACAATCAAACTGGATTTCGAATTGACAAACAAAACACGGTTTGACATTCATTTTCGGTTGATAAAACACAGTCCAGTTGTCATTTGGCCAATATCACCTGGTCTGGACATCCCTTATAATCAATATTAGATAACAAAATTGTTAGTTGCTGCCAATATTAAGTGGCCCGGTCGCCACTTTTGCCGATATTATGTTTTTCCGTCGTCATTTACAGCCTAAATTTCACGGTCCGGTGGTCATTTTCGGTTGATTTTACGTGATACGATCACGTTTTGCGGCCGTTACTATGCGATTTGGCCGGTCGCAATCATTAGCGATTGTCCGGAAATTGGCGGGAAATACTCTCTCGAACTTTAGAGTATCTTTAAAAACTTTTGAGTATTTACTCGGCCGAAAACCTGAAGTTTAAAGTAGCCTACTACTCGCACACCCTTACTGTAGAATTATTGATTATGCACATAACTGAAGTTGGACCATTCCCCTAGTTCCTCACGGAGCTGGAGCACAGCGGGATGGGCCGCAACAAGGAGCAGAGTGCGCGCATGCTGGACCACCTGGTCGTCAATGCGCCCCGCCTCATCAGGAACTACATGGAGCCCATACTGAAGGTGTTGGTGCCCAAGCTGAAGGAGTCGGAGCCCAACCCCGGCGTGGTTATCAGCGTGCTCACGGCCATCGGCGACCTGGCTGAGGTGAGAATTAGATAACAGAAGGTCCTCAGAAAAACTGGAATTTTACTTTAAAATGGTCGATTTGAAGTTCCTGAACTAACCTCTGGGTTGTGTTGACCTTTTTAGAGTAAAGCTTGATCTTAATGTATTGATTTGTAAGTTTCTTAAATGTAGGTAGAGTAATTACCCAGAAAACTAGGGATGAGTTGATTCCAATTTTGTTCGATTCTGATTCCGGTTCCGATTCTTACAAATCGAATCTCGATTCTTGAGATTCTGATTCCATCGATTCCTAATAATAGGTGAAATAGCAAAGTAATGTTTTAAAAATTATTAAAGACAATAAGTTAGTCAGTAATTTATTTTTATTAATTCAATTGAGACAATCGGTTGGTGATTTTTTTTACTAAAAAAATTAACTTACAAAAATAAATAATTTAAAAAAAACTAAGTTGAATTGCATGTTTATTTTTCATATAATTGTTATGCTTTAAGTTACAAAAATCTCCCATGATATTTTTTGAAATTGGTTTTCTTGTGTTATAAAACAAACTTTGGATGTTAACTATTCTTGACCGATCAAAATACATTTGTAATTTTGATGCTAAATTTAAGGTGTTAACTTTTGTATAAAAGTTAGAAAGCAATTTTTTTAATAATTAATTTTTAATGATTGTAGATCAAAGTTTTTAAATATACTGTAATGTTATTTAGCAGCTTTTTGTAGTTAATTATCAAACAAATTTTTAATGCAATTTTTACATAATTTAATGTTAATCTCACTATTATAGGCCTAATGTAGTTATATAGAAAAAGAAAATCTATTTAATATTTAATATAAATTCATAATTTATGGGGAAAAGGTGGTTGTAAGATAATTACTCAGATAAATAATGTTGGTCCGCCGACTGATTTATTGCTTTCAACCGGACCCCACTCCCCCCTCCCGTCCCGTCTGTATTCCTTTTCTCCAAGGTCAGATTTTTGCCCCGACCCAAACACTCCCCGTGCCCTTCTCTACTTTTCTTACTTCGCAGGTATCCATAAATAACTCACTTGTCATTATCTCCTATCATATGAGCTAAAAATGTATTTTAGGCTTATTTTTCTTTATTTCAGTCATATATTTTCTTGAACATTTGTTAGCGGCATAAATCTGGGTAAACGACGGGAGTAGCTATAAAATTTTCAACAACTCGACCCGAATTTCCAATGGTCAGTGGTGTAAATCTGAGTAAACGGCGGGAGTAGCTATGCAATTTTCAACTACTCGACTCAAATTTGTTATGGTTAGCGGCGTGAATCTGGGTAAACAGCGAGAGTATCGACGGCCTGGAATCAATAGAATTGGAATCGACTTTGGGTCATCGATTCTCGGTTCCGATTCTAAGCCTGAGAATCGGTGGAATCGAGATTCGACAATTGGAATCGATCATCCCTACAGAAAACTATTAATAGTCAAATGATCTAATGAGACTCCACAAATGAAAAGGGATTACAGCTGATAAGATCCTTTAATTTTCAATTTACTTCATAAAAATAAAATCTGAAATTTACTAAATTGTTTCATATTCTAAACCTCCGATATCTAATAGAATTTTCCGGTAGACACTTACTTTACATTCTAAATAGGCAACTTTTTAATTAGCATATTACGTGTTGTGGGATGTAATAAAAGACGTCTTACAACACTTAAAAATATATTTACACCTATACAGTATTCACATAACAGACGGTAAACATCCATTGCCATTTTGGTTCTGTCATTTCTATCATTGGCCTGATGATGACCGGTGTGACTGGTCGAAATCGATAGCCTTGTACTATCTGTTATGTATGTTTACTGTCTGTTATTTGAATACAGTAAAAGTGTAAATATATTTTGAGTGTTGTAGGACATCTTTTATTACATCCTGTAAATTCTAAATAGGTTTGTGAAATGTCTTTAGCCAAGTTCTAAGTCATGTCAGGTTAAGCGATATGGGTTAAGGGATATATTTGTCAGTTTACAAATTATGGGTTGGACTGTTATCCCTTAAAAAAACATTTAATTCACTTTCAACAAAATTCCTCTGGCATAAATGCTTAAAAAATGTCTCATGTTACTCAAGAAATTAGTATAGCATAAAAAACCTTAAACATAGCCCTAACTATAATCGCCTCACATCTAAGCACCTCAACTCTTAATATAATGTGTTGTTTTTAATATGAATTGTGTTTTGTAGAGTGTGTGCATTCATAGCAATGCAAGAAATTTGGTAAGGTATTATAATTGATTGTTTTCCATCATCTCCCTAATACTCTTCGTATATCCAAATTGTCCTATACGTGAAACATCGAGCATTTCATTTCTCTGGATATAAGGGGTTTTCCATTATAAAAACCCCACTTATCAACAGATTGCAGTACTTTCCTACTCTGGTTGTCCCGCAGGTGAACGGTGTCAAGATCCAGCCGTGGATGGCAGAGCTGCTGGCTATCCTGCTGGAGATGCTGGGCGATGCCAGTTCCCCGGAGAAGCGCGGAGTGGCGCTGTGGGCGCTGGGACAGCTGGTGGGAGCCACGGGCTTCGTGGTGCGGCCGTACAACCAGTATCCCGCCCTGCTGGACACGCTCATCAACTTCCTCAAAACCGAGCAGCAGCCCATCATCCGGTGAGTGGATTAGTTTAAATACCCAGAAAACCTGAGTTGACATTTTTTGAACAATTTTTGGGGAAACACTTGTAATAGGTGGGGGATTTTCTTCCTGGCCCTACGTCTCCAAGAACAAAAAAGTGTTGCTTGCTAACTCTTTATTGCAAACTATTTTAATCGAGACAATGCTTGGTAATACTACAGAGAAGATATTTTTTTTTTTTTTTTAAATGGATGAGTTGATTCCTATTGTCGATTTTTCGATTACATCGATTCTCGGGCTTAGAATCGGAATCGAGAATCCAAAGTCAATTCTGATTCTATCAATTACAGGCCTCACAAAAAAAAGTGTGGGAAAACAAACAGAGATAAGCTAAACAACGTTTAACAAAATAAGTGGTTGAAATAAGACGTCTCCCGACAACTAATCACCTCCTTTCCAGTCTCAAAACTGCTCTCAACTAAAACGAAAAGAGAATTGACAGGAGTTCTATTTATGGATGTACAAATGTGTGAATGATGAGGAAGCAGGGCCTATATTTTTGGTCCCTAATTTTTGGGCCTATTAATGGCTGGTCTATTGTTCGGAATCCGATCTTGGGTCTCGGTAATTTATTCAAGATATAAGAGTTTCTAGTACAAAATGCTAAAACCAAAACTAATTGTCGTCCAAAGACAAATGATGGGTAATTTTTTTGTCTGATTACCACAAATTCAATACAATGCCAATCAAAGTTCAGGGTGTCTAGCAGTCGGAAAAGTCGGGGAAGTCGGGAATTTGTATAGAAATTAATAAAATGTCGGGAAAGGCGGGAATTAATATATAAAATTGTTATTAAGTCGGGAAAATGGATAAAACTTATAAACAGTGATATCAAGGTACTAGTATTTATAATCAATGGCAATTGAAACAAGATGTACGTTGTGGAACAACCGAAGCAAATGCTTGGCCCATAGTTTTTCGGAGAAATTAAGAAAGCCAGTCAAGTACATGCCGTTACTATGGCAACGCGAAAAGGAAGATGAGTCACGAGGGGGGAGGGGTGGAGAGCGGTGACCTTGAAGGTCACCCCTCCTCGGCTAGTGGACTCTGATAGAGATAGACAAGTTCCGATACTTCCGACCCGAGTAGGTATCGAAACTTTGTTTTCGGAACTCTGGGCATCGGTTAACCGATATTATCGTGGTATCGAAAGAAAAGTTGAGTATCGGTATCGGAAAAATAGTACATTTTTACGTTGTTAAAACATAGATTATTTTTTGTTTAATATACTTTTTAGCAAAATAAACACAAATAATAACCTCAAATATAGTTCTTGTAACTTATGATACAGAGAATCGACTCCAAGCTATCTCCCGCGTTCCTCTTAAAGTAATGGGTATCAATACTTTGGTTTCGATTCGTAGCGATACCAAATATCGGGTCCAAGCCAGTAGCCAGTAGTGAGTAGTATCGTATCGGAACTCGGAACGTCCCTAGACTCCGACTCTGATTCTCACACGCACACGTCGCGTCGTCGTAGTACCTGCGCAGTTGCGCGCATTGACGGACGCATAGTGAAGCATTTAAACCTGTAGGTTAAAGATTACATTGACGAGTGAAGTGAGTTAAAACCGGGATTTGTCCGTAAATATTGAATAATGCCTGCAAATTATTGGCGGTACAGGTTAACAACTTAACTATGATCTATTCTTATTTCCCTTTGCATTCCAACAATGCTTCAAATTTTGTTCAACGGTGAGCGTGAGCAATACACAATTAAGTTAATATTTTACGTGTTAAAACTTTTAAGTTTACGTTGCAATTTACTTCGAACACGGCCGAATTTCGTCGTCTGCACCGCTTGCACTGTGGCCTGGTTTCCACGGAACGGGGCGAAGTAACTCGCCCGACAGTTGTTCAGTAGTATTAAGTTATACAATTTTATAGTTTTAATTACAGTTGTCAACTATTTCTCAGATCACCAGAAGACCATTAAACAGTGGCTTAGTGACATTTGAACAATGTCGTAAATAATATAGCCTACTCACTAAACTAATGAAGTCACTTTACTTTTACCCTTGGAAATATTAAACTGTGGTCTGAACATGTTTACTAATTAACTGTTTATAACATTTAATAAAGTGGTTCTCTATACACATAGGCTATATAGGCCTAAATATCAAATAAGCCTAGTCACTGTAATGTTTTAACTTACCTTTGAAAACATTTTAACTAGGCCAAAGCTTACTATCGTCTGCGTAATTTTAAACTTTGATTTAATCGCCAAATTATGTCAACATGGGAGAAATTGTAAAAATTTAAGTTAGGCCTAGTTTTTTAAAACTGAACTCGATTAAAATTAATTTAGGTACTGATATAAAAAAATATATAAGTTAGATGACTTCTTAAATATTTTTTTGGCCAGTGATGAGATCGACAGGCCTAGATTTATGCCTAAATATGTTTTCAAAGTTATGAGTAAAAATTAGTTTTACTTTAGCCTTTTATTTTCATATGCCAACCTATTCGAAATTTTGTATTTGTTGCTGTACATGAACAGGCTACTAACTTACCGGTACTGTATTTTATTTTAATCCTCATTGCTTTCCAATGTATAAAGAGGGTACACTTTCATAAGCGGAACGATGTAAAAAACCAAAAGTAATTGTTCATACGGATTATTTAGGTTACAGTTACGTTCGGTCTAAAGAGTTGGAAGATACTTATCGTCTTTAAATTTGTCCAGATAGCAAACTTTGTTAGGAATACGTTCCGAGCACATCACCAACCATCTCTATGTGAATGCTTATTTAGAATTAGGGTGAAAAACTCTGGAAAATATCCTTTTATGTTCTTTTAACATGCTGATATTTTATGCCCTTTTAAATTTGTCGACGTTTTTAGTTTTGTTTCTTTAATTAAATTATTTTGTATATAGCTAACCGGTAACGTTTATTTCATTTGTATTTTAAGTTTAATTGAAAAAATATATATTTATATATAAATATTTATGTTCATATATTATGCAGTATTTGAGTTTTTAATAAAAAATATTATATTGAGTTTTGGTTTTGTTAGTGATTTTTCTTCCAAGTGTCATTCTTTTTCACTATTTAAATTTGTTTACCATAGTTTAAATAAACGGTATCAGAAAACTGACACATACTTTCTCCCTTTTAGCCCATCTTTAATAAATAAATTACTTTTTCTTTACTAAATATAAAATACAAAGCACGGTTGAATGTACAGAAAATAATGTAAACAAGTTGTTTTCAAAAATATCCACCGAAATCCCTGTTGAGGAGGCACTACAGAATCCATCGCTACACACGTGGTTTTAAGAGGGGAAATGCCCCCTATTATCCCCCCTCAGAGTTATTAAGGGGCAACATATTTCGAATTTCTTCTGCTGGTCAATGCTAACTTGATAAGCATATCTAGTTTGAACGAAATTGATCGACAAATAAGAGAGAAATAGTAATTTTTGTATTCCCCATAAGAATAACATTGGACATCGTACTGTGTTTATGAAAAATGGAAATTTAAATTTTCTCCGCAACCAGTAATCGTAGAATAGTAATTCAAGATACCAAATTATTTAGTTTTTTTAGCTCTTTTTAATGGTGAATAGTAATATTTTTCACATTTATGTTTTTTATGAAAAATAAAAAACTGAATTTTTTTATATTTTAAGTCTTGTAATTTCTGAACCCGAATTTTTACAGAAATGCGGGTGGTGTCATTTTGTTGGAAAATTAAATTTCTACAAACGACTAAAGTTTAATCAAAACGTTAGTGCCGTTTTTTATAAATCTAGATTTTTCATGTTTTTTGGTGGTTTTGGGGGATAATTACCCTTAAAAATCAAAAATTAAAAAATACCTGGAGATATCGTGTATTAGTACCTACATACCAAATTTCATAAAAATCAAACCATTGGTTAGGGATCTAGCTCTGTACACATCCAGACAGACACACAGAAATCACATAAAAATCACTTTTTTGGGCTCAGGGAGCACCAAAACAAATATTTCCACTATCAACTAAAATTCAAAAATTTTGACGAAAACAATACTTTCTCCTTATACTATGTATAAGGGGGAGAAAGTAAATACCCCCCGTCGCAGCAAACCTGCGTACTCAGCGAATTTCCAATGCATTGATATGTTTCTCACTAGTACATAAAGCCACTCACCAAGTTTGACAAAAATACATTCATAAATAAGTGATTTATTACATTTTATTTATTCCCCATAAGAATAACATTAGGACTGAGTACGCAGGTTTGCTGCAACGAGGAAGATAAGAAATGAGTTTTTATGCAATTATCAATATAACTGAACCAGGTGAAGCTACTTACCATGTTTTATTAATTTATGTTCATAATTAAGGGAGATATAAAACTTTACTTATTCTCCATAAGAATAACATTAGGGCTGAGTATGCAGGTTAGCTGCTACGGGGACAGTCAACAAAACATTTATTTTTTGTGCAATTATCAATATACCAGTACAACATGAAGCCACATACCAAATTTCATCAATATACATTCATAAATAATCAAGATATCAAATTTTATTTATTCTCCATAAGGATAACATTGGACAACGTACTGTGTTTAGCACTTTGAATATCTCTGCAACGGTTTGACGTAGAATCACAATTTAAACACCAAAATGATTGTTTTGTGGAGCTGAAGTGATTGGTAAAAGAAAATGTGAAGTTTAAAGTAAAATTAACTGAGGAAAAGCCAAAAACCTTTTTCCCATAAGATTAACATGGGAGATTTTATGAGCATGTTTTTTGGATTTTTTCCGCAACCACTTAACCTAGGTTAATAATTCAAAATACCATATTATTTGTTTTTTTAAGCTCTATAACATGGTCTAAACCTAAATTAAGTGTTTTAAAAATTTTAGGGTAAAAAATGCAAAAAACTGATTTTTGGAAAATTTAAAACCCCCATAAACCCCCCTTCCCATAGTCCGATTTTTCTGGTTTTCGAACTTAAAGTCATAAATGTCAGTTTACACATTTGAGCCAAATTTCATCGAAATCGGACGTTTTTTACTCAAGTTATCGCATTCACGGACACATATATAGATATATATATATATAGATATATATATATATATATATATATATATATATATATACATATATATAAATTTGAACGAATAGTGTTTTGGACATCTGGGGACCTCAAAACAAAAAGTTATCATGGTCTCGGGCTTAAGTCTTACCATGAGACCTACGGTAATAGCTTCTTCCCTATAGGGGAAATTCGCTAAAATCCAAATACCCCCCGTCGCAGCAAACCTGCGTACTCAGCGAATTTCCAATGCATTGATATGTTTCTCACTAGTACATAAAGCCACTCAACAATTTTGACAAAAATACATTCATAAATAAGTGATTTATTACATTTTATTTATTCCCCATAAGAATAACATTAGGACTGAGTACGCAGGTTTGCTGCAACGAGGAAGATAAGAAATGAGTTTTTATGCAATTATCAATATAACTGAACCAGGTGAAGCTACTTACCATGTTTTATTAATTTATGTTCATAATTAAGGGAGATATAAAACTTTACTTATTCTCCATAAGAATAACATTAGGGCTGAGTATGCAGGTTAGCTGCTACGGGGACAATCAACAAAACATTTATTTTTTGTGCAATTATCAATATACCAGTACAACATGAAGCCACATACCAAATTTCATCAATATACATTCATAAATAATCAAGATATCAAATTTTATTTATTCTCCATAAGGATAACATTGGACAACGTACTGTGTTTAGCACTTTGAATATCTCTGCAACGGTTTGACGTAGAATCACAATTTAAACACCAAAATGATTGTTTTGTGGAGCTGAAGTGATTGGTAAAAGAAAATGTGAAGTTTAAAGTAAAATTAACTGAGGAAAAGCCAAAAACCTTTTTCCCATAAGATTAACATGGGAGATTTTATGAGCATGTTTTTTGGATTTTTTCCGCAACCACTTAACCTAGGTTAATAATTCAAAATACCATATTATTTGTTTTTTTAAGCTCTATAACATGGTCTAAACCAAAATTAAGTGTTTTAAAAATTTTAGGGTAAAAAATGCAAAAAACTGATTTTTGGAAAATTTAAAACCCCCATAAACCCCCCTTCCCATGGTCCGATTTTTCTGGTTTTCGAACTTAAAGTCATAAATGTCAGTTTACACATTTGAGCCAAATTTCATCAAAATCGGACGTTTTTTACTCAAGTTATCGCATTCACGGACACATATATAGATATATATATATATATATATATATAGATATATATATATATATATACATATATATAAATTTGAACGAATAGTGTTTTGGACATCTGGGGACATCAAAACAAAAAGTTATCATGGTCTCGGGCTTAAGTCTTACCATGAGACCTACGGTAATAGCTTCTTCCCTATAGGGGAAATTCGCTAAAAGTGGTAAAAACATGATATTTTTACTCTTATGACGTTTTTAGTATATTTGTACTATCTTGCGAAAGTCTGGAAAATTTTGGAAAAAGTCTTAAAAAGTCTGGAAAAAGTCTTGAATTTTGAGATCAAATATTACTAGACACCCTGAAAGTTGTGTGACGTTCCGTTCAAGAGGTACGGATAATACAATCACTGTTTATCAGTTTTAATATTTTCCCTGACTATTCAAACTTTTCTATATTGATTTCCTTCTGTTTTGACATGTTATATCGCTCTGTTCAAATTCACAACTTTTTTGACTGCTAGATATCCTCAAATTTATTGTTATTAAATTTATTTAAAGTAGAAATTTAACATTACAGTGTATTTAAAAACATTGGTCTACAATCATTAAAAATTAATTATTTAAAAAAACTAATTTTGCTTTCCAATTTTTATGCAACATTTGAAACCCTAAATTTAACATCAACATTACTCAAGTACTTTTATCATTTAAGAATAGTTAACATTGGATGTTATAGTGATTGTTTTATAACCCAACAAACCAATTTCAAAAAATATCATGGGAGATTTATGTAACTTAAAGCACAACACTTATATGAGAAATAAGCAAACATCACTCAAACATTGTGTTTGGTTTATGCAATTATTCAACTTAGATTTGTTTAATTATTATTTTTGTAAGATTATTTTATTTATGAAAAATAATCACCAACCAACTGATTTTCTCAATTTATTAAATAAAAATCAATTACTGACTAACTTGTTGTTTTTAAATAGTTTTTAAAACATTACTTTGTTATTTCAACTGTTGTCTATTAGTAGTCTGTTAATAGGAATTGATGAAATTAGAATCTCTAGTTTTAAACGTACTTTCCAAGTGGTGCTTGAGTAAATGGTTACTATATGTTACTGGTCAATCACTCAATAAGGATTGACAGTATAACAACAATAACATCCTTTTATCTTAACTAGCAATCGCCCAGAGGTCCAAATTCAACCAAAAATAACTATGTAAACCCAAAGCGGCACATACGAATAATGGCTGTTTTCTTTTATGTTTTGTCACATCCTGCGTGAGCAGTTAAATAAAATGCATTTGAACCAGTGTCCTTATTCTGAACGTCCCGAATAACCTCTATTTCTCTCCCACCCTTTTCCCTCCCCCTCACACCCTCCATCAACCTTACCCCCACTCACATGGAGGTTTAATTTTTTTGTAATGTGGGGTTAAAACAGAAAAGAGAAGGGTGTTACCATTCCAGTAGTCAGTAGTATTTGTTATTTACATTAGTCCTAAAATATCTGTTCTTGCTGTTGTGCTAGCATTTGTTATTATATCAGCTGTCAAATCTACGATTCAGTTGATTACTGTTCTTTCATAAAATTAACATTAAAATTTTGAAGGTCTGTGGGCCCTGAGGGCTGATGTAAATAATTAGACACATCTGCACATCTACACGACGATACCTTTCCAACGGTATGAGGGAATTTCTCTTACAATGCACACATGCTGAGAAAAAAGGAGGGACAGTTTTGTGCTTGCCTATTAATATAATAATTACAATAGCTTTACAATCTATTCGTTGATTTTACCAAGGAATATATTTAAACCATAGGATCATTTGTTATTTATCTTTAAACAAAATTATCTCTATGTGATACAAGTAACTGCTTGATTATAAGATAGCGCCCAAGTCTGGTTCAAATTCTAAACAGTCTTGTGATAAACAAAGTGGTCATAGTTCTTTTAACAACCTCATTTGTGCTTCACCTCTACCTGCTGCTGAGATATCATATGTTAATGTTTATTGCCTTCAGTGCAGCTTATATCTCACACGTGTAACACTCAAGTAACACGTCTGCACAGACCACCGGTTACTTATAGCTCACCATAAATACATCACATTTCTATTGCACCACACTAGTTAACTGTTTGTTTGTGTACAGGCGTGAGACTATCCGAGTGCTGGGCCTGCTCGGAGCTCTGGACCCGTACAAGCACAAGATGAACCTCGGCCAGATAGACACTCAGGTGGACTCAACGGCCCTGCTGTCCATGACAGACCTCAAACAAGAGGCGGAGGCTAGTCACGGTAAAGTCACAAATATATCTTAACATTTAATTGAATAATTATCGCTCCTTTTCACCCTCACTATATTGACACCAAATATTTTCAAGTGTGTTCAGAACTCCATAATATTGCTTGAAAAATCTAACATAATAGCCTAATGAACCTAGATCTTGTAGCGTAGAGGGTGTTATCTATATATTTAAAGCCATAAGGAAAAACCTTTTGACAGCTCGTCTGAGACTTCTACTGGGCCGATTTACATGCGGGTTGTACCAAAACAAAGGTTTTCAGTCCTATATTAGCAGGTTTTATTTGAATTTTGAAAATATTTATGTTAAATGGGTCAAAAATGAAAAATAAACTTTTCTTATGGAGATTTAACATGGGGGGAAAAGTCACCTATTTCAATCCTTTGGACAGTTTGTCTGAGACTTCCACTCGACCGATTTGCATGCAGTTTGTACCAAATAAAAGCTAAACTTTTCTATACTAGCAGGTTTTATTTACTTTTACGTTATCTTACTTTCTTAAATTTAAAAAAATCAACATTTCCAAACCTTTGCAATGATTTTATCTTACAGTCCGTCAATCAGCTGATTGTAAAGACACAAGGTATTTTGTCTAACAACAGAAAAAGAGCAAGTGCTCAAGAAGCATTTGGTTTATCATGGCCAGTACCTAAAAACATTTACAATTATTATGTATTATCCTTTAAATGGAAGTTTTCTATTATTTAAACTATACAGTTTTAAAGTTGGTGAATTAAAAAATAAATAAGTTTTGATTGTTAAATTGTTTAGTATTATACCTAAAGTTACTTAATTATGTAAAACAGCTCATTGCAATAACATTAATGGTATAAATATTACTACATTGGCAAATTGTAAAGGGTCAGTTTAAATAAATGGTTTACATTCATATTAAATACCATTTTTGAGCATATTAAGGAACTAATTCGACTTGTGCGCCCAACACTGTGCGTGTAAGAAAATAATCAAAGTAAATAGATTTATTCCACTCAGCAGGTACTGTCAGTTGTTCCTCTGTCACGTCGTAAGCTTTACTTTGCCGCTTCAAAGTCAGCTTTCGTAGATCAGTCATTAGCGCGCCGTTATACAAAATGGGCGAGCTGGGTTCGAATCCAACCGGCACCGTCAAACTTTTGTAACGTGGTTATAAATTGTTTTAACGGTTATAAACTAAGCTCTGTTTTACTAATAATACCGATATTTATTTTAGGTCAACTATAGGGATTATAATATCTATAGGCCTTTGCAAATTCTTGAAAGGCTTATGTCTTGAACATTTTAAAACCATTTATCCAATACAAATTGATAGTTTTAGGCCTACTTATTTCTGATGTTTTTGAACCTAATAGAACACTTTCATTAGGCTACTAAGATTTAGGCCTAAGTAAACAATTAAATTGTTATGTTTATAAAATACTAAATTATTATTTATAAAGGAAAATACAGTATTTTTCATGGTAGTTGGCAACTGGATTACTTATGCAAAGTAATGGTTTTTCTCATTTATTTCCTATCTGTATTGATATCCCAAAAAATTAGATTATGTGTAAAAATATTAGTTAATTTCACTAATTGTTGAATACATTTTTTTCTTCTTAAAATTTGCTACAAGAAAAATAATTGGAAGGAAATAGCAGTTTAAAAAGTACATTTTATACATGTTTCGCACCATCTGCCTAGCGCTCCACTCATCACGAATGGAGCTGTATTCGTCGAGTATCGACGGGCAACAACTAGTATGTTGGTTAATATTGATAGGGGGGGTGGCTTTATATGGAACAATGCGAATAATATGGATAACAAGTTGACTGGGTGGCTATGGTTGGTGAACTTAAGGAAGCAAAATTGGGAGAATATTAAATAGTAAACTGCTACCAAAATGTTTAAAGGACCCAAAGGTTTGATCGTACTTAACCCAGAGCAATAGTAAACCTCGAAGCCAGCTTTGTTGAGTTAACACTACCCTACTTGAAATTCATGATTCGACAACCATTTTTCTGTATTAGACTGGAAAATTCCTTAACTAAATAACATGCTACAATTAAACCGGAAATTAAGCCGGAACTAACAATCAATTATCTATTCAAAACGTGCATCTCGTGGACATAGCCTGACCGTGAGGCGGTCAGACAATTACCTTACCTACATTACCAATAATTATGGGTTACTCAAAGAATGATATCTTGGGGCATAGAAAACCCCCTCGAGGCCCCTAAATGGTTTTCCTAATCCATGTTAATATTTTAATATGCTACTTAAAATCCAAACTTAGCTGTAGGTTACCAAATAATGTGCTTGCTGTGATGGTTAGTGATGCGAAGTGGGCGTTTTGTCATTTGCACTGCGTTGAGTGAAGAAGGAATTGGCGACTGGGTATTAGGGGCCAGCGGAATCAGATGACTCACGCACATATATATATATATGCAAGTGCGCATGGAGGCACAATCTTAGGAAATATTATTTTTATAAAAATGTAATTTCTCAATAAATAAAGTGTGTGAGAATCAGTATTTACAGTTTAAATATAACAATATATATCCTAATACTGCTTAAGTTATAGCTCTTTTTCATGTTGTTTATTGTCAAATGCCAGTAAAAAGTTAAACAAATTTGTAAGAGGTAAACAAACACTTTTTCCTTGTGCAGATAACATTGTTATTTTCATTCTACATAACTTTACAAATACAAATAATATGTTGATAAGCTATACTATGCTAGGTATGCTGTTATAACAACTTTGTTATAACAACTTAGTTAAAACTGTTCAACTACTCTGATTACCAAACTGGAGATAAATTATTATGATTACATAGAGAGATTGACTCAAAACCACAGGTAATAATCCTAATAAAACTATATCGACAAAATTTCACACTGTATTGCTACATTTAAAATTACCATTACTGGTTTTCTAGACTTTCTAGAGTTTCACTAAAAATAGGTTAACTGATAACAGTAAGAATATTATTTAATCAATGTACTGTACGATCGTTTGCAGAACTCACAACCAGTGAGATGCTCGTCAACATGAGCTCCTCCACCCTGGAAGAGTATTACCCGGCCATTGCCATCGCCACCCTGATGAGGATAATACGAGACCCCACCCTCTCACAGCATCACACTATGGTGGTGCAGGTAAGGTGATAGGCTTTTTTTAGCGAATTTCCCCTATAGGGAAGAAGCTATTACCATAGGTGGCATGGTAAGACTTAAGCCCGAGACCATGATAACTTTTTGTTTTGAGGTCCCCAGATGCCAAAAACACTATTAGTTCAAATTTATATATATATATATATATATATGTGTGTGTCCGTTACCGCGATAACTTTTGAAAGAAGCGCCCGATTTTGATGAAATTTGGCATGGTAAGACTTAAGCCCGAGACCATGATAACTTTTTGTTTTGAGGTCCCCAGATGCCAAAAACACTATTCGTTCAAATTGATATATATGTATATATATATATATATATCTATATATATGTGTGTGTGTGTCCGTTACTGCGATAACTTTTGAAAGAAGCGCCTGATTTTGATGAAATTTGGCACAAATGTGGAGAGTAACATTTATGACTTTAAGTTCGAAAACCATATCGATCGGTTTATGGGAAGGGGGTTTTATGGGGGTTTCAGATTTTCCAAAAATCAGTTTTTTGAACTTTTTACCCTAAAATTTTAAAAACACTAGATTTTGGTTATACAGTAGAAATCCAATTATCCGAACCCCAATTATCCGAATATCCAATTATCCAAAATCGAATTATCAGAAATATAAAAATCAAGAAAATAACAGCGGGAGCGCGTGTAGCGATAATGCGCCGTGAGCGCTAAAATAAAAGCCTGCGCTGTTACCTTCCGGACGATATTTTCGCAGGGAACAATGAGTCATACCCCCTTCCCGCCCTGCTCATCATCAGTCGCTACTGTTCTTTCACCGAGATTATCGTTCGAAATGAGTACAAAACGTAAACGTGTTGTCCTTTCGCTAAGTGATAAACTCACTTTGCTCGAGATGTTCAAGTGAAATAACCAACATTGAACAGTGAAATACGTACAGTATGTAGGCCTATTGAAAAGAGCAACTATATATACTGTATTCAATTTAACTCCTGTAATTTAATTTTTATGACGTATATTCTTGATACAGTTCGCTCACTTTCTGTTCACTACATTTATAATAACTTTGTCGATAAAATTCTGATTTTTTATGTATGGTGATGTTTTTTGCTTAATTCCCGAGGTATACCTGATTATCCGAATTTCTGCATATCCGAATTGGCCCGATCCCCAATTAATTCGGATAATTGGAGTTCTACTGTACCCATTTTGTAGAGCTTAAAAAAACAAACAATTTAGTATTTTGAATCATTAAGCTAGGTTTAGTGGTTGTGGAAAAAAGTAAAAAAAGTGGCCAAAAAATTTCTCATGTTAATCTTATGGGAATACGGTTTTTGGATTTTCCTCAGTTAATTTCATTAAAAACTCCACATTACTTTCTACCAATCAGTTTAGCTCTACAAAACAATCATTTTGGTGGTTTAATTGTTGTTTTACGTCCAACCGTTGCAGTTATATTCAAAGTGCTAAACACAGTACGTTGTCCAATGTTATCCTTATGGAGAATAAATAAAATGTTATATTTTGATTATTTGTGTGGTATTGATGAAACTTGGTATGTGGCTTCAAATAGCTGTGGTATATTGATAATAGCACAAAACAAGTTTTTTGTTGATTTTTCCCGGTAGCAGCAAACCTGCATACTCGGCCCCCATGTTATTCATATGGAGAATAAGTAAAGTTGTATATATCCCTTAGTTATGAACCTAAATTAATAAAACTTGGTATGTAGCTTCACCTGGTTGAGTTATATTGATAATTGCAAAAAAAAACACACATCTTATCTTTATCTTCCTTGTTGCAGCAAACCTGCGTACTCATTTATAATGTTATTCTTATGGAGAATAAATAAAATGCTATATAGCACTTATTAATGAATGTATTTTTGTGAAACTTGGTAAGTGGCTCTAGGTAGTAGTGATACCCACATATTTGCATTGGAAATTCGCTGACTACACAGGTTTGCTGCGACGGGTAAATATATATATATATATATATATATATATATCCGTTACCGTGATAACTTTTGAAAGAAACACCCGATTTTGATGAAATTTGGCAAAAATGTGGAGAGTAGCATTTATCACTCTAAGTTCGAAAACCAGATCGATCGCACTATGGGAAGGGGGTTTTATGGGGGTTTACAATTTTCCAAAAAACGGTTTTTTGCACATTTAACCCCAAAATGTTAAAAACACTCAATTTTGGTTATAGCCATTTTATAGAGCTTAAAAAACAAATAATTTAGTATTTTGAATCATTAACCTAGGTTAAGTGGTTGCGGAGAAAATCCAAAAAACGTGTCCCATGTTAATCTTATGGGAAAAATGTTTTTACATTTTTCTCAGACAGTTTTACTAAAAACTTCACATTTATGTTTATTAATGTGTTTAGCTCAAAAAAAAACAAACATTTTGGTGTTTTAATTGTTGTTCTACGTCCAACCGTTGCAGAGATATTCAAAGTGCTAAACACAGTACATTGTCCAATGCTATCCTTATGGAGAAAAAATAAAATTCTATATCTCGATTATTTATGAATGTATATTGATGAAACTTGGTATGTGGATTCAACTAGTTGTGGTATATTGATATTAGCCCAAAAACAAGTTTTTTGTTGATAGTCCCCGTAGCTGCAAACCTGCATACTC
This sequence comes from Allygus modestus, assembly GCA_963675035.1. Classification (NCBI taxonomy): domain Eukaryota; kingdom Metazoa; phylum Arthropoda; class Insecta; order Hemiptera; family Cicadellidae; genus Allygus; species Allygus modestus. The sequence goes on along the minus strand of OY776112.1, from coordinate 230,653,078 downwards.
GGCCCCCATGTTATTCATATGGAGAATAAGTAAAGTTGTATATCTCCCTTAATTATGAACCTACATTAAGAGAACTTCGTATGTAGCTTCACCTGGTTCAGTTGTATTGATAATTGCAAAAAAAACCATTACTTATCTTCCTCGTTGCAGCAAACCTGCGTCCTCAACCCTAATGTTATTCTTATGGAGAATAAATAATCCCCCGTAGCAGCAAACCTGCGTACTTAGCGAATTTCCAATGCATATATATTTATCTTAATACCACATAAAGCTACATACCAAGTTTCATCAATATACATTCATAAATAAACAATTTATGACATTTTAATTATTCTCCATAAGAATAACATGGCGGCAGAGTATGCAGGTTTGCTGAAGCAAGGAACACAAAAAATGGGGGTTTATGCTAATATCAATATGACTCAACTAGGTAAAGTCACATACCAAATTTCATTAATTTATTGTCATAATTAAGGGAGATAACACGTTACTTATTCTCCATAAGAATAACATGGGGCTGAGTGCGCAGGTTTGCTGCTACGGGAGCCTTTGGCAAAAAATTGTTTTTTTGAGCAAATATCAATGGTTCACAACCAGATGAAGCCGTATACCAAGTTTCGTCAGTATATGTTCATAAATAAGCGAGATATAAAATTGTTATTTTCCTCCATAAGAATAACATTAGACAACATACTGTGTTTAGCACTTTCAATATCTCGGTAACCAATTGACGTAAAGAAATGATAAAAATACCAAATTGTGTGTTTTTTAAGCAATGGGAAAAACTAAAATTTAACTATTTCCAAAATTATATGTAAAAAATTCAAAAAACCGATTTTTGGGGTACAAAACCCCCCCAAAATACCCTTTTGGATAGAGCGATCTGGCTGGTTTTCGAACTTTAAGTCATAAATGTTGCTTTACACGTTTATACCAAATTTCATCAAAATCGGATAATTTTTACGAGAGTTATCGTGCTCACGGATACATACATATATATATATATATATATATATATATATATATATATATATATATATATATATATATATATATATATATATATATATATATACAGTTTCGAACGAATGGTGTTTTTGGGGTCTGGGGACCTCAAAACGAAAAGTTATCATGGTCCCGGGCCTAGGTCTTACCATGCCGACTACGGTAATAGCTTGTTCCCTATAGGGGAAATTCGCTAAAATGCTATATATCACTTATTAAGGATGTATTTTTGTGAAACTTGGTAAATAAATAGCTCTATGTAGTAGTGAGTCTCACATATATATGCATTGGAAATTCGCTGAGTACGCAGGTTTGCTGCGACGGGGGTATTGTTGTTGCGGGACTAATTTATGTCTTAAACTTGTGAAATGATGAGACGGGAGTTACAATTAACAATAAAACTTTTATTTGTACATGAAATGAAATTATATCAAAACAAACTAGCAAATTAAACTTAGAGATATCAAGGGGGCAAATCTAGCGTGGGTTCTTCATGAGTGTTCTTCGTGAGAGTGTTAAGTCTATTGTTGAACATATTTTTGAATGTTTACAAAATCTTATAATATAAATGCAATGCCATCTGGTTCCTGTCTTTATCAAACAAATAACGTACTATAACAAAATATTGAATTATTTAAGAGTTATAATGGTAAAATTGATATATACAGAACATACCCCCGCCCGTGAACCACTGTGGGGTTCACTAAATAATAAAATCATTAGTTAAAGGTACATTTAAAACTGAACAAAACAAATATTAATAAAGTGAGATAACAAAATAAGCAAATTGATAGAGATCAAAATAAATAAGTTGGGAGAAAGTTCATTGTTTAGTCTTCATGGGTAATGGGGATACTTTAGTAATGGGACGAATCATTTTTCCTGATTGTGTTTTTATTTCAATAGCTCTTACTAAGCTGTCATTACCTGGGAACGTTTTCACTATCCTACCCATTTTCCACTTCAGAGGAGGTAAGTCTGGATCATGAATAAGGACGAGTTCGCCAATATTTATGTTAGTCTGGGGGTTAAGCCATTTAGATCTTTGCTGGAGAGTATACAGGTATTCCCTGTTCCATCTTTTCCATACATTTTGTGTAAGTGATTGAACCAGTTGCCATCTATTTAAACGATTACTTGGAATATCCTTCCAATCAGCTTGTGGAATTGCGACTAGTGGAGCACCTATGATGAAATGACCAGGTGTCAAGCAGTTCAAATCTGAAGGGTCGTTTGACATTGGCGTTAGGGGACGAGAATTTAAGATAGCTTCTATGCGAGTAGTCAAAGTTATAAATTCCTCTAGGGTTAATATTTGATTCCCTACCACTCTGGTGAGATGGTGTTTGACGCTTTTAACTGCTCGCTCCCATAATCCACCTTGATGGGGAGCCGCTGGTGGTATGAAGTGGAAGCAGATGTTATGTTGCGTAGCAAAATTGTCCAATTCCTTTTTTACCTCAGTCTGCTTTAAGAACTGTTTCATTACCTTACTTAAAGAATGCGAAGCACCAATGTAATTGCTACCACAATCAGAATATATGTTAGCACATAAGCCGCGTCGTGAAACAAACCGGGTGAGTGCAGCAATGAATGCTTCGGTAGAGAGGCTCGTTACCACTTCTACATGGATAGCTTTTGTGGCAAAACAAATAAAAATACACAAATACACTTTCATAACTTGAATTTTTCTCAATGAGTGGGGTTTTACCAGAAATGGTCCAGCGTAGTCTGTTCCACAGTTAAAGAAAGGTCGCACAGCCTGTAACCTTGCTGCAGGAAGATCTCCCAACTTCTGTTGAACCGACCTTGGTTTAGTGTGAAAACATTTCATGCTCTTGAATATTCGCTGTCTTATAATATTTCTTGAGGAAATTATCCAAAACATTTGAGAAATGATGGATTGGAGAAAGACTGGGCCAGCATGCAAATGTTTTAAGTGAAAATTATCAACTATCAAGCTTGTAATGTGACACTTTGCAAGAAGTATGGGGTGTTTAGCAGCGTAAGGTTGGTTGCTGTGGCGAGTACGACCTCCAACCCTTATGAGACCATCTTCATCGACAAAGGGAGAGAGGCGTTGTAAACGCAATGAACAAGGTTTGCCAGATTTTAAAAGCGGTATATCTTGTTGAAAGAGAGATTGCTGTGTTACTTTACAAATTACATTTGTAGCTTTCTTTAGTTCTGATGATGTTATAGGTCCATTTTCTTTAAGTTTTCTCCTACATCCATTAATGAAACGCAATATGTAGCACATTACTCTTTGAAGTTTAGTCCATGACGAAAACTTAGCAAGAAAATCAGGCGCTATAGTAGTTGTTAAAACATGGAGGGGTTCAGATTTTAGTTCAGGCAAATCTGTTTCTTTCAGAGGGTGAAATTGTGGTATAGGCCATAAATCAGACGTCAGAGAAAGCCATTCAGGACCATTCCACCATAAACTGTTGTCTTTCAAGGATAATGGGAGAGTACCTCTACTAGCAATATCGGCTGGATTACAATGAGTCGAGACATGTTTCCAAATGTGAGTGGGTGTCAATTCCTGCATTTCTGTGACCCGATTGGCAACGTAAACTTTTAAGCGGTATGGTACAGTTTGTATCCATGAAAGAACAACGGATGAGTCACACCACACATGAATTTCATTGACTAGGTAGTTCTGTGAGAGTAGAGAATTACAATAGTTTAGAATTTTGGACAAAAGTTGAGCTCCACAAAGCTCAAGTCTGGGAATAGAAATTTTCTTGAGTGGAGCGACCCGCGCTTTAGCAATCAGCAGGTGAACATTTATTTCCCCAAGAGAATTTACACATAGTAAATAAACACAAGCACCATAGCCAGTTTCCGAACCATCACAAAATCCATGTAAACTGATATGAACAGCATCAGCTAGGGAAACATACCGTGGTAAGCTAAGTTCGCTTAGGAGTGGAAGTTGTTTAATGAACTTCTGCCATTTTCCACTTAGATCTGGGGAGACATTTGCATCCCTAATACCCACAAAACTTGTATAAGAGCTTTTACCCAGAGTGTGACTGGAGTCAACCATCCACTAGGATCAAATATTCTGCTAACTGTTCCAAGAATACCTCGCTTAGTGGGGGGAGTGTCAGGAATATTTAATTGATACGAGAAGCTGTCAGAGGTTGGCGACCATTTAATACCTAATACTTTAAAATAGGGTTGATCAGAAGAGTTAAAGTACAGAGGAGTTTCTTTATGAGTGTCTGGAAGCGTTTCCATGAGTTCAGGACAGTTGCTAGTCCACTTCCTAAGTTCAAAACCTCCTTTCAAGAGAAGTTGTTCTACTTCATCTTTTAAGACCAATGCCTGTTCTGTGTTGTTTGCACCTAAAATTAGGTCATCTACATATACCTATTTGTTTAATGCTTCAGCGGCTAGTGGGTAGTTCTTGCCTTCGTCTACCGTGAGCTGGCGAAGAGTCCTTAGAGCTAGATAGGGTGAACAGCTGGATCCGAAAACAACGGTTGTTAAGCGATAAACTGAAAGAGGCATGTCTTTATTATCTCTCTAATACAACATCTGGTAATTCCTATCTTCTTGATGAATCATTATTTGTCGAAACATTTGTTTAATATCACATGAAAAAACTATAGGAGAGAATCTAAACTTCAACAGAATATCATTGAGATCATTATTTAGTTTGGGACCTGTATGTAAAATATCGTTAAGCGAGACGCCTGAGGAGCTGCGAGCACTAGCATCGTACACTACGCAAAGTTTTGTGGTTGAGGATTCTTCTTTGACAACAGCGTGGTGAGGTAAGTAAAATTGTTTACCATCATTCATTGGTGGGGTATTAACTAATTCCATATGTCCTGATAACAAACAGTCATTTATGGTTTTAGTATATTCAGCTTTTATCTCAGGCTGATTTTGGAGTTTACTTTCAAGAGAGAAAAACCTATTCCTAGCACAAGTGGATGAGTCACCAAGAGGAGGGTGATTTTCTTTGATGGGTACCCTAACTGAATAACGTCCTTCAGAATTTCTAGAAAAGGTGTTGAGGAAGTGATTTTCACAGATTTCTTCTTCTGATGAGACATGGTGTTTTTGTGGGGATTCCTCTAGAGTCCAAAATTTCTGCAGCGAATTATGTAAGTCGATATCTTGGGTACTCAGCAAAGAAACTATACCATTGTAGTAATGGTCTGGGTTATATGGAGCTACAGAAGAAAGAGTTGGGGCAGAGCCTATGATAAGGTATCCAAAAACAGAATTCATGGCGGCAGGGAGGTCTTTATTTACTATGATGCGGTCTCCTGTGACCACTTTAGAGAATAGATCAGCACCTATAAGTATATCTACCTTACTAGGGACATGAAATGTTGGATCAGCTAGGACAACATTTTTAAAGTAGTCTTTTATGTTAGCTGGCACTTCTGAATGTGGAAGATTGGATGTAATTTTGTCCAATATTACAACCATGTGGTCGTTAGCGACGTTTTCCCCGCTAAGTGATGAGATATCCACCTTTGACAAACCTTTAGACTTAACTTCCACTGAGGATAATCCATCTATTTTAGAATTACTGGAGAAGGTTCCCTTCAGCATAAGCAGATTAGCAACATTTTCTGTTAAGCAGCTTATCATGGATGCGGAATCAATTACAGCTCGGGCTATTACTGTGTTACCATTCGGGGTTTTCATACTAAAGCAGTGGCTAGCAAGATAGTAGTGTGAGGATTTGAGGAAACAGCTACAAAGGGAGTATCGTGGTGATCAGTATCTACCGAAGTGTTACTTCTTTGGGGGCTCTGAACATTGGTTTTAAACTTTGAGTTGAGCTTATCATGGTTACTGGATTGGTGCAACAGTGAATGATGTTTCCCTTTGCAATGAAAACATGTATGATTTAACTTACAGTCTTTAACAGAGTGGGAAATTCCAAAACAGTTCAAACAGAGGTGGCTTTTCCTTACAAAACTGTACCTATCCTGGACAGACAAATTTTTAAAATCTGTGCAGTGATAAATGTTGTGGTCACCTTTACTACAAAATATGCATGTGGCTTTCTGGTCACGAGAGGATAACAATACTGTACGAGTTTGGTTCGAAGAGAATTTATGTAGGCCTGTCTGAGTGGGTTTGAGGTTAGGCCTACTATTAGCATGGGTGTGACTTACATTACTTTGACTAACCTTGTGAAACTGAGAGTTTGAAAAGTTTGCTGCTTCTAAACAGACACATTCATTCTCTAGAAATATTATTACTTCATCTACAGTGGGTATATTTTGAGAATTCACTCGAGAACTTTCAAACTTTTTGCGCATGTCTGGCTGTAACTTCCTTAATAACATGGCTGAGAGCAAGATATTGTCTTTGGCAATATCATGATTTAATGCAAGGAGAGCTTGGGCATTTTCATTATATTGAGATATAAATGATCTAATGTTCTTAAGAGAGATGTCAGGCATGTGGGGCAAGTCCATTATGTTATTGAGATGGATGCTGATAATTTTCCTACTATTTTGGTACCTTTTTTGTAAAAGATCCCAGGCAACATCATAGTTTTCAGCAGTAATGGGCAAATTCTTAACCAAGTTAAAGGGTTCACCTTGCAGTGTAGATAGTAGGTATTGAAAGCGTTCAACTTTTGAAATATTTTCATTTTCATGTACTGAGACTTGAAATAGGCTAACATATGACAACCATTGTTCTGGCGAACCATTGAAGGTTTTGAGGGAGAGAGGAGGTAGTTTTAAAGAATGATTATCTTTACTTGTTGAAGGGGTACTTTCTAATGAGCTACTGGATTGTAGGCCTACTTGTCCATTGGATTGTGTGTCACCTAAGTATTTGTTTAAGCTAGACCTAATTTGGGTTTTGAGATCTTGCGCTAAATGCTTCTTAATTAATGTTTGTATGCCTACATACAAATCAGAGATAGTGTCCTGTAACTCAAAAAGGTTGTCTTCATCATAATCTTCGGGTAGGGTTTCACTTTGGAAAAGCTTATCAAGGGACTTTTCAAATTCTGTGTACTTTTTCTGGGTTTCAGAACTAAACAATTTTAACTTATTTATTTGCTCAGGGGATAAAGTGTTACTATCAGATACAGAATCTAATGCTTCTATATTAGTTTTGATTTTACCTAAACGGTTTGAGATTGACTTAAATTGCCTAGACAAGGTTGCAAACTTCATGATTTATAGGTTTGAGATTAATAGGGTACACAAAAATAGGCTAGTGAATAACTAAAAGACATTATCTACTTATAGTAGTTCCATACAAGTTTAACAAACTTTCATAGACATTACTTTCGTGTTTTGTTAAATATTTTAACAGTACTAAATAGAGTTGTAGTGATTGAGGTTATGTTTATTCAGACTGGTGTGAGTGAGACGTCTGCTTAAATTCCCAGGTTACTTTTTTTAACGTCACAGATGGCATTGTTACAATAGCGCTACCAACAGCAATCCTGTGAATTACATAAACATATGTTTGTAACTATTTTAAATTATTAAACAATAATATTAAATTTCTTTAGAATAATAAATAAGGTAATAATTAAAATGTCTTTTTGAGTTTCAAACAATTTTGATGTCTTCAAACTTCCAATGCATATTGGTGAAAAACTGCGTCCATTTTACCTCGTGTGTGGAGCGTAGACTGTAACCAAAAGAGCTTCATTCTTGATCTGCGACTCGAAGGACCATGTTGTTGCGGGACTAATTTATGTCTTAAACTTGCAAAATGATGAGACGGGAGTTAAAATTAACAATAAAACTTTTATTTGTACATGAAATGAAATTATATCAAAACAAACTAGCGAATTAAACTTAGAGATATCAAGGGGGCAAATCTAGCGTGGGTTCTTCATGAGTGTTCTTCGTGAGAGTGTTAAGTCTATTGTTGAACATATTTTTGAATGTTTACAAAATCTTATAATATAAATGCAATGCCATCTGGTTCCTGTCTTTATCAAACAAATAACGTACTATAACAAAATATTGAATTATTTAAGAGTTATAATGGTAAAATTGATATATACAGAACAGGTATTGTATTTTTTTTAAGTTTTAGCGAATTTCCCCTATAGGGAAGAAGCTATTACCGTAGGTCTCGTGGTAAGACTTAAGCCCGAGACCATGATAACTTTTTGTTTTGAGGTCCCCAGATGCCAAAAACACTATTCGTTCAAATTTATATTTATGTATATATATATATATATGTGTGTGTGTGTGTGTGTGTCTGTTAACACGATAACTTGAGTAAAAAACGTCTGATTTTGATGAAATTTGGCTCAAATGTGTAAAATGACATTCATGACTTTAAGTTTGAAAACCAGAAAAATCGGACCATGGGAAGGGGGGTTTATGGGGGTTTTAAACTGTCCAAAAATAAGTTTTTACATTTTTCACTCAAAAATTTTTTAAAAAACTTAATTTTGGTTTTGACCATGGTATAGAGCTTAAAAAAACAAATAATATAGTATTTTAAATTATTAACCTAGGTTAAGTGGTTGCGGAGAAAATCAAAAAAACCTACTCATAAAATCTCCCATGTTAATCTTATGGGAAAAATGTTTTTGGCTTTTCCTCAGTTTATTAGCGAATTTCCCCTATAGGGAAGAAGCTATTACCGTAGGTCTCATGGTAAGACTTAAGCCCGAGACCATGATAACTTTTCATTTTGAGGTCCCCAGATGCCAAAAACACCATTCGTTCAAATTTTTATATATGTATTTATATAAATAAATAAATAAATATATATATATATATATATATATATATATATATATATATATGTGTCCGTAAGCACGATAACTCTCGTAAAAAAGGTCCGATCTTAATGAAATTTGGTAATAATGTGTAAAGTACCATTTATTTGAACGAGTTCGAAAACCAGATGAATCGCACCATCCGAAGGGGGGTTTTTGGGGGGTTTTGTACCCCAAAAATGTGTTTTTTGGGGTTTTCACATTTAATTTTAATTTAAATCAAATTTTAACTTATACCATTGAATTCAGCTTAAAAAAACAAACAATTTGGTATTTTGATCATTGTTCTACGTCAATTGGTTACCGAGATATTGAAAGTGCTAAACACAGTACGTTGTCTAATGTTATTCTTATGGAGAAAAAGAAAAATTGTATATCTCGCTTATTTATGAACATAAACTGGCGAAATTTGGTATATGGCTTGATCTGGTTATGGTTTATTGTTGTTTGCACAAAAAACAATTTTTCGCCTATGGCTCCTGTAGCAGCAAACCTAGGTACTTGGTCCCCATGTTATTCTTATGGAAAATACTTAAAATGTTATATATTGCTTATTTATGAATGTATATGGATGAAACTTGGTATGTGACTTCACTAAGATGAGTTCTATTGATATTTGCATAAAAACCCATTATTTTGTGTGCCTTGTTGCAGCAAACCTGCGTACTCATCCCCAATGTTATTCTTATGGAGGATAATTAATATTTTAAATATTGCTTGTTTGTGAATACATTTCTTATGAATCCTGTTAAGTGTTATAATGTGTTATGTTATATATTCATTGAAAATTCGCTGAGTATGCAGGTTTGCTGCGACGGGGGTATTTTAATGTAAACTTCACATTTGCTTTTACCAATCTGTTCATTTCCACAAAACAATCATTTTGGTGTTTAAATTTTGATTCTACGCCCAACCGTTGCAGAGATATTCAAAGTGCAGAGATATTCAAAGTTACAGTGGAGAATAAATAAAATTTGATATCTCGATTATTTATGAGTGTATGTTGATGAAATTTGGTATGTGGCTTCACGTAGTACTATATTAGTATAGTATAGTATATTGATATTTGCACAACAAATTGATTTTTTGTTGATTATTCCTGTAGCAGCAAACCTGCGTACTCAGCCCCATATTATTCTTGTGGAGAATAAGTAAAGTGTAATGACTCCCTTAATTATGAACATAAATTAATAAAACTTGGTATGTAGCTTCACTTGGTTGAGTTATATTGATAATTATATAAAAACCCATTTTTTTGTTCCTTGTTGCAGCAAACCTGCTTCCTCAGCCCCCATGTTATTCTTATGGATAAAAACCAATTGTTTGTTTTCCTTGTTTTAGCAAACCTACGTACTCATTACCAATGTTATTCTTAAGGAGAATAATTAAAATCGCTTATATGTGAATATATTTTTATGAAACTTGGTATGCGGCTTTATGTGGTATTAACCCATTGGCGTAGACATACGAGCTGGTCTCATTCCTTACTTTTAATTTTTTAAACCTCTGAATTGGAATAGAAATTTGTGTTTTTAAATGGATTAATGGTTTATTTTCATTAAAATACTGTTTTCATTCAGTTTTTAGAGTCAAATTGGCACACACACAGTAGACATAAGTAAAAAGTAGCAAAATCAGTATTGACCATGTGCAACTCACAATAAATTAATCGATCCCGTCAACTTCCAAGCAAGCCTGCCACCGTTTGTTTTACTTGGGCCCTCCCACCAATGTTGCCACAGACCGGTTAACTCATTGTGAGTTGCACGACTGGTCAGTTTTGGTCGTGTGCGGCAATCGAACCCACGAACATCGTATCCACACCTGGCCAAGGTGTTTCCACGACGCAGCCAACTCAGCTAACACGACCAAGGGCCTAGCGGCGATATTAAGGTTTTTCAGTCAGTCCGCGCCCCTAGCGGATAGAACCGTAGTCGCCCACGGTCATTAGTTACATATTTTGCTACTAGAGTGCAGCATCAATCAAATCCCGTTATATGCTATTGCGAATAGAATAAAATTACTACCTTATTGGGTTAAGACATATATTATGCATTGGAAATTCGCTGAGTACGAAGGTTTGCTGCGACGGGGGTATTATGAGTATATGGTAAAGTTGTGTAAAGGTGCATGTATAACAGAGAAGCAGTATAGAGCAGTATTTAAGAAGCTTTTGATCATTACCAAACTCATTTGCCTGGCCGATGTGTTTGAATTGTTAGGGACACGAATGATAACAACAACTACTGAATCAAATTGGTTATCTGTAAACTACTAACCAAACCTACAACAGCCAAGGGTGGTTATTATCCTGAATTAACAATACATAAGAATATTCATTACTAGTGGCTTGAAGGGGCCATAGCCCCTAACCTTGCTTCAATATTCTGCCTCGTCCAATTTCTTGTATTCTTTACATACTAAAGAGGAACACCTGTCAGTTCGTAAACAAAGTATATACGTACTCAAATGTTTTAATGTAAACAAAGCAGGTATTTTTAAATCCCCATGCTTTTCTTAAGGGACATATTTTACATTATCGCTTGTTTGCTGATAACTTTTGAGAAATACCGTTATTTTTACTGAGTCCCTGGGAACAAGACCTTTAATTGGACCCGTCATCGTGCAATTTGCCAAACTCCCACAATTTTGACTTAAAAATATCGCTTACAGAGTTATATAAAGACTAGTGGCTTGAAGGGGCCATAGCCCCTAACCGTACTCCAATACTTTGCTTAATCTGATTTGAACACATGTCAGTTCGTAAATAAAGTAGATACTTAATCACACGTTTTATTGTAAACAAAGCAGACCCCATGCTTTTGTTATGGGGGATGTTTTATGTTATTTCTCGTTTGCTGGTAACTTTATGGAATACTGCTATTTTCCCCGAGTCCCTGGGATCGAGACCTTTAATTTGAGCCGTCTCCCATCATCCTGCACTTTGCCAAACTCCCACAATTTTGACGTAAAAATTTTGCTTACAGAATTATATATAAAGAAAGATTCGTAGGAAAACTTACCATTACTCAACCAACACGAATCAAGCACTGTGACTAATCTCAAAACAACCCAAACAACGAAGTAATGGACTACTGAAGTTACTGATTGAAAAAATGCAGCATTTAAGTCGACAATGATTAGGATCAATAATATTTCTAATTGGAATTTGACAACTAAACTAAATCTTTTTTCATTTTAGATCTGGGAAAATCAGCTTAATTACACCTCTCATATTTTGGTTTTATGTTGCACATCATTAACTTTGCTTTTAACGATGTACTAACTGCAAAAAAACTAACTACTAACTGCCATTCTATTTATCTTTTTACTATAGGGATGTAGAAATTACGTTTGAAAACCGTGTGCATTGTTTAAAGTTCATAAATGGTGGAGGTTTTCACGTGTTGCTGAATTTAGTAAAATTATTAATTTCTAAAAGCTTACCCAATAAACCTCTGCATTCAAAATCTTTAAAAGTCAGCTCTTCTCAAGTCAGAAAATCACATTCACCTACCTTGCATTTTTCCAGGCTGTAACGTTTATATTCAAGTCACTGGGTATAAAGTGTGTCCCGTACATCTCTCAAGTGATGCCCAGTTTCCTTAACGTCATCCGAACTGCTGACGTCAACTTTCGAGAGTTCCTGTTCCAACAGTTGGCTGTGCTCATTGCCATCGTCAAGCAACACATCAGGAACTATCTGGATGATATATTTCAGCTTATTAAGGTAAATACAGAACATTCTCAGAATTATTTGTGTATCGATTTAAATAGCATGTGCTCCAATATTTGAAGCTTAAATTTTAGGCGTACTATTTAGCTAGTTGTATATTTATTTAACCGACATTGACAGGTACAAGGGTTACTGCCTGCACATATGCACTAGCAGATTACCCACCATCATATAGGGTTATAAATATCGTTTTCAGTTCTCAAAGCTCTACTATAAAAGTTATAAGAACAATTTAATAGAATTTATGAAGATAATTTCATATAAATGGGAAAATGACAGGGCTGTGAACACACTCGTTACTAGATAGACATTTTTTTTACTTTCATAAATGGTTAAAGTAGAACAAATTATTGTTTAAAAATGCAGATAAATAACTTATGAACAAATATTTCAACTTATTTATGCTAAAAAAATATGGCATGTTTTTATATGTGTAGGATGACTATCGTTGGTAATCTAAATTAGGCCTAGATATGAGGAAGGGTAGTAAGATGTCATCTTCTAAATTCCTTTTAAAAAGGTGCCTCCTTCAGCTCTCTTTTAAGTGATAGGACATTTGCATTTAAAAGCCAAGGTAGTTTGATACTAGTAAATATACTAAACTTGAATAAGCGACCTTTTTCAGAAATTGTGAAAGTTATATGCGACAGTTAGTGTGAGTTAAGACATTTATAGTTGAGGCCCTGCCACAACTTTGTGTTCACTGCTCCAAACAAAACTATTGGAAACAGTTTTACTTACATTGTTTCTTGTATATACTTTGTACAAGTTCAGTAAGAAAGTCGCTTATTCAACCAACCATAGTAGGGTAATGCTATATCGAAAAAGAGTTTGAGTTGCCATCCAAGTAGTTTTTTTTATTTCCATTATGAGAGTTGCCATTGAAGTAGGTTTTTAATTTCCATAATTAACATATATTTATGCCTTTCAAGTATGTTTAGATGTATTCCTAATAGAAAACTATGATAGTGTAATTTTTTAAATGCCATGTTTGGACAGATACAATGTTTACAAAAACAGCTGTTCCATCAAAACATTATCTGTTTATTAATTAAAAGCAGAAAATGATAAACACATGTTCCCATATGGAATAACATGTAAACTTTAAAAGCCAAAGGGGCAGAGCCCTTCTCATTTTCCGGGGTAAAAAGTATCCTATGTGTTAATCCAGGCTATAAACTATCCGTGCGCAAAATTTCATTTAAATCCTTTCAGCCGTTCTTAAGCTATAAAATTTGTAACTAACACCACTTTGTTTTATATATTAAGATATTTATTTATTTCCCTCGTTGATATTTTCGGCCACAAATCAAAGACTTACCTTTTTAATAGGGGTGTGTGAGTACTCGAAACTTCGAGATTCGGCCGAGTATTACTTCAGTTGAGTATAACTCAGACTCGACTTGGAAGTTTTGAAAACTACTCGAAAGTTCGAGCGAGTATTTCCCGCCAATTTCCGGACGATCGCTAACGATTACGACCGGCCAAAACGCGTAGTAACGGCCACAAAAGGCAATTGCATCACGTAAAATCGCCCGAAAATGACGACCGCAAACGATTGCAACTGGCCAAAACGCGTAGTAACGGCCGCAAAAGGCGATCACATCACGTAAAATCGGTCGAAAATGACGACCGCGAACGATTGTGACCGGCCAAAACGCGTAGTAAAACGGCCGCAAAAGGCGATAGCATCACATAAAATCGGCCGAAAATGACGATCGGACCGCGTTATTTCGGCCGTAACTAACGATTTCGTCATTTAATATTGATTATAAGTATATTGATTATAAGCGAGGTATGGACCAGGTGAAATTGGCCAAATGATAACTGGGCCCTGTTTCATCGGCCGGAAACGAATGTCAGAACATGTTTTGTTTGTCAATACGTAATCCAGTTTGATTGTGCTGGCCAAAACTTTGTATTGCTACTCATGTATTAGTTAGAAACCATGTTTAGATGATCAAATCTAGGGTGGTATCCAAATCCCATTACACTATTTTAATCTACCAACTGATGGCAAATACTCGCTCAAAAATACTCGAAACTCAAAAATAATTGGCACTACTCAACTTGATTAAAAAAATCACTACTCGCACACCCCTACTTTTTAATGACACGTCATTTCAGATTTTATTCGACATTCAGCTCTTTTTGTGTTGGAAATCGCCTCTGACTCTGCTCAAATTAAAATATCCCGGTTGTTGACAGGAGTTCTGGACCACCCACAGCCCCATCCAGAGCACTCTGATCCTGCTGGTGGAGCACATCGCGGTGGCTCTGGGGGCGGAGTTCAAGATATACCTGCCGCAATTGATGCCTCAGATACTTAGGGTGCTCACCCACGACACCAGCAAGGACCGGACGGTCACTGTGAAGGTAAACCAACCTGGAGTGGCTATTAACTGGGAAATATGGTCAACTCTGATCATTTTAAGATTTTATAGGAAAATTAAGGAAAGTTCAAGGTATCTTTTAATTGCTGCTGTTCTTTCATTGTGATGATGACCAGTGGGACTAACAATTGATTGCTTTGAACCATATTTATATTTACAATCTTTTACACAAGGATGTTATGTACTGTTGTATTTGATAGTATTTTCGACACATTTTTTAATTCTGTTAAATTATTGCAAAATATAATATAATACCAAAAACAGGTACAATTAGCTTACCTAAAATGTGTGTAAGTCATCATAGAAACATGAAACACTAATTAAGAAAACAAATTTAAGTTCATTGGAAAATGTACAAGAGAAATATTTCTGTCAGTTACCTTCAAGGTAATCCATTTGTATCCTTATTACCTTTGAAATCCTAACCGATAGTGTGCTTTAACCAAACACGGTACTGGTATATACTAACTGAGATAGTGAGATACTGTATAAATATTTGTCTTGACTGTCCAGAATCTGTAGTAAGTGTATTTTATTTGTGAGTACCGCATAAAGAATGTGGAATTTGGAATAGTAAGTGAAATATCAAACTGAAACTATTAAGAACGATGTGTAACATCTGTGTACTCTGCTCAACTAGATGCAAGGATCCCTGTTACACACCTCCATGTTTCAGCTGCTAATGGCCCTGCAGAAGTTCGGCAGCAACCTAGACGAGTACCTGCACCTGGTGCTGCCCCCGGTGGTCAAACTGTTCGACGCCACGGATTGTCCGCTGGTGGTGAGCAGAGTGGCCATGGAGACTATAGACCAGCTGTCTGACACACTAGACTTCACCGACTTTGCCTCTCGGATCATTCACCCTCTGGTGGGTACACGAGTGAAGTTGAGATTAATAGTGTTCCGAAATTGTGGGTGTTACTACTCCAGATAGTTTATATACATTATTATTATTTGTTACAGTTATGTTATGTTTGGTTGAAGGGATCTGAAGATTCAGAGGCCCCCATGTCAATCAAAGCTTATTGTGTGCCCTTTGTTACTTATATAAACCAATACCCATACCCTTTACAAGATTCATCATTTCCTTCCCAATATTATTGTCCTATTTATCACCTGATTTCTTACAACCAAACAGAGCCCTTCTCCTTGTCTCAAGACTTTCGCAGGCCAGTATGATGTGCTTAACAGTCTCCTCAGAGTGATAGCTATGTTTGCAATTATTTGGTTGGGTAAGATGTTAAAAAAACCTTAAGTATGTATGGTTAAAAAGATGTCCTTAATTTTTTTAAAAATATTATTCCTCTAGGAGTGTTTGGTAGCGAGGCTTTCGCTTGGAGAAAGAGTCCTTGTTCATTGGTCTTATTTGAATTTTTCATCAAAGCACTTGTATGTAGCCAAAGTCTAGAAAAAGCTGGTCTATTTAGTAAGCCCTCTCATTCGCCAAAGTCTTGATGATGGATAAATACTTGATACTAGAGATGTGCGAGTACTCGAAATTTCGAGTTCGGCACTGAAACTCGAGGTTTTACTGAAACTCAAAAGTTTCGAGCGAGTTTACTCCCGCCGTTTACCCGCGCTACCAAGGGTATTCCGCAGCAGCGCGTCGTCTGTAAATTCAAGTTGAGTGTGAACGCATTTGAGATGTTAAAAGTTGTGATGTGGATTTTAATGTTTTATTATTAAATAAGTAAGTTGTGGCTTATAAATTTGTGTTACTCTTTAGACCAAAATGGAGGATTTACCAGGACCTTTAGATTTAGTTGCATGAACACTGTCTGTATAGTCCACTTTTAGGTTAACCTAACCTTGTATTTTTAAAAAGTAAAATATCAAAAACATATTTATAATGCAATCTAATCAGTAAGCATAAGAAGTTTGTGCTTGTTTTTTGTTCCATAATCATTGAAATTGAGGCAATCCATTAATTTTAGGCTCAACTGTCCTTTGGCATTGAGCTGTTTTAAAGATAAGTTATTTGTTTTGGCCTTGGTTAAGTTTCATTAATGATTTTTTAAATAATTTGTAATATTTTAAAACTCTATTTAAGACATGGCTTCAATTTCATCAATTGCTTTGCCAGGCACTTTTAAACATATCTTCATGTTGTTACTAACTGATTGTTCTTATTAGGACTATTAGTGTTAAAATTAATGCTAAAATATGTTAGTAAATACATATCATGTGGTAAGTAAGTAGGCATGGTGTTTTACCATGTAATAGGCCTTTTAAATATTAAAATAAAGTTTATTTTAACGTATAGGACTAAATGTAATTTTATTTTCTCCATTCGTAGAAAGATGTAGCTTAGGCCTGAACATAACATTCAAAACAAGGGATAAATAAAAAGGAGGAAATAAAATAAATTACCCCCGACGCAGCAAACCTGCATACTCAGCGAATTTCCAATAGAGATATAACTGGCTTAATACTACATAAAGCCACTTACCAAGTTTCATAAAAATATATTCACAAATAAGCAATATATACAATTTTAATTATTCTCCATAAGAATAACATTGGGGCTGAGTACACAGTTTACTGCATCAAGGAACACAAAAAATGGGGTTATTATGCTAATATCAATATAACTCATGGAGGTGAAGTCATATACCAGTTTTTATTCATTTATGTTCATAATTAAGGGAGACATAGCATTTAATTATTATCCATAAGAATAACATGGGGCTGAGTACGCAGGTTTGCTGCTACGGGAGCCTTTAGCAAAAAATTGTTTTTTTGAGAAAATATCAATGGACCACAACCATATGAAGCCATATACCAAGTTTCGTCAGTATACGTTCATAAATAAGCGAGATATAATTTTTTCTTTTCCTCCATAAGAATAACATTAGACAACATACTGTGTTTAGCACTTCCAATATTTCGGTAACCAATTGATGTAGAGGAATGATCAAAATACCAAATTGTGTGTTTTTAAGCTGGATCATGTGGTAAAAACTAAATTTGACTATTTCCAAAATTATATGTAAAAAATTCAAAAAACCCATTTTTGGGGTACAAAACGCCCCCAAAACACCCCTTCGGATAGAGCTATCTAGCTGGTTTTCGAACTTTAAGTCATAAATGTTGCTTTATACGTTTATACCAAATTTCATCAAAATCGGATGATTTTTACTAGAGTTATCGTGCTCACGGACACACACACACACACACACACACACACACACACACACACACACACACACACACACACACATACATATATATATATATATATATATATATATACAGTTTTGAATGAATGGTGTTTTTGGGGTCTGGGGACCTCAAAACGAAAAGTTAGCATGGTCCCGGGCCTCGGTCTTACCATGCCGACTACGGTAATAGCTTCTTCCCTATAGGGGAAATTCGCTAAAACTGAGATTATTTTGTAATGAAACTGTTAATTAATACCATAAAGGCTTTAACAAACTTAATACCAAAAGATTAATAGTATTTTATCTTCATGGAAAAATGTTATGCAGTTACTTTGGTATGATTTATTTTCAGATAAATATACTTACCTTTTTCTAATGAAGCAGGAATCCATTTATTTTATTTACTATTTTTATATTCAGGTCATAGTGACTAGAAAAGTATATTTTAATAACAACATTTATAAATTGAACCCTATTCACTGTTTTGATCCAATTCAACTCTACCCATGTTGTTTTTAGCGAATTTCCCCTATAGGGAAGAAGCTATTACCGTAGTCGGCATGGTAAGACCTAGGCCCGGTACCATGATAACTTTTCGTTTTGAGGTCCCCAGACCCCAAAAACACCATTCGTTCGAAACTGTATATATATATATATATCTATATATATATATATATATCTATATATATATATATATCTATATATATATATATATATATGTGTCCGTGAGCACGATAACTCTCGTAAAAATGATCCGATTTTGATGAAATTTTGTATAAGCGTGTAAAGCAACATTTATGACTTTAAGTTCGAAAACCAGCCAGATCGCTCTACCCGAAGGGGTATTTTGGGGGGGTTTTGTACCCCAAAAATGGGTTTTTTTAATTTTTCACATATAATTTTTGAAAAATTCAAATTTTAGTTTTCACCATTGGATTCAGCTTAAAAAAACACACAATTTGGTATTTTGATCATTTCTCTACGGCAATTGGTTACCGAGATATTGAAAGTGCTAAACACAGTACGTTGTCTTATGTTATTCTTATGGAGGAAAAGAAAAATTTTATATCTCGCTTATTTATGAACGTATACTGACGAAACTTGGTATATGGCTTCATCTGGTTGTGGTCTATTGATATTTGCTCAAAAAAACAATTTTTGCCAAAGGCTCCCGTAGCAGCAAACCTGCGTACTCAGCCCCATGTTATTCTTATGGAGAATAAGTAACGTGTTATCTCCCTTAATTATGAAAATAAATTAATGAAATTTGGTATGTGGCTTTACCTACATGAGTTATATTGATATTTGTATAAAACCCCATTTTTTGTGTTCCTTGCTTCAGCAAACCTGCATACTCAGCCGCCATGTTATTCTTATGGAGAATAATTAAAATGTCATAAATCGTTTATTTATGAATGCATATTGATGAAACTTGGTATGTAGCTTTATGTGGCATTAAGATAAATATATATGCATTGGAAATTCGCTAAGTACGCAGGTTTGCTGCTACGGGGGTATTTTTTTTGTATACTCGACTCGAACTCGAGATTCAAATCTTTTGCCATTTACTCGACTCGAATTAAAAAACCTGTACTCGCACATCTCTACTTGATACTCATTCGCTTTTAGCGAATTTCCCCTATAGGGAAGAAGCTATTACCGTAGGTCTCTTGGTAAGACTTAAGCCCGAGACCATGATAACTTTTCATTTTGAGGTCCCCAGATGCCAAAAACACCATTCGTTCAAATTTTAGCGAATTTCCCCTATAGGGAAGAAGCTATTACCGTAGGTCTCATGGTAAGACTTAAGCCCGAGACCATGATAACTTTTCATTTCGAGGTCCCCTGATGCCAAAAACACCATTCGTTCAAATTTTAGCGAATTCCCCCTATAGGGAAGAAGCTAAGAAGCTATTACCTTAGTCGGCATGGTAAGACCTAGGCCCGGGACCATGATAACTTTTCGTTTTGAGGTCCCCAGACCCCAAAAACACCATTAGTTCAAAACGGTATATATATATATATATATATATATATATATATATATATATATATATATATATATATATATATATATGTATGTGTGTGTCCGTCCGTGAGCACGATAAATCTCGTAAAAATTATCCGATTTTGATGAAATTTGGTATAAATGTGTAAAGCAACATTTATGACTTTAAGTTCGAAAACCAGCCAGATCGCTCCATCCAAAGGGGTATTTTGGGGGGGTTTTGTACCCCAAAAATGGGTTTTTCGAATTTTGTACATATAATTTTGGAAATAGTCAAATTTTATTTTTTCCATTGGATTCAGCTTAAAAAAACACACAATTTGGTATTTTGATCATTTCTCTACGTCAATTGGTTACCGAGATATTGAAAGTGCTAAACACAGTACGTTGTCTTATGTTATTCTTATGGAGGAAAAGAAAAATTTTATATCTCGCTTATTTATGAACGTATACTGACGAAACTTGGTATATGGCTTCATCTGGTTGTGGTCTATTGCTATTTGCTCAAAAAAACAATTTTTGCCAAAGGCTCCCGTAGCAGCAAACCTGCGTACTCAGCCCCATGTTATTCTTATGGAGAATAAGTAACGTGTTATCTCCCTTAATTATGAAAATAAATTAATGAAATTTGGTATGTGGCTTTACCTACATGAGTTATATTGATATTTGTATAAAACCCCATTTTTTGTGTTCCTTGCTTCAGCAAACCTGCATACTCAGCCGCCATGTTATTCTTATGGAGAATAATTAAAATGTCATAAATCGTTTATTTATGAATGCATATTGATGAAACTTGGTATGTAGCTTTATGTGGCATTAAGATAAATATATATGCATTGGAAATTCGCTAAGTACGCAGGTTTGCTGCTACGGGGGTATTTTTTTTGTATACTCGACTCGAACTCGAGATTCAAATCTTTTGCCATTTACTCGACTCGAATTAAAAAACCTGTACTCGCACATCTCTACTTGATACTCATTCGCTTTTAGCGAATTTCCCCTATAGGGAAGAAGCTATTACCGTAGGTCTCTTGGTAAGACTTAAGCCCGAGACCATGATAACTTTTCATTTTGAGGTCCCCAGATGCCAAAAACACCATTCGTTCAAATTTTAGCGAATTTCCCCTATAGGGAAGAAGCTATTACCGTAGGTCTCATGGTAAGACTTAAGCCCGAGACCATGATAACTTTTCATTTCGAGGTCCCCTGATGCCAAAAACACCATTCGTTCAAATTTTAGCGAATTCCCCCTATAGGGAAGAAGCTAAGAAGCTATTACCTTAGTCGGCATGGTAAGACCTAGGCCCGGGACCATGATAACTTTTCGTTTTGAGGTCCCCAGACCCCAAAAACACCACTCGTTCGAAACGGTATATATATGTATGTGTGTGCGTGTCCGTGAGCACGATAAATCTCGTAAAAATTATCCGATTTTGATGAAATTTGGTATAAATGTGTAAAGCAACATTTATGACTTTAAGTTCGAAAACCAGCCAGATCGCTCCATCCAAAGGGGTATTTTGGGGGGGTTTTGTACCCCAAAAATGGGTTTTTCCAATTTTGTACATATAATTTTGGAAATAGTCAAATTTTATTTTATGCGTACTCAGCCCCATGTTATTCTTATGGAGAATAAGTAACGTGTTATCTCCCTTAATTATGAAAATAAATTAATGAAATTTGGTATGTGGCTTTACCTACATGAGTTATACTGATATTTGTATAAAACCCCATTTTTTGTGTTCCTTGCTTCAGCAAACCTGCATACTCAGCCGCCATGTTATTCTTATGGGGAATAATTAAAATGTCATAAATCGTTTGTTTATGAATGTATATTGATGAAATTTGGTATGTGGCTTTATGTGGTATTAAGATACATATATATGCATTGGAAATTTGCTGAGTACGCAGGTTTGCTGCTACGGGGTATTTATATATATATATATATATATATATATATATATGTGTGTCCGTAAGCACGATAACTCTCGTAAAAAAGGTCCGATCTTAATGAAATTTGGTACAAATGTGTAAAGTACCATTTATTTGAACGAGTTCGAAAACCAGATGAATCGCACCATCCGAAGAGGTGTTTTTGGGGGGTTTTGTACCCCAAAAATGTGTTTTTTGGGGTTTTCACATGTAATTTTAATTTAAATCAAATTTTAATTTACACCATTGAATTCAGCTTAAAAAAAAAAAAACAATTTGATATTTTGATCATTGCTCTACGTCAATTGGTTACCGAGATATTGAAAGTACTAAACACAGTACGTTGGCTAATGTTATTCTTATGGAGAAAAAGAAAAATTGTATATCTCGATTATTTATGAACATAAACTGACAAAATTTGGTATATGACTTCATCTGGTTGTGGTTTATTGTTGTTTGCACAAAAAAAAAAATTCGCCTATGGTTCCCATTGCAGCAAACCTAGGTACTCGGTCCCCATGTTATTCTTATAGAAAATAATTAAAATGTTATGTATCGCTTATTTATGAATGTATATGGATGAAACTTGGTATGTGACTTCACTTAGATGAGTTCTATTGATATTTGCATAAAAACCCATTATTTTGTATTCCTTGTTGCAGCAAACCTGCGTAATCATCCTCAATGTTGTTCTTATGGAGAATAATTAATATTTTAAATATCGCTTGTTTGTGAATATATTTCTTATGAATTATGTTAAGTGGCTTAATGTGTTACGTTACATATTCACCGGAAATTCGCTGAGTATGCAGGTTTGCTGTGACGGAGGTATTTATATATCTACATATATATATATATATATATATATATATATATATATATATATATATATATATATATGTCCGTAAGCACGATAACTCTCGTAAAAAAGGTCCGATCTTAATGAAATTTGGTACAAATGTGTAAAGTACCATTTATTTGAACGAGTTCAAAAACCAGATGAATCGCACTATCCGAAGGGGGGTTTTGGGGGGGGTTTGTACCCCAAAAATGTGTTTTTTGGGGTTTTCACATGTAATTTTAATTTTAATCAAATTTTAATTCATACCATTGAATTCAGTTTAAAAAAACTAACAATTTGGTATTTTGATCATTGCTCTACGTTAATTGGTTACCGAGATATTGAAAGTGCTAAACACAGTACGTTGTCTAATGTTATTCTTATGGAGAAAATGAAAAATTGTCTATCTCGCTTATTTATGAACATAAACTGGCGAAATTGGTATATGGCTCGATCTGGTTGTGGTTTATTGTTGTTTGCACACAAACAAATTTTCGCCTATGGTTCCTGTAGCAGCAAAACCTAGGTACTTGGTCCCCATGTTATTCTTATGGAAAATACTTAAGTAGTAGTGATACGTTCCCTTTGGGCCCTAAAAGTACGAAGGTCGAGTATGAAGGTCGAGTCACGTGACCTGGATTAAGTTTTGGATTAAAACGCATTCAAACCTAACTTAAGCTTTGTTTTTCTCGCCATTGGACTGTTTATATTGAAAAAAATAAATTTTAAAACCGTTTTTAAAGTTATATTTAAAAAAATAACTGTTTTGAAAATGTTAATCTCTCGTAAACTTGATGTCATGTTTCGTCTTATCATTTGATAAATTGATTTTTCCGTTATATATTACATACAGGGGTTTGTCAGATTTTAAAAGAGCATTTATATTGTTTGATGACATTCTCTCATTCCAACTTTCCGGTAAATTAAACTTTAAATGTTCACACTGCACAAGAACACGAGGCCCATAAGGAGTATAAATTCGTTCATATAGGTACGAAACCCACCCCACTATACTCTCAGCTACCCAGTTTCAGCTACCCCATTTAAAATTATTTTTACTATACAATGTATGTTATTTTGATTTTTAAAACTGAATTTTATAACTTTAATCGCTTATATCTCGAAAACGGTAAGAGATATCGCAAAAATAACGAAATTTTTAAGAGAAAAGTAAAGAGAACTGTTTACATATATGGACTGTATGATGACGTAACTTTCACCTTTGTGGGATGAGTTTTGGGTCTGACTTAACTATTGACCTTTGCCCGATGCTTAATATCTCCGTTATTATTGGTGATATCGAGTTGAAATTTGGTATGCGTGCTTGCGGGGACTTCTAGTTTACGTAGATATAAAAAAATCCCGGATTAGTGGATAAACCTGCGCGATAAATATATCTAGGAATAGAGGGGCGGCGAATCATCGCCCCCTTTGAATCAACAATATCACATACATTATCAACACATCTGGAACTATGGAGTAACGAATCGTTACCCCACTCTTATCATCAATTTCACACAGTTTACATCGATAAACCGAGCATTTGACATTTAGAAAAAAATAAAATATACACTTATTCTTCAAAATTGTCTATAAATAGGACCCGGCAAAACGGCGGGGTTAAAATTTTAATTTTGTCATAGTTTTAATGCATTTTAATATAATTCTTATTCACGTCGTAACTGAATCCCGTCTCCGATATCACGACCACGTAAGCCGTTGTACCCTGATCCGCAACCGGGCTAGCTACGGCGTTTGTAAAGTTTAATTGTACCTGAATGGTATTCATTTTCGATTCGGCAGAGAAAGGGTGATGATGCGTAGTCCCACAGTAGGGCTGTTCAATTGCAAAAATTAAATTAAATTATATTTTTCATTCTTTTAATATTTACAAAACGGGCATATTTAACCTAGTCCCATTCCAGGACGGCACTTCCTTATAAACAGTCCTATTTCAGGACTAGTATAAACACGTCCTAATTTGGGACTAGTATAAACACGTCCTAATTTGGGACGCACGTTAACAATGATCGTTATACCGTGACGTTCGTCTGACGCACGTTGATATTGGTCGTTTTACCGTGACGCGCGTGACTTGCGTGAGTTTCGTACGGACGCACTTTATAACGAATCGTTTGACGCACGTCTAGACGTTAATTATTATTATTTATTAAACTTGTAATTTCCAATTTATTTATTAAATGTGAAATTCAAATTTCACATTATTATTTTTAAATTCAAATTTCACATTTAATAAATAAATTGGAAATTACAAGTTTAATAAATAATAATAATTAACGTCTAGACGTGCGTCAAACGATTCGTTATAAAGTGCGTCCGTACGAAACTCACGCAAGTCACGCGCGTCACGGTAAAACGACCAATATCAACGTGCGTCAGACGAACGTCACGGTATAACGATCATTGTTAACGCGCGTCCCAAATTAGGACGTGTTTATACTAGTCCCAAATTAGGACGTGTTTATACTAGTCCTGAAATAGGACTGTTTATAAGGAAGTGCCGTCCTGGAATGGGACTAGGTTAAATATGCCCGTTTTGTAAATATTAAAAGAATGAAAAATATAATTTAATTTAATTTTTGCAATTGAACAGTCCTACTGTGGGACTACGCATCATCACCCTTTCTCTGCCGAATCGAAAATGAATACCATTCAGGTACAATTAAACTTTACAAACGCCGTAGCTAGCCCGGTTGCGGATCAGGGTACAACGGCTTACGTGGTTGTGATATCGGAGACGGGATTCAGTTACGACGTGAATAAGAATTATATTAAAATGCATTAAAACTATGACAAAATTAAAATTTTAACCCCGCCGTTTTGCCGGGTCCTATTTATAGACAATTTTGAAGAATAAGTGTATATTTTATTTTTTTCTAAATGTCAAATGCTCGGTTTATCGATGTAAACTGTGTGAAATTGATGATAAGAGTGGGGTAACGATTCGTTACTCCATAGTTCCAGATGTGTTGATAATGTATGTGATATTGTTGATTCAAAGGGGGCGATGATTCGCCGCCCCTCTATTCCTAGGTATATTTATCGCGCAGGTTTATCCACTAATCCGGGATTTTTTTATATCTACGTAAACTAGAAGTCCCCGCAAGCACGCATACCAAATTTCAACTCGATATCACCAATAATAACGGAGATATTAAGCATCGGGCAAAGGTCAATAGTTAAGTCAGACCCAAAACTCATCCCACAAAGGTGAAAGTTACGTCATCATACAGTCCATATATGTAAACAGTTCTCTTTACTTTTCTCCAAAAAATTTCGTTATTTTTGCGATATCTCTTACCGTTTTCGAGATATAAGCGATTAAAGTTATAAAATTCAGTTTTAAAAATCAAAATAACATACATTGTATAGTAAAAATAATTTTAAATGGGGTAGCTGAAACTGGGTAGCTGAGAGTATAGTGGGGTGGGTTTCGTACCTATATGAACGAATTTATACTCCTTATGGGCCTCGTGTTCTTGTGCAGTGTGAACATTTAAAGTTTAATTTACCGGAAAGTTGGAATGAGAGAATGTCATCAAACAATATAAATGCTCTTTTAAAATCTGACAAACCCCTGTATGTAATATATAACGGAAAAATCAATTTACCAAATGATAAGACGAAACATGACATCAAGTTTACGAGAGATTAACATTTTCAAAACAGTTATTTTTTTAAATATAACTTTAAAAACGGTTTTAAAATTTATTTTTTTCAATATAAACAGTCCAATGGCGAGAAAAACAAAGCTTAAGTTAGGTTTGAATGCGTTTTAATCCAAAACTTAATCCAAAACTTAATCCAGGTCACGTGACTCGACCTTCATACTCGACCTTCGTACTTTTAGGGCCCAAAGGGAACGTATCACTACTACTTACTTAAAATGTTATATATCGCTTATTTATAAATGTATATGGATGAAACTTGCTGTGTGACCTCACTAAGATGAGTTCTATTGATATTTGCATAAAAACCCATTATTTTGTGTGCCTTTTTGCAGCAAACCTGCATACTCATCCCTAGTGTTATTCTTATAGAGAATAATTCATATTAGCGAATTTCCCCTATAGGGAAGAAGCTATTACCGTAGGTCTCATGGTAAGACTTAAGCCAGAGACCATGATAAATTTTTATTTTGAGGTCCCCAGATGCCAAAAACACCATTCGTTCAAATTTTAGCGAATTTCCCCTATAGGGAAGAAGTTATTACCGTAGGTCTCATGGTAAGACTTAAGCCCGAGACCATGATAACTTTTCATTTTGAGGTCCCCAGATGCCAAAAACATCATTCGTTCAAATGTTTATATATGTATATATATATATATATATATATATATATATATATATATATATATTTATATATTTATATATATATATATATATGTGTCCGTAAGCACGATAACTCTCGTAAAAAAGGTTCGATCTTAATGAAATTTGGTTCAAATATGTAAAGCACCATTTATTTGAACGAGTTCGAAAACCAGACGAATCGCACCATCCAAAGGGGGGTTTTGGGGGGTTTTGTACCCCGCTTGGTTCCCGTAGCAGCAAACCTAGGTAATCGGTCCCCATGTTATTCTTATGGAGAATAATTAAAATGTTATATATCGCTTACTTATAAATGTATATGAATGAAACTTGATATGTGACTTTACTTAGATGAGTTCTAATGATATTTGCATAAAAACACATTATTTTGTGTTCCTTGTATTCTTATGGAGATTAATTAATATTTTAAATATCGCTTGTTTGTGAATATATTTATTATGAATCCTGTTAAGTGTTTTAATGTGTTATGTTATATATTCATTGGAAATTCGCTGAGTATGCAGGTTTGCTGCGACGGGGGTATTTCTTCATTGTGGACCAACATACGACTTAGTTTTAGGGGTCTGCGGTGCACCGAAAAAACGGTACCAGTACGGTACAAAACTAATTACCGTCATCGGTTCGGTACAGAACATAACCCCGGTACAGATTCGGTACAGTAAAATTTTCTGTGTCAAACAATAAACAGAGATAAGCTGAACAATGTTTAACAAAATAACTGGTTGAAATGAAACTCCTGTTAATAACTAGTCATTTCCTTTAAGGAAAAATAAACTCCAAAACTACACTATGAAAAGAGACGTTGACAGGTGTTATTTATAGCTATAAGAGAATAGAGATAAGAAAGGTGGGCGAGGGGGCGGGGAGTGGCTGAATCGGTCGGGCAAAAATCTGTCCTTGAAGATAAGAAAGGTTTAGACTAGGAAGGTGTGAATGGTGAGGGGGGAGGGGCCCGGTCATTAGCAGTATATCAGTGGTTTGTCCAACATAATTCCTTGAGTGAAAAAAAGGAACACCATCTTTTAATCACGTTCTTTCTCCATCTAAAAATTAACAACAAACTAAATTTATTTGTTGATGAGGTTAATAGTTAATTATTTTAGGTGAGTTGGCTAAATTAAACAAGATATCACTGTACTTTAATTACCTTTCTTTCTTTATCTTCCAGTTTTACATGGTATTTACCTTTAAATAAATTTACTGTAATATTTTTATGGATTACAATTTTGAATTTAGTAGCCTAGTTAAATTTAAAAATTTAATTTTAATCATTAGTATTTATAGGTTTAATTTATAAATTTCTTTAGCTTCACATCATATATAGTTTTTTTAAGTTATCTTATTTTACTTTATATTTTTTATGCAGTAATCTCCCAATGTACCAAGACCAAAATATTTATAAAATTTTAGTTTTTGCTGTTCTTGTATGTTTTAAATCAATAGTTTTATTTATATTTAAAGCAATGTGATAAATCAGTTAAGCAACTTATGCAATTAATTGATTCTCAAGTAGTTTTTGAATTTATTTATCATGAATATTTCAAGAACTTGTATTAATAATATATAAAAAACATTAAAATGCAATAACATACTCCAAGATTGCATGTTTTTAAAAATATTTTCATCATTAGTATAGTTATTTGTTCTTTTAATCAAATAAATAATTAATACAAAAATTACAAATTGCATATGGCTCAAGTATTACTCATTAATTTGTTGTAATAAATACAAATTAGTAAATATGACAGAACTGTACCGAATTTGTACCGAGAACCAAGGTACAAAATATTTTACCGTACCAAACCGTACCGATCTGAAATTGTTGGTACCGCAGACCCCTACTTAGTTTGCTCGTCTTTCTTTAAATTGTGCACATCCGAGCTTTCCCTTAATTAAAAAATAAAGTATTGTGTATCATTAAGGTACAATTCATAAAGGATTCATTAAGGATATTTTTAAGTCTATTGCAATATACCTATTCAAGTAGGTATACTTAAACATATACTTGAATAGTGTAGCACTGAGGAGGTAAAGAACCATAGTACTTTTGACAAGTTAAAGATTCTTTTTTAATTTCATTACTAACTTGTTAGTTTTGATTGGAAACTTGTAAATCCATATTAAGACTTCAAATTCTTTAAAATCCATTTTCAGCCCTAAATTAGGTATTTTTGTTGGTCAAGTTTTGAATCTGAATTTATAACAACAAACGTATTCATGATTACGTTTATTACTAACCAACTACTGCAATCTTTGTTCAGGTCCGCAGTCTCGATCAGTGCTCCGAGCTGAGGAGCACTGCCATGGAGACACTGTGTGCGCTGGTCCTGCAGCTAGGCCGCAAGTACAAGATATTCGTGCCTCTCGTCAGCAAAGTGATTACTAAACATCGCATCGTCTGTGCCCGCTATGAACAGCTCACGACAAAGATTTTAACCGTAAGAAAATTCACAAATTGTTCAAATTCAGATACAAATACAATAAGGTACAAAAGAACTGCAATATAGTGTTGTATGTTCTAGGGATGTTTGAAGTTACATTACTTATTTAATGCTAGTAGTTGGTTTAAGGTCAATTTGTTTGTTTAGGCTACTTGTTTTGCAGGATTCAACAATAGTGGCAGAAGAAGATTTTCTATTTACAAGACACAGGCTGACCAGGAACAAAATAAGAGATGCCGCCATGAATCCATCAGACACAACAACCATAAAGAGAGTAAGTTCAATTCATTATAAACTTGGTGTTAGTAGATTTTGTTTAGCCAAATCTATATAACAAATTGTTAAGCTAAGTCAAACGATTTAAAAATAAAACAATTTTGTCATAAATTGTAGGGGTTTTCACTAAATCAAACTAGTTAACTTTAATTGGTCTTATTTTTAGCCCTTGTAGGACCAAAAACTGTAGGGGGTTGAAACGTAAGTGTAATTATGTACCTGCTACAATTAGAATTGAATCAAGAATTTACTCATTTTCTCAATGAAAATGTATTAAATCTTAATTTTTCTTTACAAATGTTCTAAGGAAACAATCTAGAACAGTCTGATTATTTTTTAGTTATTTGCAAGTTGGTAATTTAGAGATTTAGATGGTTTGTTAGAGGTTTGATTAATGATTTTCTTATAATTTCCTTATGATATATGACATACAATGAATACACTTTATTATTATTTATTTATTACACATATTACTAATAGTAGCACTTTACTTGTGAACAATCTCAAAATTGGTTTTTAAATATTTTTGTGTTGTTTAGATGCACACATCATCTCTAAATCTTCAAAAAGCGTGGACAGCAACCCGGAGAGTTTCCAAGGACGATTGGCTCGAGTGGTTGCGGAGATTGAGTATTGACTTTCTCAAAGAATCACCTTCCCCAGCTCTCAGGTAACTCTTCAGTTAAAAAGAGAACTGGTTTGCAAAGTATCCATGACTTTATATACATTAGTTGAATCAAATTCAGAAAGCCTCTTCTCTTTCATGTTAAGTATACTCCACAAACAAATTTGTTAACTTCCCTGTTCATTCCTTGATAATATTCGTAATAACTAATCTTCTTAACAAGTTGTCTTGCCAATATCATATTCAGATGGCTTTAGTTAGAGTTATTTGTCGAGAGATTGTCATATCTTTACTGGTTGTTTAGTGCTTGTGAGCGTGCATGTTTGTTTCTAGTTGCTCTAGTTGTCCTTTTAGTGTTCAGGCGCAAATTTCCAGTGAATGGATTCAAGTATGAACTAAATTTTCTCCCAGTTTAGGGTTGGTCACCTTTCACCTTTGATTCCCTTTTAATTTGATGCTGAATGTCATGTTTTATTAGAAAGAATAGGAATGTAGGCTTTCTTTAGTTTCTAAAGTCTCCATGTGCACAAACAAATTAATCTTTCCTCTGATACCTTTAAAACTGTAGCTTAGACAAAACCTGTAAAACTACATGCTTGAAGTAAATTTTGGGATCTAATTACTGATCCGTTCCCTACCAGGTCGTGTTGGGCGCTCGCCCAGACATACTCGCAGCTGCCGCGAGACTTGTTCAACGCAGCGTTTGTGTCGTGCTGGACCGAGCTGACGGAAGCATTGCAACAAGAGCTTATCCGAACGCTGGAACAAGCTCTCATGGTGCCGGACCTACCGGAGATCACCCAGACCATTCTCAACCTGGCGGAGTTCATGGATCACTGTGATAAGGTATGGTGGATAGGGCTAGGTGTATTTAAGTAAGGTGTGCTATTCAGAAGTACGAATTTGAGCACGTTCTGCGCAGCTATCAGGTGACATTGCAGTGTTTATTTGATTAGCTGGTTTACAGTCACATTTGAAGTTACTCTCGGCTTGAGCCTATCCAAAAACTAGAGGTGTGCGAATAGTGATTTTTTAGTTCGGATCGGTTTCGGTTCAGATAGCTTAAGTTCGGATCGGATATGGATCGGAGAGTAAGGGTTTCGGATCGGATCATTTTCGGATTTGGATATTTAGCCTACTTTACCCCGATCACTAAAACTTCCATATTTTCAAGTTGGAATTTAACATTTTCATTTTTCTTGCAAGATATAAATAGGCCTATAGGCCTAGAATATTTAAGCTAAGTAATTTTATTCAAAACACAACAAGTAGTTATTATTTTTACAAATGTACCTTTCTGAGTAATTGAAGACTGTACTACACATAACCTCACCTGAAAACAGCATGTCTAATTGGAGGAGCAATATACCAACCTCTGTAAATACTTGAGAATATTATCTTCTCTGCAGTGAAAAATAGAAGAAATATGTTTACTGGTGGTATAGGTATAAGATAAAAGTATAGGTAATTTAATAACAGTAGGCCTAGGTTAGGCTACTCAAATCATGTAATGTCACCTTGAATATCAGTAATCCTTGTCATTATGCTATAACACCTTAGCCTATCTGGGTGTAGGCCTGGTAAAACAACAAACTAAAACATATGGTCAGGCAAGAGAAACAACAAGGAAACATTTTAATATGATTACAGCCTATTTAAAAGACTGGAATCACCAATGTTGATAGCAAAGCAGACATCACAACATACTAGCATGACAGATCAGGCAAATAGGCAATCAGACCCTACTGTAACAATGAATCAGTATAGGATTTCAACTCTGTATGAGTTACCGTAACCAAAAACTTTGATAACCAAAGAATTCTCTTTGTTTTATAAGTTTACTAACTAGGCATAGTTTGAATTTATTTTGTTTACTACAAATTAGAAACGTTTTTTAACCTAGTTAGTCACCGGAATGTAAACAGACTACAAAGTATCAGCTTGCATTTCAAACAATCG
The DNA here is from genome assembly GCA_963675035.1 of Allygus modestus. Lineage (NCBI taxonomy): Eukaryota > Metazoa > Arthropoda > Insecta > Hemiptera > Cicadellidae > Allygus > Allygus modestus. Next base: position 230,620,601 of record OY776112.1, on the reverse strand, counting down.
GCCACTTCACTATCGGCATCATTCTTTTTAAAGAATTTACATATCATGCTTTTCTTCCATTTCGGTTCTATTTTAAATACATGAATGTAACGAAATCAAATAATATCCGAACAATTAAATCTGTGTAAATAAATAATAGAGATAACCCAGATAACTAAGCGATGCCTTCTTGAATCCGTCGCTGCTTTAAACGTCGTCGTAAAGATATTCGACGAGCTTAATATATCTAGAGGTGTTGTCCAGAGGTAAACGAGTGAAGTCTTTTCTTGGAGTATTAGAGCTCTAGCTGGATTTAAGCTCTTTCATACCGGGAAACTTCGCCGTAGAGAAAGCTATGCATCTCGTTTTGCGCAAGTCAGCAATATTTTCTCAGTGTTTTTCAATTGTATTGAATGGAAGGAAAATATCAGTAGCAACAATTTTAAATTTCATACACTAACATTTCCGTTTGCATTATGCAACTTTTGCATTACAGCTTACTCTATGAGAGCTTGCTCTGCTTATTGCATTAGTGAGAAGTTGAAACTATCGGAAATTGACTATCGACGAAAAATTATCGACTTATTCGGCAGTAATCCACTACTGTTGTCTCGTTGTCTGCGTTTATCTCGTGAATCGTGAATTGTAATCGACATCGAGTTGCAATGTTGCAATATTGTATGAATTTGCGGTTGTTTACTATCAAAAACGTTCGCTATCGCACATTTCTCTTTATAAACCGTATTCATTCTTTTTGCTAAAATGATGTATGATCCGGCCGTGTATCGCGATTTGATACCTGATTACACAAATATCGCATCGATGAATTGATACGAGTTAGGTACCGAAAACATTCAAAGTGAAAGGAATTGCGTCATGTTACCTTGAACGACGTCAAGAGTCAAAACGTTTATTAATGGACCAAACATATTTATTGTTTCGTTTCTACCTTTTTATCCCCAGATATACAGTCCATTCGAATTAGTCGGATTTATACTAGACCTTATCGGATATCGATAAAGCCTTCGGATCGGATTCGGATATCCGATCCGATCCGAAACCAAACCGGATTTTCGGATATCCGCACATCTCTACCAAAAACCCAGGTCGGGATCAGAACGTATACCCTCCCTCCATCCCCACCATCGCGTCCGCGACTAAAATTGCAGTTTCGCTCCAGCTGCGACAACTCCAAATTACACTGATTTAATCGTAAAAACTACTTTACATTTATTTGCCAAATTTCATTAAAATCCGACCTTTGTTACGAGTTTTATCGTGTTAACAGTGATCAAAAAAGCTGAAAATTTGGGTTCCCATTTAAAAACATATAAACAATTGGAACAATTAGTGTTTTGTGCAGGTACGTATGAGTTTCCTACAAAAAAGTTTTATTTTGGGAATCTAAAAATAAAAATATATCACTTACAGTCAACAAATTATGTTTGCCAACGGTACCCTATACTGACCACCCCATGACCCCCACTCCTTCATATTGGATAGTCAGAATACCTTGGTGATGCGCTTACGCCACCAGATGACATCACGCTACGATGCGTAATAGCACACCTAACTTAAATGCACCTAAGCATGTTGTGATATGTTGTTATGATACGTTAGCATATTGTCATGTTATGATATGTTGTGGCATGTTGTGAACTTCCGTTGAATAGTTTTATGTTTAAGTAATTATTTTATAAGACGCTGTTATTTGTACCATTAATGTACATACAAATTAATAAAGATATTTGACTATTGTGTAATTGCATGAAGTCCTTGATGAAGTGGCTGCATAGTTTGTTTTCTGTCTCTGTAAATTTAGTTGAATATCTTTTATTTATTATGCTGATTTATTTTTGTGAAATTATTAAAGGCAATTAAGTTGGAGTAATTTTGGGTGAGTTACAGTTAATGTTATTTTTAGACATGGTAACCAAGGTGACAAATACAAGGGCTTCACAATGTGTGAAAGAGAATTGAGTAAAGTCGGTTAGCTTACCTGGTTAAAACAGTGGTTGAAAACTTGTTTGAAATCGGAAATGAGAAGAACAAGGTGAAGATTTACCAAAAAACTACAAGATTTACTAAAAATGTTTTCAGTTTGCTAGAAAGTTGCTTTTCTTGCCAATGAAGCTACTTCCAAGAAAACTGAATATTTCCTCATTAGCTGTGTTCTCTGATTTTTTTCTGTGATATTTTCCATGACCTGCAATTAGACCAGATAACCTTTACAGCTAACTGTTTTTTTGTAAAAACAGAGACTTAATTATTCTAGTATCTACTGTATTACTTGAGGAAGAAATATTGTTCGACTTACTACGTTGAGGAAGGGTTCAACTTGTCAACTCGCATGTTTAAGGTTAGGTAAGATTAGGTGTTGTAATATGTGCAGTAAATATTCATCTGCTAAGTAATGTATACCTTTCAGACAGGCTGCTTCACCCAAAATATATTAAGTTAAATATGAATTGCTTTTTATGGCTGACCAGTAGACACATAAGGAAGAGTGTGCTGATACCGATACCTGTGTTGCAGGGTCCGCTGCCTCTGGACCCGCAACTGCTCGGGGAGCGAGCCATGCACTGTCGAGCCTACGCCAAGGCTCTGCACTACAAGGAGGAGGAGTTCCACAAGGGTGCCACCTCTCAGGTCCTCGAGGCCCTCATATCCATCAACAACAAGCTGCAGCAGAAAGAGGCGGCGGCAGGTAGGTTCCAGTGTGTACACGTTCAGTAATCATCAGGACAGGTAGGACTTCACATGTAAACAATCAGAGAACTTGGTGACTGCTTCTTGTTTGAAAACCAAGTTTAGTATTTATATTAAAAAACAGTGGAATATTGACATTTGAAAGATAAAGTTGCTAAATTATGTGTTTGAAATATTTACAATATGATCAGGAAGACTAAAGAAATTCTCAGAAGCTGAGGAAAAATTCACTAAACGTATGTGCTGAGTACACTTTCTTGTTAAAAATCTTTAGTAAACTAATATACTAGATATGGTAGCTCAGAGGTAGGGTGCTGGCCTTGCAAGTCAGCTGTGGTCAAGCGTAGGTTCGACCCCAGGTGATTGCTATGATACTTTTTCACGAGCGGTCTCCACTGGCTTTCCCATGTAACTATTTCCGTTAACAGTACCTTGCTTTAGATTGCCGCACAGGCCTATCCTATGATAATGGGCAGGTTTCTTTTTAAAAATATTTGAGAACTTTGATTTGTTGTTTTAAATAGATTTGTATTTTTATTATATTAAAATTAACACACTCTCTGCAGGTGATCCAGAATGGCTCAACATTGAAACATATGAGATTACCATGTTTAAACATGACAGTATGAAGGGAAGGTTAAGTACTGAACAATTCCAGCATAGTTTATCTCTTTGTTTGAGTGACCCTTGTTGCTGTAATTGTAGATGTGAATAAAGCCTAGCAAAATCTTAGCTGCCTACTGGGTGTTAAATTTAAAGTTTAAAGCCCCTTGCTAATCAAATGCTAAAGCAATTACTATTTTCTCATGTTCATCCCCTAAAAAAAATCATATAAGTTGGGAAAAAGTCTTAACCAAAGTAAATATCCAACATATACCCTCACTTAGCAAAATCTGTAGGACTAACATGTAAACCCGTCAAAAAGGTGTTGGTAGCTGTTTCCCTAATGCATTTCATTATTTTTATTTAGGTCTGGTTGAGTATGTGATGTCCCACCAAGACGAACACCTGAAGGTCCAGGAGCGCTGGTATGAGAAGCTGCACAACTGGGAGAAAGCCCTGCAGTCATACAAGGAGCGGCTGACAGAGAATCCCAACGACATAGAGCTGGTGCTGGGCCAGATGAGATGCATGGAGGCTCTGGGCGACTGGTATGTATTGTCTGGATCTGGAGTGATCTGAGTTGTGTGGAGAAAACATTTAGAACACTAAAGATGTACAATGTACATGTTGAAGGAGCATTGAAAATCCAGGAAGTGATTAACAGTAATTGACAGTGATTTGTCACTATCCCAGTTTTATCCTATGTGGATAGTTCATTTAAGTTTAGTAGTTATCAACAATCAGAAGATAGTCGTAGAGAAATCAAAAAGTACCAAATGCTCCTACTGTTTTTTTGGTAATGAACAAATTTCTATAATTAACCAGGGTTTATGCTTTTGGGGCAGCCATGCAGGAAAAGGAAACCTGTTTTCTTGCATGATGGTAAACTCAATCCAAGCATCGCCATTCAAACTTATCTTGTTTCACTCCTTTTTCACCGGCAGTGCTCTCTTAGAAGAGATTCGGTGAGAAAAGGATAGTATAGTAGTATCAGTATGTCACTTACCATTATAAGAGGTTTCATATGAGCATTTTATTTGTTCAGGAATAGGTATTATAGCTTTTACTTTCAATAACATCAATAAAAGAAGTTATGTGGACATGGCCTGTTAACACCTGATCAACATTACACTTTCATTAAGCCTTGGGAGGTCTTATTTGAAACATGCTAATATGGAAAAAGCTTGAATTTAAGGCTAATTAACGTTTCTTAGGAGACACGTAATCCTAAAAATGTGTCTAGCCTCACCAACACCTTTATGGTAACTATCTCCTTCTGCTGTTAAATTACTCTTTATCCTCCAAGGGACTTGTAGAAATTTAGTGTGCCTAGTCGCCATTCCACAGACCTTACAGATGCTAGGAGAAATAGGATGTCTTGGATGACAGCTTGGGTCTCTCCCGTTGAGACTCTGGTCCAGTATGTCTCCTGTATTACATGGAACATCACTGACCGGTGCATGGTGTCGCAGGGGCCAGTTGCACGGTGTGGCGAGTGGCCATTGGACAGAACTTACAGATGCTGCGAGAGAGAGGATGTCCCGTATGGCTGCTGCAGCCAGCTGGGGTCTCTCACAGTGGGACTCCATGGTCCAGTATGAATCCTGTATCCCACGGGATAGTACTGACCGTTGTATGGTGTTGCAGGGTTCAGTTGCGCAGTGTGGCAAGTGGCCATTGGACAGATCTTACGGATGTTGGGAGAGAAAGGATGTCCCGTATAGCTGCTGCGACCAGCTGGGATCTCTCACAGTGGGACTCCATGGACCAGTATATCTCCTGTATCCCACGGGATAGTACTAACGGGTGTGTGGTGTTGCAGGGGCCAGTTGCGCAGTGTGGCAAGTGGCCATTGGACAGAACTTACGGATGCTGGGAGAGAGAGAGGATGTCCCGCATAGCTGCTGCGGCCAGCTGGGGTCTCTCACAGTGGGACTCCATGGACCAGTATGTCTCCTGTATCCCATGGGATAGTACTGATGGGTGTATGGTGTTGCAGGGGCCAGTTGCACAGTGTGGCGAGTGGCCATTGGACAGAACTTACAGATGCTGGGAGAGAGAGGATGTCCCGTATGGCTGCTGCGGCCAGCTGGGGTCTCTCACAGTGGGACTCCATGGACCAGTATGTCTCCTGTATCCCACGGGATACTACTGACGGAGCATTCTACCGAGCAGTCCTGGCTGTGCATAGGGAGCAGTATGCTACTGCGCAGCAGGTTTAACATTTTTTATTTCAAAACTTATGTTAAATCAACAATTTTCATTTTTACCAATACCTTAGAACAAATCTCATTGCATCTCAAATTGTCTATAAAACCTCACTTTAATCTAAAAATGTAAACATTTAACAGAATTTTAATTAATATTATTTTATCTGAATTACTTTGTAAGGTCATGGTTATAAGCTATGGATCTCAGTAGCATTGCTTTAAGTATACAATATGTATTTTATTTACTGCCTGAATAAATAGTTGTTCTTATTTTAAATATTCTTAAATAAGCTAAACAGTTTATTTAAAGAATGTAGATTTTGTCTGGTTTCAGTTTGTTTTAAATAAATAAGAAAAGACCCGAGGTAAAAATTTAGGATTGGAACTGGCCCAACCCTAAATTGACTACAGAACTGAAAGTGACTTTTATTGCTCACAGCTGATAGACTCCGCCAGAGACTTGTTGGATACAGAGCTGACGGCCATGGCGGGGGAGAGCTACCAGCGGGCATACGGCGCGATGGTGTCAGTGCAGATGTTGGCTGAACTGGAGGAGGTGGTGCAGTACAAGCTGGTCCCCGAGCGACAGCCCACCATCCGCAAGATGTGGTGGGACAGGCTGCAGGTAGGCTAGCTGAGGTGTTGTAGTAGTTTCGGCCAAGTTGTCTTTCTTATTTCGTAATTTCAAATCCCACCTGAGACTGAAACAGATCAGGTTGTGCAGCTCATAAGGGGTTCACTGATCTGTGACACTAATGGTGGGAGGGCCTAGTAAACGGGATCAGTTGATTCTTTGAGATTTACAAATGGCCAGCACAGATTGTTCTACTTTTTACCTTACATTAGCTTTATGTGTGCCTTGACTCATATTTATCTAACTGCTAATTAACTAGCAAATAAGCAATTAACTGAAAATAAGCAATTTATTCCATTTGACAAAATTGTTTAGTGAATGATACAGCACATACAAACATGGAATGTAATCCATGCCTAGGGGTTAACACATTCATGCTAGCTGTGGCACCCATAGGCTTTCTTCCCTTTTGTGGAGTCTCCCGTGAGTATGCATAACAAATACTCATGTCATGGGTGGTAGGGCCTCCGGAGGAGTAAGTGGAGCTTCTTTAACTCAGGGTAACAGTGGCGTAGATAGACCTTTGTCAAGGGGTGGGATATCTCATTAAGGAATACAAAACAAAAAACTGTGCTTGTGACTAGCGTGTATATCAGTATACAAAATTATCGTGCCCCTTACATTCAAGTTCTGCTGATGGTGACAAGCTCTCACACTCACGTGCTGGTTGATGTTGGGGTTGTGGCCAAACTACAGGGGGCGGTAGTAGTAGTACATGCATCATTGTCATCTAAAGCACTACTTTTTCACCACTATCCATATCAACACCTTCACTTTAAGTAACTCAATCGCCAGCAAAAGTCTCAGATACCCGAAAATAAAAATATCAAGTACAGAGTAAGCATGAGTACATTCAGTAACTGATATCAGACTAACCCACCAAGTACTAACGAATACTGAATACTATGAAATCATAAACAACAACTGGAACTCATTGATAAAGGAACTAGACACTTTTGGGCTAATAGGAGCACTAGACTCATCACTCATGACTTTAAATGATTACATAACGCCTAAATTTGTTACTTGATAAATAAATATAAGTAGTAAATTAAATTTAGCTCGTTGGTTTAGTTTATCTTATTTTAAAACCTAGGCTAATTTGTGTTTTAACCTAGGCTAATTTGTAGCTCGGGCTCAGGTGATGGAGTACCGAAATAATTTCTAACAGTAATTATTGATAGACCAACACATCCGCGTCATGAACTATTGTTACAGAGAGTAATCATGACTACAAAGTAATCAGTATCTGTAACCAGTACTAAAAAAGTACCGGTATCAGTTGTAATCATTACTAGAAAGTAGAGATGTGCGAGGACTCGAAATTTCAAGTTCAAGCCGAGTTCAGTCTTGAAACTCAAAACTTTCGAGCGAGTTTACTCCCGCCGCCGTTTACCCACGCTACCAAGGGTCGCCTGCGACCACGCGACGTCTGTAAATTCAAATTGAGTGTGAAGGCATTTGAGGTGTTAAGAGTTGTGATGTGGATTTTAGTGTTTTATTAATAAATAAGTAAGTTGTGGCTTATAAATTTGTGTTAATATTTAACACCAAAATGGAGGATTTACCAGGACCTTCAGATTGAGTTGTATGAACACTGTCTGTATAGTCCACCTTTTGGTTAAACTTGTCATTTAACTTTCTCCCCCTATACATATTATATGGAAAAAGTAGGGCTGTGCGAATACTCATAACTTTGAGTTCTCGGCTGAGTATTTTAATACTCAAACTCACTCGAAGTTTTGAAAAATACTCAAAAGTTTGAGCGAGTATTTCCCGCCGATTTCCAGACGATCGCTAACTATTGAAACCGGCCAAAACGCGTAGTAAGGGCCGAAAAAGGTGATTGCATCACGTAAAATCTGCCGAAAATGACTATCGCTGACTATTGCGACCGGCCAAGACGCGTAGTAACGGCCGCAAAAGGCGATGGCATCACGTAAAATTGGGCGAAAATGACGATCGCTAACTATTGCGACCGGCCAAGACGCATAGTAACGGCCGCAAAAGGCGATCGCATCACGTAATATCCCCGAAAATGACGATCGGACCACATAATTTCGGCCGTTAATAATGACGGAAATCATAATATCGGCCAAAAATTACGACTGGATCACGTACTAAAGGCTGGAAATGACGATGCAATACATACTATCGGCAAAAGTGGCGACCGGGCCACTTAATATCGGCCCTAATTAACGATTTCGTCAACTAATATTGATTATAAACGATGTCTGGACCAGGTGATATTGGCCAAATGACAACCGGACCTTGATTTATCGGCCGGAAATGAATGTCAATGCGTGTTTTGCTTGTCAATACGTAATCCAGTTTGATTTGTGTATTTTCTGGGATTTTAAACGTGTAAATGTATTCTATTTGGAAAATAAAGATTATTATTATTAAGATTATTATTATTTTACTGGCCAAAACTTTGTATTGCTACTCATGTATTAGTTAGAAACTAGGGGTGTGTGAGTACTCGAAAATTCAAGTTTTTGGCCGAGTATTTTAATACTCGAACTCGACTCGAAGTTTTGAAAAATACTCGAAAGTTCGAGCGAGTATTTCCCGCCGATTTTCGGACAATCGCTAATGATTGCGACTGGCCAAAACGCGTAGAAACGGCAGCAAAAGGCAATAGCATCACATAAAATCGGCCGCAAATGACGATCGCTAACAATTGTGATCGGCCAAAACGCGTATTAACGGCCGCAAAAGGCAATCGCATGTCGTAAAATCGGCCATAAATGACGATTGCTAACGATTGCGACCGACCAAAACGCGTGGTAACGGCCGCAAAAGGCGATCGCATCACGTAAAATCGGCCGAAAATGACGATCGATAACGATTGCGACCGGCCAAACTCGTAATAACGGCCGCAAAGGGCGATCGCATGTCGTAAAATCGGCCGTAAATTACGACGGAAAACATAATATCGCCCGTAACTTACGATTTCGTTATCTAATATTGATTATATGCGATGTCTGGACCAGGTGATATTGGCCAAATGACAACCGGACCATGTTTTATCGGCTGGAAACGAATTTCAAACTGTGTTTTGTTTGTCAATACTGTGTACTGGCCAAAACATTGTATTGCTACTCATGTATTAGTTAGAAACCATGTTTAGATTGTCAAACCTAGGGTGCTATCCAAATCCCATTACACTATTTTAAACTACCAACTGATGGCAAATACTCGCTCAAAAATACTCGAAACTCGAAAATAATTGGCACTACTCGACTCGACTCGATTCAAAAAATCAGTACTCTCACACCCCTATTAGACCCCTATCTAAACCATGTTTAGATTATCAAATCTAGGGTGGTATCCAAATCTTTTCTTATTCTTATCCTATTTAACTATTTTAAAATACCAATTGATGACAAATACTCGCTAAAAAATACTCGAAACTCCAAAATAATTGGCACTACTCGACTAAACTCGACTCGATTAAAAAAATCACTACTCGCACAACCCTAGGAGCAAGTATTGTTTTCGTCAAAATTTTCGAATTTGAGTTGTTAGTGGAAATATTTGTTTTGGTGCTCCCTGAACCCAAAAAAGTGGTTTTTACCTGATGTCTGTCTGTCGTGCGTGCGTGCGAGCGTGTGTGTGTGTACAGAGCTAGAGCCCTAACCAATGGTCCGATTTTTATGAAATTTGGTATGTAGGTACTAATCCTCGATATCTCCAGGCTTTTTTTCTTTTTTTTGAATTTTTTATTTTTAAGGGTAATTATCCCCCAAAAACCGCCAAAAAACATGAAAAATCAAAATTTCTCAAAAACAGCTTAACAATTTTGATTAATTCGTTTGTAGAACTTTTGTTTCCCAACAAATGTTAAAATTCGGGTTCAGAAATTACAGGACTTAAAACATCAAAAATTCAGTTTTTTTGATTTTTCATAAAAAAAACATAAATATAAACAAATATTACTATCACCATTATAAAGAGCTCAAAAAACTAAATAATTTAGTAATTTGAATTACTATTCTACGATTGCTGGTTGCGAAGAAAGTTTAATTTTTCATTTAGCGGTAAACGCAGTACGTTGTCCAATGTTATTCTTATGGGGAATACAAAAATTACTATTTCTCTCTTATTTACTGGTCAATTTCATTCAAACTTGATATGCTTGTCAAGTTAGCATTGACCAACAGAGGTAATTCTAAATATGTTGCCCCTTAATAACCCTGAGGGGAGGAATAGGGGGCATTTCCCCCTTACAACCACAAGTGTGGCAATGGATTCTGTAGTACCTCCAGAACAGGGATTTAGGTGGATGTTTTTGAAAACAACTTGTTTACAAGATTTTCTGTACATTCCACCGTGCTTTGTAATCTATATTTAGTAAATAAAAAGTAATTTATTCATTAAAGTTGGGCTAAAGGGAGGAAGTATGTGTCAGTTTCCTGATACCGTTTATTTTAAAGTAAACAAACATATCTGTAATGAAATATAAGAAGCATAAGCATAAGAAGTTTGTGTTTGTATTTTGTTCCATAATAATTGATTCAATGCATTAATATTAGGCTCAACTGTCCTTTGGTATTGAGCTGTTTTTAAAGACAAGTGATTTGTTTTGGCCTTGTTTAGGTTTAATTAATGACTTTTTTTTAATAATTTGTAATATTTTAAAACTCTATTTAAGACATGGCTTCAATTTCATCAATTGATTTTCAAGGCACTTTCAAACATATCTTCCAAGTTTTTACTGACTGATTGTTCTTATCAGGAATATTAGTGTTAAAATTAATGCCAAGATGTTAGTAAATACATTTTGTGTGTGGTAAGTAAGTAGGCTAATGTTTCACCATATAATAGGCTTTTTAAATCTTCTCTTCTATATCTATAAAAGGCAAAGCCCTGGCTGACTGACTCACTGACTGACTCACTCACTCATCACTAATTCTCCACCTTCCCATGTAGGTAGAGAGCTGAAATGGTATACACTGATTCTTTAGGCTTAAAATAGGAAAACTAAATGGTTTTTATCCTGATCTGACCTTAGGACTCCACCAGAGATCCCGACAAAGTTCCCATGTATTTCTTATGGACATTAATTTTTGTTTGAGCTAATGAAAATACAAACAGCTGATCTTAATTCGTAGTAGTTCCACGGGCTAACGACAGAATGCAGCACACACAACTGTCACAGTTTTTATAAATTATTTGCGGGGCGAAGCCTGCGAGAACAGCTAGTATTAAAAGAAAGTTTATTTTAACTTATAGGCCTAGATGTAATTTTATTTTCTCCATTCGTAGAAAGATGTAGCTTAGGCCTAAACATAACATACAAAACATGGGATGATAAAAAGGAGGAAATAAAATAAAAAACTGAGATTATTTTTTAACCATTTGCGATCGGAATGCATATTTGCCGTTATTCCTCAGCGGTCGCGCGGCCAGCTCTACTGGCCGCCGCCATTAGCACGTGGAAGTCAGATTTTTTCCCACAGCAGTTGTCCTTTGCGATCGGACGGCCAGCAGTGCTGGCCAACATGAAATCCAACGAACGCTCGGGCGTCCAGCAGGACTGGCCGACAACAGTGTTTTCGTTTGTAATATTCCAACTGTGGTATAATGCCTGTAGAGTGCTGCAACCTAGTGAGGAATTGTTAAACTACACGATCAGCAGGCTTGCAACATTATATCGTAAGAATTGTGGTGTAAACAACTAAAATAAACACCTGTTGTTCTGGCACAAGTGCTGTCATAATCATCATTGTTTTGATTCAGTTTTATGTGATTTTAACTGTGTTTTGGTGATTTTCTCGAGAGATTTGTGTTTATTTGTATTTTTAATTAAGTTTTAAGTTAATGTACATGATTATAAGAACACTTGTACGTTTACGTATAGGCCTACACTTATATTATAATTAGGCCTACAATAAAATTGTTTTATCCCGTATAAACATTTATTAGTAAGAATGGGGTTATGTTTTTTCCCCCCGTATATTTAACTAAGTAATAATGAACGATCGTTAAAGATAAGACGAATTGAGAGACGTTTTATTAAAATTTAAATCCCCTATGCTAACACTGAAGGTTTTCAGTGAAAATAATTTTGAGCTGCGGGGAGCGAGCCGCCATGATAAATGCCGAGGTGACGCGTAGTGGGACGTGGCCAGTACAGCTGGCCGTCCGACCGTCGGATCCAAGTTAGTACGGAAAGAATTCCGACTGGCTGCCGACTGCGTTGTGGCCACTCCTGCTGGCCTTCCGATCGCAAAGGGTTAATGAAACTGTTAATTAATACCATAAAGGCTTTAACAACTTTAATACCAAAAGATTAATAGTATTTTATCCTCATGAAAAAATGTTATGCAATTACTTTGGTATGATTTTTTTCAGATAAATGTACTTACCTTTTCTCCAATGAAGCAGGAATCCATTTATTTTACTTACTATTGTTATTTTCAGGTCATAGTGATTAGAAAAGTATATTTTAATAACAACATTTATAAATGGAACCCTATACACTGTTTAGATCCAATTCAACTCGACCTGTTTTTTGTTATTTGCATACTTGACTCGAACTCGAGATTCAAATCTTTTGCCATTACTCGACTCGACTTAAAAACCCTGTACTCGCACATCTCTACTAGAAAGTAACTGTACAGATAAATAAATCTGAACCGGATTGCTGTGAATGACGGTGAGTAGGTCTACAATTTAGAAAGTAATCGTTAATCACATCACTAAGACCTGTCTATAAGTCAAGGTCAAGGCCAGGTGTGCTAGTTGACGAGCTGGCCGCTAGGGAGTGACGGGAGACTCTTCGGTGACTCACGTCCCACTTGGTGCGCCATTACCTAATACTGTGTCATTGCAGTTTGTCTGCTAGGCCTACTATTTATTGTACGCGAACAACATTCTTAATATAAATATTTTACATATATATATATACATTGCACACATATAATACGTTGTTCAGAGCAGCAATTCTTTTTAATCAAAAGGCGTAAGCTTGATATCAAGAGGTTGGATATTTTAATTTTCCCAAGTTACAAGTGGGGGCAATATATTCTCCTGTTCCCCCTTCCCCCCCGTATCTACGCCACTGCAGAGTAAAAAGGTTCACCCTCCACTGACTACCTCAGCGGTGGTCACAGATATCCTGCGTTTAAATAGGTAGGACATTTTAAAAATCACAGAGTTAGTCACTGGACATGGACAGCTGCTGCGAATGGGCATTGCCAATGGGGACTCAGAGTGTATGAAGTGTAAGCAGTCTGGAGTGCCTTTGGATTATCAATTTGTTGATTTAAATGAGCTGATTGAAGTAAGAGCTGTCACTCTTGGCACCATCATGATATCTGCCTCAGGAGGAGCTCATCGGCAGGTTGAAGCAGTTTATCAGGCTCCTGCATCTCGATGGATCCTGAAACCATATTCAGCGGGAAGTGCAAAAAGCCTATGGCTGAAGTGCCTTGGGACGTGGTTCCCCTAATTTTGAAATTAAATTAATCCATGCTTACTTATTGCAAGATAAATTTCAGACACTTTTTGAAAGGGATAGAGTGAATTATTAAAGCTTGTGCATTACTAAACAAACTAGTTTGCCTTTGATGACCAGTTGGTTGTCGCAGGGATGCCAGAGGGTGGTGGAGGACTGGCAGAGGATCATACAGGTGCACACGCTGGTGGTGAGCCCAGAGGAGGACATGTTCACGTGGCTCAAGTACGCATCCCTCTGTCGCAAGGCCTCCAGGCTGGTGAGTAACTTCTGTTACGTTTTAGAGGTAAAGGATTGTATCATAAACAATTTGATAAATGCGTAAGTCCAAAAACAAAACTAACTCGTCAAATTGGATTTACCATTTACAATAAGTTTTGTTTCCATGGTTTCTGTGGAGGTCATAAAATGGAACGTTTAAAGCAGCAACCATCTAATTTCCGCATTATTTTCATCACATCTGCCGTTCTTGCTGTCAAGTATTTGGTTTGGTATAAAGTAATAGCGAAAAAGTAACCTGATACAGAAGTAAATAGCTAGTTCATCAAAGGAAGTTCTTATTTAAATTACAAAGTCTATACAAAAACAAAACTGTGAAACAAGAAAAGCTATAAGTACATCAAACCAGCAAGTTCATAAATCTTCTGTGTGAACAACAAAAAGAGATTATAAATTTCCCACCATCATTAATTCCAAATGTTTAACCAAAATGAGGTTTAAATTGGTTTTCTCAAAAATTAAGTCCTGAACTATTGTTTTTGAAGATAAGACAGATATTGTATTCACTTAAGAAAGGACAGGTTAAAATATTAAAGTATAATATTTAAAAGTGTCTTTGTTTTGCTATAGATTAAGACAGTTTTGTAGGAAGTTCAGTTTAATCACCAAAACAGGCAATGTGTGTACTCCACTGAATTAAATGATCAACTAGAAAAGAATATTCTCATATTTTAAGGTACATGTCGAGATGAGTCAATGAGTCATGTATGTACTGTAGAGGTCAGGTAGGCAGTCATTTCCTGGTTAAATAGAGGCTTCTGTACTTCACTGAAATATGTTCAGCTTTTTTGAACCCATTTCAATAATGTTATTTAAGGAAGTAATTAATTCTATCATAATTTTCATTTGAGATGTGTGTACTCGAAAATTTGAGATTTTGGTTGAGTTTTTCGACTCGGACCTAGATTCAAAGTCTAAAAAATACTCAGAAATTGAGCCAGTATTTCTTGCCGATCGCCAACAATGGTAAACTGCCAAATTGCATTGTATTGACCATGACGGTTTCTCACTCAGATACAGAAATCATTTTCGCAAGGTAAATGTACTGGTATGTGACTGGTAAATTTTCTGTCAGTTTTCTAAACAGTTTCTCAAAAAAATAAATTTGATAGACCACTTTGAAAATCTACGGGGAATTCAATTTTCTTGTCGTTTAGTGCCAATTCTTTCCTGACAATAGTCCAAGTAGAACTAATATCTCACTTTTTAATGATTCATTAAGCATTTGTTTTGCTAATCCACGTAGATTTAAGACCTTTTTGTATGATTTGAAGTAATTTTTGAATTGTTCTGGTTTATTTTATCTGGCTTCCGCTTGTAACAGCCTTTTTCTTTCATTAGACAATTTTTAAATGGGATCATTTTCAAGTTTTGTTTTCTTTATTGGGATTATACAGTGCATGGGTCACAGCAGTGTGACTTATTCACTCGATAAAAGCAGCTGTGGGCTGTCCGTTGAATCAGAGCTAAGCATTTGAATGGGAATCACCAGGATCACCAGGAGTTGCCAAAAGGTAAGTTTAGAACAATTAACCTAACATCTATTTAGACATAAGACTTCTAGACTCGATAATTTTCTTACTTGAGTCAACTTTCAGTCTTCACTGTTGATTGTTCACAGCAGTACTTGTCAATTTTCAGATGCTTTCACACAAAACCCTAGTGATGTTGCTGGGCGTGGATCCGTCACAGTCGCAGAACCCCAACGAGCCGCTGCCGATACACCATCCCCAGGTGACCTTCGCCTACACAAAACACTTGTGGATGGCCGGGCAGAAGGAGAAGGCTTACAAGTACGGACGAATACATTTGACAATGTTCATTGTTGGTTTATGTAAAAAAAATGTGGCTCCTTGCTTATCTAATGGTTAGGCTCTTGAGTCTTTAGTTAAAACAGAATTTTAAATTTCAAATATAATAATTTTCATATAAGAACTAGGAGTTTGGTGTAAGGAATGCGGATTTGATTTCTAGAGTTTGCATGAGTAGGGTTGGCAGTGATTGAGAACCGGAAATGGCATAGTGGTTAGAGCGCGTTAATCCGGAAAGAGTAAGAAGAACATTTTCCCGCCAAATTTGCGCGCCAAAAAAAATTGGCGCCAAACCTAACCTCACTTTTCTTCCCTCCAAAGTGTTACCAACTTAGCAGAGCTAATGTACCATACATAATTATATGTACCATATATAATACTACAGTGTATAATCATATATATATGTACCATAATAGTGTATAATATACCATCACCAGAAAGGTAAGTGGCTATCTAACCTCACTTAGCCAGTGTTGCCACTCTAAACGCTACCTACAAAACCTAAATCAGTTACGCAAAATTATTATATGTATTATGTCAAACTATCTAAAATTATTATATGTATATATTACGTCACGCTACGATGTGTTACCAACCTATGGCAATGTATATTTCGCAAGCAAGTACAGCCAAACCATTATATAAAACCATTACATGTATATATACCAGAAAGTACCGCTAACTCAAAATATAAAACTATTACATGTATATATCGCAAGAAAGTGTTGCCAAAAAACCAAAAATCGCTTATATCTCGAAAACGGTAAGTCCTAGGGTCATTCTGACCCCAGAAAACTGCCTACTACGTAGTGTAGGCACTCCAGGGGGGTATCTACCCATATGAAAAGTCTTAACCAAAATATTGTGGGTTGCATCTCAAAAAATGAAGGGGCAAATCTTAAAAATTAAATATCTCAAGAACGGCTTGGCCGATTTCCACGAAACTTGGCATGTATGTACCTGTTAACCTCCGCTACATATTACAAAAACCTAAACTCTGTACTGCAGTTAGTATCAAAATAATTGAAGGAGTCATACTTTAAAAATCAATATCTTAAGAACGGGTGAGACGATATAATTGAAACTTGACATGTGGATACTTGTTAACATCCTCTAACCTTCAATTTTGTTTGAGGGTAGGAAAGGGTTGTTTAGGGGATGATGGAGGGTGTAAAACTTTAAAATTTAATATATTGAGAACGGCTTGACCGATTCTAATGAAACTTGGTATATAGGTACCTGTTAACCTCCGCTACTATTTAAAAAAAACTTAAACTCTGTACTGCGGGAAGTATCAAAAGATTGAAGGAGCTATATTTTAAAAATCAATATCCCAAGAACGGCTTGGCCGATTTTAATGAAATTTGGTATGTATGTACCTGTTAACATTCTTTACATCTTACAAAAAACTTAACCTCTGCACTGCGGGCAAGTATCAAAATAATTGAAGGGGTACTAATAGATACCTTAAATCTCGCAGCATAATCGGGGGGAACGCGGTGGTCTAGTGGTTAGCGCCTTGGACTACGGTTCAGGAGGTCCCGGGTTCGATTCCCTCTTTAGGTTCTTCATCAAAGGTATTGTAAAAGTCGGGTCTTGAACTTCCTTTACCTACTGGAATGTTTATCCGTGCTACATCTACTCTAAACGTGTCACTGCTGGTAATTGATTCAGCGTTGCTTTGAATTATGCCCCCAAAAATCTCCCAAAGGACATTGCAGGGAACATAGCATGATCTAGGCTAAGTAAGGCAAACTCCCACAGGAGGAATTTTTTAAAACTACAAACTAAGCTGTAATATAACAAAGAAAAATACAACCCAGAATAAATCTGAGAGGAGTGGTGGCGATTATATAGCCAGGCAGTGTCTATGGTACCATCACTCTGTGTCTTGAACATATATGTAGTGCATTTCTAAACAAACATCAGCTTTTAAGTATTGAGCCCAAACCTACAGCGAAAGACAGTGGTGACCTACAGTGGACCACAGCGCCTATATTACTTCACTTTAGGGTGTTTACTGTTTCATTGTATAAAATATACCATTCCAGATACTCTCTCAGATCCTAAAGCGTTTAATCTGGTTTTACACTGTGATGCTTGCGGGGTCATCACAACACCATCTTGGAGAGATTGTCGCTGTTAAGGTAAGATATTTATCTATATTATTAGTTAGAGGTTTCTACCTCCCCTGGGGAATCATTTACCTTTGTCGGAGACTTCTAAAAGTGTTAAGCTTCCGCTGGACAGTATCGCTTGGGAGGTAAGACAACATACCTCACCAAATAAACTGAAAGTAAACATAATAAGGAAAGTTTTATAATGCCAAAAACCTGAAGACGGTGGATTTTTAGAGTTAGAATTACTGTGGAGTGACGATTGGTCAATCACCAACTCCCTTCAACACACAAACTCTGCTCATCCTGAACCAGTCAAGCTCACTTCATGATGAACACTCCGCTTAGCCTAACTAAACTTTTTCTTAAACAAATCTGTTCTGACAATAAATCACTTGACAACATTGTAAAAATAAATGCCCCCTACCTTATTCAACACACTATTATATTTTAGCACAGAAAAAACTACAATTCAGCACTACAGTCCATAATACCGTTGGGAAGGAAGGAGGTATTGCGAATAATGCATTACGATAAGTAAATGAGATTATAAAAGACGGATACATTATTCATTAATAAATATTGTTCTTTTTTTCATTGTAACTAAAACTGCTATTATTAGCGTTTCCATATTTTTATATTCTAAAATCCCAGCAATATATTTTGCTTTAAACCACGGATTGTTTACAATTCTGTTCTTGTTTGACAGAGATGGCACCCTCAAGCTCTCGAGGCAAACGTGCGGTAACAGTTTAAAGTCCCGCTCGGGTATTCTACCAGCCGACCGATTCAACCACTCATATATTGCAACTGCCAGAGGCCTGTGGCTGGAGGATTGTTGAACAGCTGCACTTGTGTGAGTACATTTTATTTTCCCATCATTTAAATTTCCCGGTCAAAATATTTCAAAGTCCGTTTAATTGTTTGCCAGGGCCGTGGTGTATTTTGACGGCGTAATAACTTGACCAATCGTACCCAATACCGCTAAAAACTGCCCCGGGGGCCTTGATGTACTTGGCCTGCAACGTTTTAAATCCTTCGGTCAGATACTTCCAAGTCAAACGTTTCCCTGCGGCCAGTGTTTCAGCCTAGATCCATCGAGTCTCCACCGTCTAGGACCCCGGGCACTCCGTGACACGGTACCTCTATCACTACGCAAGTCAGAAAAACACTAACACACAAACTACGCAAGTCAAATCAGAACTACAAGTTACCAAAAGTTAACTCTAAGGAAGGTAGAAAACACTACTCTAACCAAAAGAACAAGAATAGAAAGTAAGATTACTGTTACCCAGCACATACAAATACAACACTACGCCTGACACATGGAAGTCAGGGTTTGTTTGATTCCTTTACTGTAAACTACCAAATCAAACAATTGAATACAAACACAACACTAATCTAGCCAAGTCAGACAGTTATACTGTTTGGAAACCTCAATATACTAATTACAGTAACTTAAAGGAGAGAAGAGGCTTGTAAAAACCAGCAGAAAACTACAGGCAAGAAACTGATAACCCCACTCCACGGGTTTATTAACCTGCTTGCCGGGGACCGTGTGGTACTTTGTTCATGTAATTTCTTGGTCGAACGTTTCCGAGTCCGCTGAAGTTACCTTTATCGGGGGTTACATTTAAATTGACCGAAACTTCTTAAATTTCTCGGTCATTTACTCCTGCCTCCGCTGAAGCTACATTATAATGTGTTACATTTCACCTTAACGGGGATCTTTTTAAATTTATCGGCTAAACACCCCTAACCCCGGTGAAATAATTTTGAACGCCCACGTTTCCACACCACGGTAAGCCTTTAGGCTAGACCGTAGGAGCGTCGGCGCGTTCTTTTTGGTTACCCAGAGCTTCCCCTGGAGGCCTAACCTCTGGGGTGAGAGGCCCCAACCATCGCCTCTCACAGTGGTAGCCACTCCATAACAAAATGCTACCTCCTTTTATTGTTTATTTTATTTTATTTTTTACAAGTCCCACCGTGCGGACTGTTCCAAGAAGTAACCTGGGTGTTAGCCAGGCCCTCAATCTACTAAACCCTTCATCACAAATTTAGGTTTACGGGGCTTTTCGTCACCCGCGCCAGTGACCTTCATTCAGGTTTACGGGGCTTTTCGTCACCCGCGCCAGTGACCTTCATTCACACACACACACACACACACACACACACACACACACACACACACACATACAGTGGGAACTTTTGCATTATTCAAGACATGCTCAACTATATTTACAAAATTGTGAGAAGTTAGGATATTGTTGTATGCAGAGTCAAAGTGCATACCATAACTCTTCATTACTTCTTTAGCTTTGTTAAGTACATTAATCCCGTTAGGAACAGGAGACTTGATGAAACAAGGTACGAAACCTTCATTTTTGGCTTTAATGAGAGCTTCGTTAAATTTTCTTTTTTGTATGCGAATACATTTGTACTCACAGACTCCGTACAGCTCTAGAAGAGTTTCTTTAATAAGGACACATAAAACATGTTTAAGTCCATCGTCGTCTGACATCACAGCAACCTTCGGTGCCTGTTCAGTCAGCAACTCATTCAGTGACTGGTTTTCTTCACACATTATATCGTTTGTAGTTTTAAATTCTGAGTTAATTTGAGCTAGCTTTTGGTTGTTTTCTAGAGACCATGTAATTTCAGCCAAGAGTTGAGAGTTTTGATTTTTTAACTGATTATTTTCATGTTTGATCTTATACACTCCATACTTTCTAATGGAAGGCAGGACTTCTTCAAAAACCCAGTATTTAAATGTTTTAGCAACTGGTAGTTTAGAGGAAAAAATCAACTTGTATAAACCCGGTTCTGATATAAAAACTACTTTAGAATCATGATAATTGAGTTGGGACCCATTTTGGGTCCCAACTACTTCCGGTTGAGTTGATTTGTATATTTCACTGATATGTGCTAGAAGAGCTTTTTTAGGGTTAGAGTAGCCCAGGATTTGAGCCACTTCTTACAAATTGAAGAAAATGTGCGAAATCTCTTGGATTTTGTTCTTATTAATACAAATTAGAACTAGTTTTTGCTTTTTGGTTGACCAAACAAGGTATGCATAAGTTTTAGGCCCCCCAGAAATAAACTCTACGATATAAGAGCCGGGCCCGTACTCGCTTGCCAATTCATCTGTCATTTCCCCGAGGTAATCTCCCGTAGGGACCCTGTACAGCCCTCCCCTGTATAAATAAATACATGAGTCCATGCCATAATACAAGACCTGCCCTCCAAGGGCATCCAAGTGTTCATAAAGTTTAAGTCTCGCCTGGGCAGTGGTGTAGGCCGCAATTACAACATTTCCAGTTCTTAGAGCCTCATTGGCGTCATCAACATTCTGCCAATTAACTAATAAAACCTCTTGGTTAGTTATTTCAACAAACTTTACTTTTATTCCTGGTTGAGTTAACGATTTGAAAAATTCCTTAGAGTCTCTCACAATTGAAGTTTTGTCATGTTTTCGCGTTGACCAAACATGCCCCAAAATGAATTTAACATTAATTTAGCTACTGACCTGAGTCCTCCATTTTTAGCAATTTTGTCCTTGTCCAGTTGAATACCCTCACGCTCAAATAAATCAGAAACATACTTGTCTTTATCCTCCTGTGTTTTACACCAAGCGGGATACCCTGAAGCTTCCTGCTTTACTTTCAAGAATTTATTAATAAAATCGGTAAAAAGTCCACCTTTCTCGTATGTGGCGACTTCATACTCCCACTACTCATACATGTCCAAAATCACATAACCTTTCTCTACAGCTTTTCTAATTTCACCCATGGTCCATGTTCCTACCATTGCCCTTTCCTCACTATCATCAAAACATTCCCCTTGGTTTAAAGTCTCCCCGCAAGTTCTGCACAAAACAATTTATTATTCATTTTAGCGGGGAGTACGGGATGATACAAGTTGTAAGGAGGTAGAATTTTACATTTTAACAAGCCCTCTACTTCAAGACCTCTCTCTCGGCACTCATTTCCAACGTAAACAGTAGGATGACCCACGGGATACTTACAATATTTATTTACATATGGGTAGAGGGATCAGACATCAACATACCGGATTGTTTCTCCCTCTTCACATTTACAATACGTTTTAGTATTACCCATCCTACCTAGGATTAAGTGGAAGTGTGTTTAGAATGGACAGTTGGATCAGGTGATTTAATTTATTGTCCTTCTTCAAAGCTCTAAACTCACACTCCCACATTACTACAACTTCATAGCTATTAAATGTTGCCATTTTGGACTTGGTTCTCTCGTAACGGAGATGCAAACTGTTTGAAGGATCCTCCGGCAGAGGTTCTTCTCTGCTGTATTGATAACATTTCGGGCAGCCGTGCCAATAACACCCGTGAAACTCATAAATTCGCTCACCGTCAAACCCATCTACTTTCATTCCTTTAATTTTCACTTCTTTACCCCGGCCAGCATGTTGAATCTTTACTCCACGTTTCTCCTCCTCCCATGTTAGCCACTGTAAAGCAACGGCTGACTGATTGTCTGCAAGTCGGTACCCTGATTTTGGTATA
The DNA here is from genome assembly GCA_963675035.1 of Allygus modestus. Lineage (NCBI taxonomy): Eukaryota > Metazoa > Arthropoda > Insecta > Hemiptera > Cicadellidae > Allygus > Allygus modestus. Next base: position 230,598,254 of record OY776112.1, on the reverse strand, counting down.
AGTCCAATAGTATTTTCTTTTAAGAAGTTACGGCGGAAGGCCACGTTACATGCGCTGGCTATTGTTATAGCCTCAGGAAACGGATCTACGTTACACTCTTGAAGAAGCATGGCTCTAAATTTAATACACGCTTGAGCTAGGATTTCTACGTCTAAAATACAGTACTCCAAGATTTATTTTTGAAAATCAAACACGTAGTCTTCAGCGACTCGTTCGTCATACCATACATCAAAATCATCGTGTTTCTTTTCAAACATAGACTCGGGGCAATAGTATTTTTTGTCGGGCATAGGACCAATATAATTTTGGTTTGCCAGAGTGTTGAAAATATGCGGGAAGTAGCCCTTCTTTTTCTCGGGAGACAGGTCGAAGGCTTTAGGGAGTGCAGAGAGGGCCATGGGAAAGTAGCTAATTGAGTCCAGAAACCTTACGTTTGCTACTTCAATCAAAATAGCTTTAGTTCCCCGAGGCGTTATTTTTGGGGTAAATTTAGTATCTTCCATGATGTAGAATGAATTGGAAATCAAAACCCTGCCCGTTGTGGGCAATTACACAAACATCTTTAAATTTTTTAGAATTTCCATTACATAGCCCATAAACTGTTTTACCGGTTCTTTTTCAAATACCCTTTGCTGTTCCGAGCAAGTTTCACACTCACCCCCATTAATACATTTAAAGCAGTACAGTTGAGAAACGCACAAGTTTACTTTATGAACTTTCTGTTGAGGGCCCGTGGGAAGTGACTCGTCTTGGCGAGTCTCCAAGTCAAAGAAAATAAACAAAAAATTAAGCTCTTTCGGTGTTCTCCTATCTACCCTCATGAAACACTGATGCGCGGGGTCTTTGAACGCTTCGCAGGGTTTACAGTAAACTTCTCCGCATGCGTGAACTGTCTTACGTTTTTTTTTTGGATAAATCATTTTGTTACAGTCGCGGCAGAACTTTATAGTTTTACAAACTTACCCTTGATGGGCTACTAAACACCGCTCGTTTTTGAATTCTTTTTGCTTTTTATTATGGTTAGTGTATGTAATTTAAGACGTTGAAGAATACTTGTAATACCATGCTTATAAAAGCAGGATTCTTTCAATTTTGATTACTTTAGGAAACTTTCTATGCATTTAATTGTTTAGAAACCTCAATATACTAATTACAGTAACTTAAAGGAGAGAAGAGGCTTATAAACACAGACAAAAAAAAAGCCATACCCCTATTCCAAGGGAAGCGAAACGCTCCCTTTTGATAACATTACACCGGAAGTTGTAGGTCCAATCTGGACCCACTTTGAACTGATTCTAAGTGTTAGACACAGCTAAACGTCGGGTCCAACGTGTTTGAATTAAATTAACGTTCTGAGAAAGAGACAGTAGGGTATTTTTGTAAAGTTAAAAAGGTACAGAGATTACACACTTTAGATTTCAGATGTGACTTTTGTTGTAGTTAGTTGCTTGTAAAACTCTGTTCTCATGCTCTATTCCAGTGTCGGCTTCTTCGATATACCAACAATCAGAATATATACCCTGTCTTAAATACCTGCAGTCTGCATTCACAAGTAAAAAGATTTTAATGATCAACACCAAAACTAAACTTAACGAGGAGTTGACCACATCAAAAACATGAACAAGAGTAAATCTAAGAAGACAACAAGCAGTGACATTCGTTCTTTATAAGGACAGCAATTATGCAGTGTTTTCTCCTCGGTAGTTTTATTTTTGTTTCCCCTGAAACCAGAGCAGCATCTCCCTTTGACGATGTTATTCCTTGGTCATTTGTATCCAAGTCCGGTGAAACGACGTGATCGTCCTGCGGTTTTACGGTGTAATCTCTCGGTCAATTGTGTTCAAGTCCGGTGAAAAGGGTCTACCAGGGACCGAGATGTATTTTGACGGTGTAATCTCTTGGTCGATTGTGTTCAAGTTCGATGAAAAGTGTCTAACAGGGTTAAATTTAACTTGACAGTAACTTCTTAAATTTCCTTGTCAAACGTTTGTCGCCGGATCTATTAAAACACCAGGGAAACATTTAACTGTGCCTAAATATTTTAAATTTCCCGGTCAAACATTTCCGAGTCCGCTAAAATCTGTTTACTGGGGACCATGATGTATTTTGACGGTGTAATTTCTTGGTCGAACGTTTCCGAGTCCACTGAAGTTACTTTTATCGGGGGTTACATTTAAATTGACCTAACTTCTTAAATTTCTTTGCCAAACGTCTGTCACCGAGTCCGCTAAAACTGTCCACTAAGGAAACATTTAACTTTGCCTAAATATTTTTAATCCCCCGGTCAAACGTTTCCAAGTCCCCTCCCCTCGACGTTATCATGAGGATGGGTCACACGCTCTGTACTTCTCACATCAATATCAGTTATGGAGCCGGCTTGCACAGATTTTGTGGTATTCTCAAATTTTCACGCACCCTTACGGATGCTTAATGTTTGTCATCCGATACATGTTGTGTAGGTGACGCCTCACATGCACATCGTGTATCATTATTGACTCCTCCCTTGCCTCTGGGTCGATTAACGTGCAGATAGTTTGTGTGTGGTTTGATTGCCACGTTTGCCATTTGAACTTCTGCACTGGTTGGCTGGAAAAACTTTTTATAAAGGTACGTGTCAAATATCTTTAACTCCGGTGAAACCAGGGAGAATACAACTCGGCCGAAACCTTTCAAAATTCAGGGCCAGTGAAAACTGTCCAACTGAGACCATGATGTACATTTCCAGGAGCATTTTACATTTCCCGGCCAAACATTTTCGAGTCCTCTAAAACTGTCCACCAGGGACAATGATATACATTTTGCCAGGAATGTTTTAAATTTTACGGCCAAACATTCCCGAGTTCGCTAAAACTGTCTACCGGGGACCGATATGTATTTTGATGGTGTAATCTCTTGGCCGATTGTGTTCAAGTCCGATGAAAAGTATCTAACGGGGGCCGTAATGTATTTTGACGGTGTATTCTCTAGGTCAATTGTGTCCAAATCCTATGAAGATTGTCTACTGGGGACCGTGGTGTATTTCTATGGTGTGATATCTCGGTCAACTGTGCCCAAGTCCGATGAAAGGTGTCTACCGGGGACCGTGGTGTATTTTGACGGTGTAATATCTCGGTCAATTGTGTCCAAGTCCACTTAAATATAGTTTTTAGAGATCGTAGTGCACTTTGACAACACTTGAAGATTTGTTGCTTTTTAGTATGTAAATTAAGACGTAGTGATTAAAGGAATACTTGCAATTTATGCTTATGATAGCAGGATTACTTTGGGAGCTTTATATGCATTTAATTGTTTACAAACCTCTATTAACTTAAGGTAGAGAAAAGGCTTGTAAACCCAGCAGAAATATATAGTCAAGAAAGCTATACTCTTACCCCTTTGATAACATACACTTGAAGATGGTCTACATGGTGGGTCATGTGGTTGGAGGTATGGGGAGCGAAACGTTCCCCTTCATAAGGATTCTAAGTGTTAGACTCTGCTACACTCTGGGTCACTGGTTTTGAATTAAAACTAATATGTAATACAGAGACAGGTGACTGCAGTTTACATTCACAAGTCAAAATATTGTAACCAATACCAGAACAACTAAAATTATCGAGAAGACACAACATGGACAAGAGTACATATCAACAGACAATTAAAGCATAAAATGCATTATTTATAAAGGCAATAATTATGCAGATAATCTAAGAAACTTGATCAGCCGTGTCTCATCGTTAGGTTATGTTATGCTCTGTTAAGTTAGGTTTGTGCATGGAAATATGAAACATCGTCAGTCGTAGTTAGGTTTATTGATGCAGGTTTAAGTTAGGTTTGTCGATGCCAATTTTTGGACATCAACATCACGCGCGTGATGTTGATGTCCAAAAATTGGCATCGACAAACCTAACTTAAACCTGCATCAATAAACCTAACTACGACTGACGATGTTTCATATTTCCATGCACAAACCTAACTTAACAGAGCATAACATAACCTAACGATGAGACACGGCTGATCAAGTTTCTTAGATTATCTGCATAATTATTGCCTTTATAAATAATGCATTTTATGCTTTAATTGTCTGTTGATATGTACTCTTGTCCATGTTGTGTCTCCTCGATAATTTTAGTTGTTCTGGTATTGGTTACAATATTTTGACTTGTGAATGTAAACTGCAGTCACCTGTCTCTGTATTACATATTAGTTTTAATTCAAAACCAGTGACCCAGAGTGTAGCAGAGTCTAACACTTAGAATCCTTATGAAGGGGAACGTTTCGCTCCCCATACCTCCAACCACATGACCCACCATGTAGACCATCTTCAAGTGTATGTTATCAAAGGGGTAAGAGTATAGCTTTCTTGACTATATATTTCTGCTGGGTTTACAAGCCTTTTCTCTACCTTAAGTTAATAGAGGTTTGTAAACAATTAAATGCATATAAAGCTCCCAAAGTAATCCTGCTATCATAAGCATAAATTGCAAGTATTCCTTTAATCACTACGTCTTAATTTACATACTAAAAAGCAACAAATCTTCAAGTGTTGTCAAAGTGCACTACGATCTCTAAAAACTATATTTAAGTGGACTTGGACACAATTGACCGAGATATTACACCGTCAAAATACACCACGGTCCCCGGTAGACACCTTTCATCGGACTTGGGCACAGTTGACCGAGATATCACACCATAGAAATACACCACGGTCCCCAGTAGACAATCTTCATAGGATTTGGACACAATTGACCTAGAGAATACACCGTCAAAATACATTACGGCCCCCGTTAGATACTTTTCATCGGACTTGAACACAATCGGCCAAGAGATTACACCATCAAAATACATATCGGTCCCCGGTAGACAGTTTTAGCGAACTCGGGAATGTTTGGCCGTAAAATTTAAAACATTCCTGGCAAAATGTATATCATTGTCCCTGGTGGACAGTTTTAGAGGACTCGAAAATGTTTGGCCGGGAAATGTAAAATGCTCCTGGAAATGTACATCATGGTCTCAGTTGGACAGTTTTCACTGGCCCTGAATTTTGAAAGGTTTCGGCCGAGTTGTATTCTCCCTGGTTTCACCGGAGTTAAAGATATTTGACACGTACCTTTATAAAAAGTTTTTCCAGCCAACCAGTGCAGAAGTTCAAATGGCAAACGTGGCAATCAAACCACACACAAACTATCTGCACGTTAATCGACCCAGAGGCAAGGGAGGAGTCAATAATGATACACGATGTGCATGTGAGGCGTCACCTACACAACATGTATCGGATGACAAACATTAAGCATCCGTAAGGGTGCGTGAAAATTTGAGAATACCACAAAATCTGTGCAAGCCGGCTCCATAACTGATATTGATGTGAGAAGTACAGAGCGTGTGACCCATCCTCATGATAACGTCGAGGGGAGGGGACTTGGAAACGTTTGACCGGGGGATTAAAAATATTTAGGCAAAGTTAAATGTTTCCTTAGTGGACAGTTTTAGCGGACTCGGTGACAGACGTTTGGCAAAGAAATTTAAGAAGTTAGGTCAATTTAAATGTAACCCCCGATAAAAGTAACTTCAGTGGACTCGGAAACGTTCGACCAAGAAATTACACCGTCAAAATACATCATGGTCCCCAGTAAACAGATTTTAGCGGACTCGGAAATGTTTGACCGGGAAATTTAAAATATTTAGGCACAGTTAAATGTTTCCCTGGTGTTTTAATAGATCCGGCGACAAACGTTTGACAAGGAAATTTAAGAAGTTACTGTCAAGTTAAATTTAACCCTGTTAGACACTTTTCATCAAACTTGAACACAATCGACCAAGAGATTACACCGTCAAAATACATCTCGGTCCCTGGTAGACCCTTTTCACCGGACTTGAACACAATTGACCGAGAGATTACACCGTAAAACCGCAGGACGATCACGTCGTTTCACCGGACTTGGATACAAATGACCAAGGAATAACATCGTCAAAGGGAGATGCTGCTCTGGTTTCAGGGGAAACAAAAATAAAACTACCGAGGAGAAAACACTGCATAATTGCTGTCCTTATAAAGAACGAATGTCACTGCTTGTTGTCTTCTTAGATTTACTCTTGTTCATGTTTTTGATGTGGTCAACTCCTCGTTAAGTTTAGTTTTGGTGTTGATCATTAAAATCTTTTTACTTGTGAATGCAGACTGCAGGTATTTAAGACAGGGTATATATTCTGATTGTTGGTATATCGAAGAAGCCGACACTGGAATAGAGCATGAGAACAGAGTTTTACAAGCAACTAACTACAACAAAAGTCACATCTGAAATCTAAAGTGTGTAATCTCTGTACCTTTTTAACTTTACAAAAATACCCTACTGTCTCTTTCTCAGAACGTTAATTTAATTCAAACACGTTGGACCCGACGTTTAGCTGTGTCTAACACTTAGAATCAGTTCAAAGTGGGTCCAGATTGGACCTACAACTTCCGGTGTAATGTTATCAAAAGGGAGCGTTTCGCTTCCCTTGGAATAGGGGTATGGCTTTTTTTTTGTCTGTGTTTATAAGCCTCTTCTCTCCTTTAAGTTACTGTAATTAGTATATTGAGGTTTCTAAACAATTAAATGCATAGAAAGTTTCCCAAAGTAATCAAAATTGAAAGAATCCTGCTTTTATAAGCATGGTATTACAAGTATTCTTCAACGTCTTAAATTACATACACTAACCATAATAAAAAGCAAAAAGAATTCAAAAACGAGCGGTGTTTAGTAGCCCATCAAGGGTAAGTTTGTAAAACTATAAAGTTCTGCCGCGACTGTAACAAAATGATTTATCCAAAAAAAAAACGTAAGACAGTTCACGCATGCGGAGAAGTTTACTGTAAACCCTGCGAAGCGTTCAAAGACCCCGCGCATCAGTGTTTCATGAGGGTAGATAGGAGAACACCGAAAGAGCTTAATTTTTTGTTTATTTTCTTTGACTTGGAGACTCGCCAAGACGAGTCACTTCCCACGGGCCCTCAACAGAAAGTTCATAAAGTAAACTTGTGCGTTTCTCAACTGTACTGCTTTAAATGTATTAATGGGGGTGAGTGTGAAACTTGCTCGGAACGGCAAAGGGTATTTGAAAAAGAACCGGTAAAACAGTTTATGGGCTATGTAATGGAAATTCTAAAAAATTTAAAGATGTTTGTGTAATTGCCCACAACGGGCAGGGTTTTGATTTCCAATTCATTCTACATCATGGAAGATACTAAATTTACCCCAAAAATAACGCCTCGGGGAACTAAAGCTATTTTGATTGAAGTAGCAAACGTAAGGTTTGTGGACTCAATTAGCTACTTTCCCATGGCCCTCTCTGCACTCCCTAAAGCCTTCGACCTGTCTCCCGAGAAAAAGAAGGGCTACTTCCCGCATATTTTCAACACTCTGGCAAACCAAAATTATATTGGTCCTATGCCCGACAAAAAATACTATTGCCCCGAGTCTATGTTTGAAAAGAAACACGATGATTTTGATGTATGGTATGACGAACGAGTCGCTGAAGACTACGTGTTTGATTTTCAAAAATAAATTTTGGAGTACTGTATTTTAGACGTAGAAATCCTAGCTCAAGCGTGTATTAAATTTAGAGCCATGCTTCTTCAAGAGTGTAACGTAGATCCGTTTCCTGAGGCTATAACAATAGCCAGCGCATGTAACGTGGCCTTCCGCCGTAACTTCTTAAAAGAAAATACTATTGGACTTATACCAAAATCAGGGTACCGACTTGCAGACAATCAGTCAGCCGTTGCTTTACAGTGGCTAACATGGGAGGAGGAGAAACGTGGAGTAAAGATTCAACATGCTGGCCGGGGTAAAGAAGTGAAAATTAAAGGAATGAAAGTAGATGGGTTTGACGGTGAGCGAATTTATGAGTTTCACGGGTGTTATTGGCACGGCTGCCCGAAATGTTATCAATACAGCAGAGAAGAACCTCTGCCGGAGGATCCTTCAAACAGTTTGCATCTCCGTTACGAGAGAACCAAGTCCAAAATGGCAACATTTAATAGCTATGAAGTTGTAGTAATGTGGGAGTGTGAGTTTAGAGCTTTGAAGAAGGACAATAAATTAAATCACCTGATCCAACTGTCCATTCTAAACACACTTCCACTTAATCCTAGGTAGGATGGGTAATACTAAAACGTATTGTAAATGTGAAGAGGGAGAAACAATCCGGTATGTTGATGTCTGATCCCTCTACCCATATGTAAATAAATATTGTAAGTATCCCGTGGGTCATCCTACTGTTTACGTTGGAAATGAGTGCCGAGAGAGAGGTCTTGAAGTAGAGGGCTTGTTAAAATGTAAAATTCTACCTCCTTACAACTTGTATCATCCCGTACTCCCCGCTAAAATGAATAATAAATTGTTTTGTGCAGAACTTGCGGGGAGACTTTAAACCAAGGGGAATGTTTTGATGATAGTGAGGAAAGGGCAATGGTAGGAACATGGACCATGGGTGAAATTAGAAAAGCTGTAGAGAAAGGTTATGTGATTTTGGACATGTATGAGTAGTGGGAGTATGAAGTCGCCACATACGAGAAAGGTGGACTTTTTACCGATTTTATTAATAAATTCTTGAAAGTAAAGCAGGAAGCTTCAGGGTATCCCGCTTGGTGTAAAACACAGGAGGATAAAGACAAGTATGTTTCTGATTTATTTGAGCGTGAGGGTATTCAACTGGACAAGGACAAAATTGCTAAAAATGGAGGACTCAGGTCAGTAGCTAAATTAATGTTAAATTCATTTTGGGGCATGTTTGGTCAACGCGAAAACATGACAAAACTTCAATTGTGAGAGACTCTAAGGAATTTTTCAAATCGTTAACTCAACCAGGAATAAAAGTAAAGTTTGTTGAAATAACTAACCAAGAGGTTTTATTAGTTAATTGGCAGAATGTTGATGACGCCAATGAGGCTCTAAGAACTGGAAATGTTGTAATTGCGGCCTACACCACTGCCCAGGCGAGACTTAAACTTTATGAACACTTGGATGCCCTTGGAGGGCAGGTCTTGTATTATGGCATGGACTCATGTATTTATTTATACAGGGGAGGGCTGTACAGGGTCCCTACGGGAGATTACCTCGGGGAAATGACAGATGAATTGGCAAGCGAGTACGGGCCCGGCTCTTATATCGTAGAGTTTATTTCTGGGGGGCCTAAAACTTATGCATACCTTGTTTGGTCAACCAAAAAGCAAAAACTAGTTCTAATTTGTATTAATAAGAACAAAATCCAAGAGATTTCGCACATTTTCTTCAATTTGTAAGAAGTGGCTCAAATCCTGGGCTACTCTAACCCTAAAAAAGCTCTTCTAGCACATATCAGTGAAATATACAAATCAACTCAACCGGAAGTAGTTGGGACCCAAAATGGGTCCCAACTCAATTATCATGATTCTAAAGTAGTTTTTATATCAGAACCGGGTTTATACGAGTTGATTTTTTCCTCTAAACTACCAGTTGATAAAACATTTAAATACTGGGTTTTTGAAGAAGTCCTGCCTTCCATTAGAAAGTATGGAGTGTATAAGATCAAACATGAAAATAATCAGTTAAAAAATCAAAACTCTCAACTCTTGGCTGAAATTACATGGTCTCTAGAAAACAACCAAAAGCTAGCTCAAATTAACTCAGAATTTAAAACTACAAACGATATAATGTGTGAAGAAAACCAGTCACTGAATGAGTTGCTGACTGAACAGGCACCGAAGGTTGCTGTGATGTCAGACGACGATGGACTTAAACATGTTTTATGTGTCCTTATTAAAGAAACTCTTCTAGAGCTGTACGGAGTCTGTGAGTACAAATGTATTCGCATACAAAAAAGAAAATTTAACGAAGCTCTCATTAAAGCCAAAAATGAAGGTTTCGTACCTTGTTTCATCAAGTCTCCTGTTCCTAACGGGATTAATGTACTTAACAAAGCTAAAGAAGTAATGAAGAGTTATGGTATGCACTTTGACTCTGCATACAACAATATCCTAACTTCTCACAATTTTGTAAATATAGTTGAGCATGTCTTGAATAATGCAAAAGTTCCCACTGTATGTGTGTGTGTGTGTGTGTGTGTGTGTGTGTGTGAATGAAGGTCACTGGCGCGGGTGACGAAAAGCCCCGTAAACCTGAATGAAGGTCACTGGCGCGGGTGACGAAAAGCCCCGTAAACCTAAATTTGTGATGAAGGGTTTAGTAGATTGAGGGCCTGGCTAACACCCAGGTTACTTCTTGGAACAGTCCGCACGGTGGGACTTGTAAAAAATAAAATAAAATAAACAATAAAAGGAGGTAGCATTTTGTTATGGAGTGGCTACCACTGTGAGAGGCGATGGTTGGGGCCTCTCACCCCAGAGGTTAGGCCTCCAGGGGAAGCTCTGGGTAACCAAAAAGAACGCGCCGACGCTCCTACGGTCTAGCCTAAAGGCTTACCGTGGTGTGGAAACGTGGGCGTTCAAAATTATTTCACCGGGGTTAGGGGTGTTTAGCCGATAAATTTAAAAATATCCCCGTTAAGGTGAAATGTAACACATTATAATGTAGCTTCAGCGGAGGCAGGAGTAAATGACCGAGAAATTTAAGAAGTTTCGGTCAATTTAAATGTAACCCCCGATAAAGGTAACTTCAGCGGACTCGGAAACGTTCGACCAAGAAATTACATGAACAAAGTACCACACGGTCCCCGGCAAGCAGGTTAATAAACCCGTGGAGTGGGGTTATCAGTTTCTTGCCTGTAGTTTTCTGCTGGTTTTTACAAGCCTCTTCTCTCCTTTAAGTTACTGTAATTAGTATATTGAGGTTTCTAAACAGTATAACTGTCTGACTTGGCTAGATTAGTGTTGTGTTTGTATTCAATTGTTTGATTTGGTAGTTTACAGTAAAGGAATCAAACAAACCCTGACTTCCATGTGTCAGGCGTAGTGTTGTATTTGTATGTGCTGGGTAACAGTAATCTTACTTTCTATTCTTGTTCTTTTGGTTAGAGTAGTGTTTTCTACCTTCCTTAGAGTTAACTTTTGGTAACTTGTAGTTCTGATTTGACTTGCGTAGTTTGTGTGTTAGTGTTTTTCTGACTTGCGTAGTGATAGAGGTACCGTGTCACGGAGTGCCCGGGGTCCTAGACGGTGGAGACTCGATGGATCTAGGCTGAAACACTGGCCGCAGGGAAACGTTTGACTTGGAAGTATCTGACCGAAGGATTTAAAACGTTGCAGGCCAAGTACATCAAGGCCCCCGGGGCAGTTTTTAGCGGTATTGGGTACGATTGGTCAAGTTATTACGCCGTCAAAATACACCACGGCCCTGGCAAACAATTAAACGGACTTTGAAATATTTTGACCGGGAAATTTAAATGATGGGAAAATAAAATGTACTCACACAAGTGCAGCTGTTCAACAATCCTCCAGCCACAGGCCTCTGGCAGTTGCAATATATGAGTGGTTGAATCGGTCGGCTGGTAGAATACCCGAGCGGGACTTTAAACTTTTACCGCACGTTTGCCTCGAGAGCTTGAGGGTGCCATCTCTGTCAAACAAGAACAGAATTGTAAACAATCCGTGGTTTAAAGCAAAATATATTGCTGGGATTTTAGAATATAAAAATATGGAAACGCTAATAATAGCAGTTTTAGTTACCATGAAAAAAAGAACAATATTTATTAATGAATAATGTATCCGTCTTTTATAATCTCATTTACTTATCGTAATGCATTATTCGCAATACCTCCTTCCTTCCCAACGGTATTATGGACTGTAGTGCTGAATTGTAGTTTTTTCTGTGCTAAAATATAATAGTGTGTTGAATAAGGTAGGGGGCATTTATTTTTACAATGTTGTCAAGTGATTTATTGTCAGAACAGATTTGTTTAAGAAAAAGTTTAGTTAGGCTAAGCGGAGTGTTCATCATGAAGTGAGCTTGACTGGTTCAGGATGAGCAGAGTTTGTGTGTTGAAGGGAGTTGGTGATTGACCAATCGTCACTCCACAGTAATTCTAACTCTAAAAATCCACCGTCATCAGGTTTTTGGCATTATAAAACTTTCCTTATTATGTTTACTTTCAGTTTATTTGGTGAGGTATGTTGTCTTACCTCCCAAGCGATACTGTCCAGCGGAAGCTTAACACTTTTAGAAGTCTCCGACAAAGGTAAATGATTCCCCAGGGGAGGTAGAAACCTCTAACTAATAATATAGATAAATATCTTACCTTAACAGCGACAATCTCTCCAAGATGGTGTTGTGATGACCCCGCAAGCATCACAGTGTAAAACCAGATTAAACGCTTTAGGATCTGAGAGAGTATCTGGAATGGTATATTTTATACAATGAAACAGTAAACACCCTAAAGTGAAGTAATATAGGCGCTGTGGTCCACTGTAGGTCACCACTGTCTTTCGCTGTAGGTTTGGGCTCAATACTTAAAAGCTGATGTTTGTTTAGAAATGCACTACATATATGTTCAAGACACAGAGTGATGGTACCATAGACACTGCCTGGCTATATAATCGCCACCACTCCTCTCAGATTTATTCTGGGTTGTATTTTTCTTTGTTCTATTACAGCTTAGTTTGTAGTTTTAAAAAATTCCTCCTGTGGGAGTTTGCCTTACTTAGCCTAGATCATGCTATGTTCCCTGCAATGTCCTTTGGGAGATTTTTGGGGGCATAATTCAAAGCAACGCTGAATCAATTACCAGCAGTGACACGTTTAGAGTAGATGTAGCACGGATAAACATTCCAGTAGGTAAAGGAAGTTCAAGACCCGACTTTTACAATACCTTTGATGAAGAACCTAAAGAGGGAATCGAACCCGGGACCTCCTGAACCGTAGTCCAAGGCGCTAACCACTAGACCACCGCGTTCCCCCCGATTATGCTGCGAGATTTAAGGTATCTATTAGTACCCCTTCAATTATTTTGATACTTGCCCGCAGTGCAGAGGTTAAGTTTTTTGTAAGATGTAAAGAATGTTAACAGGTACATACATACCAAATTTCATTAAAATCGGCCAAGCCGTTCTTGGGATATTGATTTTTAAAATATAGCTCCTTCAATCTTTTGATACTTCCCGCAGTACAGAGTTTAAGTTTTTTTTAAATAGTAGCGGAGGTTAACAGGTACCTATATACCAAGTTTCATTAGAATCGGTCAAGCCGTTCTCAATATATTAAATTTTAAAGTTTTACACCCTCCATCATCCCCTAAACAACCCTTTCCTACCCTCAAACAAAATTGAAGGTTAGAGGATGTTAACAAGTATCCACATGTCAAGTTTCAATTATATCGTCTCACCCGTTCTTAAGATATTGATTTTTAAAGTATGACTCCTTCAATTATTTTGATACTAACTGCAGTACAGAGTTTAGGTTTTTGTAATATGTAGCGGAGGTTAACAGGTACATACATGCCAAGTTTCGTGGAAATCGGCCAAGCCGTTCTTGAGATATTTAATTTTTAAGATTTGCCCCTTCATTTTTTGAGATGCAACCCGCAATATTTTGGTTAAGACTTTTCATATGGGTAGATACCCCCCTGGAGTGCCTACACTACGTAGTAGGCAGTTTTCTGGGGTCAGAATGACCCTAGGACTTACCGTTTTCGAGATATAAGCGATTTTTGGTTTTTTGGCAACACTTTCTTGCGATATATACATGTAATAGTTTTATATTTTGAGTTAGCGGTACTTTCTGGTATATATACATGTAATGGTTTTATATAATGGTTTGGCTGTACTTGCTTGCGAAATAAACATTGCCATAGGTTGGTAACACATCGTAGCGTGACGTAATATATACATATAATAATTTTAGATAGTTTGACATAATACATATAATAATTTTGCGTAACTGATTTAGGTTTTGTAGGTAGCGTTTAGAGTGGCAACACTGGCTAAGTGAGGTTAGATAGCCACTTACCTTTCTGGTGATGGTATATTATACACTATTATGGTACATATATATATGATTATACACTGTAGTATTATATATGGTACATATAATTATGTATGATACATATAATTATGTATGGTACATTAGCTCTGCTAAGTTGGTAACACTTTGGAGGGAAGAAAAGTGAGGTTAGGTTTGGCGCCAATTTTTTTTTGGCGCGCAAATTTGGCGGGAAAATGTTCTTCTTACTCTTTCCGGATTAACGCGCTCTAACCACTATGCCATTTCCGGTTCTCAATCACTGCCAACCCTACTTGCATGACTTTGAGAGGTTTGTACCATTGTCCTTTAACAGCTTTGTATAGAAATTCCACCAACCCTGACAGTAAATAATAATAATTAGAGCAAGAAGCGTAGCCAAAAATATTACATTATAAATTAAAAAATATAAAAATTATTAATAAAATTATTTTAATAAAAAATTAAAATTACAGTCAAAGCTAAAATTTCCTCATGTCAGTTTCGTTATTGGACTCATATTGGATCACAGTGTCCATCACTACACATTAAACTAACCATTAAACTATCCAGTAATATAGTAAACAGCGATGTGATATTTTTTTTCCTTCTGTTACAGCCAGTTGCATGAGTTTGTCCAGACGTACCTGACACAGCCTGTCAAGCAGACTCCAGCCTCATCTGATGAAGCTAGGCATCTGGAGATGCGACGGAGATTACTGGCCAGGTACTTATTGCTGTATTGCTATGTTTGGGATGCAAAAGCTTCTGCAACCAACAACAAAGTGTATGCACTTTTTATGAGCTCAAAATATTTTATATGGAGCCTTAAGGATGAAAGTAAAGGTTAGTTACTAAACTAAGCAAGGGGGTTTTACGGTTTATGTGTCTGAAAGTTTGTTTCTTTACCGAAAATGATATTTATGTATGATTTTTGGATAATTGTGATTAATGAAGAATTGCTAAAGTACCTTAAGTTTGTTTGTGGGGGAGACAAATTTATCTACAACTTAATAAATCGTTCTCTGCTCTTTCCCATCTATGTTTATCCTAGTTATAACAGTAGACTAGTTATAGTAGTGTAAAATAAGTTGGCTTTCTGACGCGTCAAGCTTTGTACTGTTCTGCAATAATTGGGTGCTTAGATAAACCAGTGGAAGGTTCAAGAGTATGGGAGGCCCCAATAAAAAATTTTTCACTATGGGTGATTCTCTAATTGTGGGACAAAATGAGAAAAAAAATCAAAGACATTTTTTCATATAGAAATTAATGTTTTTTTTTTGTTAATAGTTACAAAATATCCTTACAAATGCAATATTAACCTGAGCATAGCTAATTTCAATATTTACTAATTTTTTTGTTATTTTTACTGACTGAACCGACAGAATTTTGTCAGATCGCTAACGTTTCAAAAATAACTATAACAATAGTTTCCTTCAAATCAGAGCACAGAAAATATAGTTTTAGAATAGATCATACTTTTAAAAATGTATTATACATATTATGATATTTATTACGTATTATGTATATATATAAATGGTGTAATCAGATGAATATTAAACCAATTGTCATGGTGCATACATTAAAATATCAATTTTAGTTCCTTTCTTAATTTGTATTGATTCGATTTTTAACTTATGTGAAAGAAAAGATTAAATTATTTCATATTATTGACCTTAAATATCAAAATAACTAATTTTGACAGGAATTTTAGAGTTTTCATGAGCGTTAGCGATCTGTAACAGCGTTAGCGATCTATCAGTGCCGTTAGCGATCTGTCGTGGCCGTTAGCAATATGTCGTAATACAATTGAAAATTGATCGTAAATCAATACAATATTGCTAACAAATAAAATAATTATTTAAAAAAAAAAAAATGGCATAAACCACGACCGCAACATTATAATTGGCACCAACGATGGAAAGACGCGAAATTTCGTAATGGGTTAACAATCGCAACAAACACCGAAAGACTACTTCCGATACTTCATCCAATTTCAAATTGTATGTAGAATCATGTGGCGCTGAATCAGAAATTATTTGAGTATCGTTATATCGCACAATAACGATGTATCACACTGTGAAGAAAAGGGTTGCGATCGTGACCTTAGCAGTATGAGTATGGTAGCATAATGCCATCACGATCTTTACCAGTTGAAGGGTTAAATACCCCCGTCGCAGCAAACCTGCATACTCATCGAATTTCCAATCAGGGTGTCTACTGGTCACGGAAGTCCCGGAAAAGTCCCGGAATTCGGTAAACGGGCACGGATGTCACGGAAAGTCACGGATTTTAGTGCAGAAGTCACGAATTTTTAATATAACGTTATTTAATATATTTTTCCCCCACATTACATGACGTTTTTACGATGCATTTTGCCGAACCGATAGAGGATATTTTCGACCTCAAGATTAGCTTTCTAGACTTTAAGTTTATTTATTGATGTCTGGATATGCCGATATGTCTACGCCATTTGTGGTGCAACCAGGACATGAAACAAGAACTGTAATGTTCCATTTGTGTTACAGTGAAATAACAACTTTCCTAAACGTAATAGGTTGGCGGTTTTATTGAAAAACTGTGACGGTAGAACGGTTGTTTCTAGAAAATAAAGTTCCATTATATTTCCTAATTTAATGTAGCTCTAAGCAATACATTTGGAACAAAAGCAGTATGATAATTTTATCATCGTAATACTACATAATTAATATGTGCTTGTATTAGATTAATTAAAGCTTTTTATAAAAATCTTTCATGATGTAAGTTCGATGATGGCGAAGAACTGTGATTAGAAACTGATAACTAGTTGTACAATTAACTTAGGACGCAGGACTGTTATCAGTAACTGCTATTTGGAACGGTGCAAATAACCTAGTACCACGGTGCAAGTAACTTGCGCGATCAGTAACTGCTATTTGGAACGGTGCAAATAACCTAGTACCACGGTGCAAGTAACTTGCGCGATCGTTGTTGACTGGCTGTGGCGCTTTTTGGACAACCAGCTACTTGGCACGGGGAATAGCTACTGACCTGTACAACTATCGAATAACAGTAACTCGCGTGTCCCTTTGGTGCTATAAACATATTTCAATATTAACTAAACAATATTAACTACAATATTATTAATAATATTGTAAAATTCCTCCAACTGACACCATGTGAAATTACTCGCTTAGCTTAGTGAGACAGTACCCAGGATATCAATTGAACTAACACCAGAGTTGTAATAACATGTAACCCTTTAATATACATATTTAATATTTCACTTCAATAAACAAAAGGATTTCCAACAAGTTCGGACGTCGCACAATCAAATCAGAGGCCTCTGTGCTCTAACTATTACTTTCCAAGATACAAATGACATCATCAGAACACAGAAAACAAATAATCAGCCCTCTTAACCTAATTAAATATTGAAACAGTCACATTATTTCGGCATCAGCCAAAGTCCATCAATATAACCTATGAATCACTTAAGACACAACTACTAAATAAAATACACACTTTAAATTCAGATAAATAAGATACTGGGCGGTTAACCGCTAGTCCAATTTAAAGGTCCAGTCACTCAAATATATTCTGTTATAAAATAAATATATTAAGTTATTATATTCCAGCTATTAAACACATTATTAATAATCATATACACGTATAAAGCAATAAATTAAAGTCAAACAATATCACGCCTAAACTCCTTTTAGCCGTGTGGCCATTTCTATTCCCATAAATATTCTCATATATAAAGCTCAAATATTTAAGCTCAAGTTACCTATTCTAATTATATATTTTGCTCCATCTCGGATTAAGCACGTCAAAAATCAATGATATCAAAAACTACGAAATTCATATACAAATATTTTACAGATATTATTACAGCCTGCGACCCATTTTCATAATACAACTTGTGTTTATCACTTCCTCAACAACTCATTTTATTAACTAAATTCTGAAAGATCTTAATATCTTACAATATCTCTCATATTCGTCTCTATTAATGGGTGCTTAATTTTAGTAAGCTTACTCTTTAAATTTTAATCTTTATTAAATCATGATTATTTATTAAATGAATCCTTCCTCTCAAATTTTAGAGCGCTTTCCTATACAATTTATTTTTAAATAAGAGCAGCAAGGTTAGCAGAAGATAAAGACTTCACATACCCCGAAGTGAGAACTTGGTGACCCAGAGTGGTGAATGTCCCAGTGCGACGTCGGTCCTCGATCCCCCGTGGTGCTCGTGTGGTCCCTCGTGTGGTCCTGGAGGCTCCTCGTGGTCCCTTGTCAGTGACTCTTGTGAAGATCGCCTGGAAACTCCTCCGGTCGCAGACTCTGGCCGTATTGGACACCTTCTCCCTTCTCAGTTTGAAGCTCCTGGACTCCTCTCGTGGATGCTGGCTGGTGGCTGGCAGTCTTCTCTCCACTCTTCTGCTCCGCTGTACTCCAGTGATATCGGGCGATGTAGACGATGAGGACTTGGACTCTACGCAGGTGGCAATTTCACCTATCCTGACGTAATCCCGGGCCTACTCGATCCAGCCCTTCTGTCCGCTTCCTCTTTCCTGTCCCGACTAATTCCCGTACCTTCTTCTCTCCCCTTCCAAGTTTTTCCCCACCAGTTCGATGTTTCCCCCAATTTTGATGTACCACGCCCACTACAACCAATCGTGTTCTTAGTGAACTTTCGCCCCCGCTATTATTGGCTGCATTCTCGGTCAGCAGAATTCCGGGTGGGCAGTGATTAAACGGTGAATGAACCTATTTAATCAGCATGTTCGCTGTTTTTAGAAACCCAGGCGTGTTTTGTGAATGTTTGTTTGTCCGCTACCCGACACTTCCGGTAATTCGAGTAGGGTCAACGCCATCTACTTCCTCACCGTCGTTGAACTTTCCCACATCGAGTTTTGAAATTAATTCATATTTGTTTTCAATATTAACTAAAATAAATTTCTATTTATTTTTATTCCATTTTGAAATATGTTTATAGTGCGCAGTTATGAACCGCCACCAACGTAGTCGATCACGAAGGTTAAAAATAGTATCTTGCCTTGAAAGCACTAGCGATCCTAGTGGTAGGAAGCTAAATTAATCTTTAAACAAACTTGAGTATACTAGCGAACCTGGTGGCTGGCGTTGATGTAAGTTTCATATCGTTCCCTCCAGTCATTTTGCTCCATTTAAATAAGTATGCATTGTCTATCGCTATCGCAGACATTTCGCGAACTCGCCAACCCGGTTGCCGGATGAAAGTGAGAACGTTTTACCTAGGTTAATTTGCCTCCTCGTCTAATTGTCTAGTTTTGTTTAGTAATATAAGACTGAAACGAAATAACCCAGGAATGATATTGTGTTTTGTTTTGCTTTTCAGCATTAATCGTTTTAGTAGTTAACTGCAGTACGGTACTTATGGTTTAATTATTTGGTTTAGGCTTGTGTTTAAGTGTTTTACCTTTAACTAAATCTCATTCTTGAAACTAAAGTTTAAAGTGATAACCTGCCAAGATTTTTCTATTGTTTACTGACCGATGCTAAAACGCCGGGAAAGTGCAAATTTCAAATGCCTTAGCCTTGCCATATGAAAGGCAAAAAACATGTCAATTTAGAAAACTTGTTGAAAAGTGGAAAGCAACTAGGCCCTAACTTAAATGGTGAAATGGTGTTTTATGTTTAATTGCAGTACTTATATAGCCTATATAAGGGTTTTATGGTAAGTTAACAGTAAATTATGGCTACACTGAGCTATGTTGTGGTACATTTTCATCTCATTAATGGCATACACTAGCTAACTAATTTCATAACAATCTGATGATACAGTTTTGTTCAGGTTTGGGCTTGTATTTTACCCTATCATTATTCTATGACTCGCTTTTCTGTAGCCTAGGCCCTAAAGTTGTTTCGCGAATGGGTCACTGATTTTTTCCAAATGTCCCCTAAAAGTCCCCGAAAAGTCCCTGATTTTTGTTTGAATGACTGAGTAGACACCCTGCCAATGCATAATATTTGTCTTAATACCACATAAAGCCGCATACCAAGTTTCATAAAAATATATTCACATAAGTAGGGGTGTGGGAGTAGTGATTTTTTTAATCGAGTCGAGTAGTGCCAATTATTTTCGAGTTTCGAGTATTTTCGAGCGAGTATTTGCCATCAGTTGGTAGTTTAAAATAGTGTAATGGGATTTGTTTACCACCCTAGATTTGATAATATAAACATGGTTTCTAACTAATATATGAGTAGCTAAAAAGCTATACAAAGTTTTGGCCAGTAAAATCAAACTGGATTACATATTGACAAACAAAACACCGTTTGACATTTGTTTCCGGCCGTTGAAACAGTCATTTGGCCAATTTCACCTGGTCCAAATATCGCTTATAATGAATATTAAATGACGAAATCGTTAGTCACAACAAAAATTACGCGGTAATTTCTGGCCAATTTTACGTGATGCGATCGCCTTTTGCGGCCGTTACTACGCGTTTTGGCCGGTTGCAATCGTTTGCGGTCGTCATTTTCGGCCGATTTTACGTGTTACGATTGCCTTTTGCGGCCGTTACTACGCGTTTTGGCTGATCTCAGTCGTTTGCGGTCGTCATTTTCGGCCGATTTAACGTGATGTGATTGCCTTTTGCGGCCATTACTATGGGTTTTGGCCGGTCGCAATCGTTAGCGATCATCTGGAAATCGGCGGGAAATACTCGCTCGAACTTTCGAGTAATTTTCAAAACTTCGAGTTGAGTTCGAGTATTAAAATACTCAGCCGAAAACTCTTAGTTTCGAGTACTCGCACACCCCTACATACATATAAGCAATTTTAATTATTCTTTATAAGAATAACATTGGTAATGAGTACGTAGGTTTGGTGAAACAAGGAACAAAAACAATTGGTGTTTATGCAAATATAAATATAATTTAACTAGGCGAAGCCACATACCAAGTTTCATCAATATTCAATCTTAAATAAGCACTATATAACATTTTAGTTATTCTCCATAAGAATAACATGGGGGCTGAGTAAGCAGGTTTGCTGCAACAAGGGAAAAATGGGTTTTTATGCAATTACCAATATAACTCAACCAAGTGAAGCTACATACCAAGTTTTATTAATTTATGTTCATAATTAAGGGAGTCATTACATTTTACTTATTCTCCATAAGAATAACATGGGGGCTGAGTAAGCAGGTTTGCTGCAACAAGGGAAAAATGGGTTTTTATGCAATTACCAATATAACTCAACCAAGTGAAGCTACATACCAAGTTTTATTAATTTATGTTCATAATTAAGGGAGTCATTACATTTTACTTATTCTCCATAAGAATAACATGGTACGCAGGTTTGCTGCTACGGGAATAATCAACAAAAATCAATTTGTTGTGCAAATATCAATATACCAGTACTACGTGAAGCCACATACCAAGTTTCATTAACATACATTCATAAATAATCGAGATATCAAATTTTATTTATTCTCCATAAGGATAACATTGGACAACGTACTGTGTTTAGCACTTTGAATATATATTAGTAACGGTTGGGCGTAGAATCACAATTTAAAAACCAAAATGATTGTTTTGTGGAACTGAACAGATTGGTAAAATCAAATGTGAAGTTTACATTAAAATAACTTTAGGAAAAGCCAAAAACCTTTTTCCCATAATATTAACATGGAAAATTTTATGAGTAGGTTTTTTGGATTTTCTCCGCAACCACTTAACCTAGGTTAATAATTCAAAATACTATATTATTTGTTTTTTTAAGCTCTGCAACATGGTCAAAACCAAAATTAAGCTTTTAAAAAATGTTAGGGTGAAAAATGCAAAAACTGATTTTTGGAAAATTTAAAACCCCCATAAACCCCCTTTCCCGATTTTTCTGGTTTTCGAACTTAAAGTCATGAATGTCATTTTACACATTTCAGCCAAATTTTATCGAAATCGGACGTTTTTTACTCAAGTTATCGCATTCACGGACAGATATAGATATATATATATATATAAATTTGAACGAACAGTGTTTTTGTCATCTGGGGACCTCAAAACAAAAAATTGTCATGGTCTCGGGCTTAAGTCTTAACATGAGACCTACGGTAATAGCTTCCTCCGTATAGGGGAAATTCGCTAAAATGAACTTCACTAAAGTGGGTGGTCGTGTGGGATTTGTGAAACAAGTTGTAATATTTTAAGAAGCAAACAAGACAAATACTTTCTAAGGTTCGTACCTAAGCAGCCCAATTTAAAAATGACGTTGTGTTGAGAGAACTTATCCTCGTATATACAAATTCTTTCGGCGCATGTTTGTACGTCACAAATATCTAATAACAAGTATATCCGGTAGAACCTCCGTTATCCGAAATAAAGGGGGCAGAGGGCATTTCACGTCCCACTAAAGTGTATGCCTACACACCGTAAATGTTGGTGGCTTTTCGGAATGCTATTTTGGGTAAAAATGTTTAGGCTAAGAGAGGTTTTACTGAAAACGTTGTGTAATAACATCACAAATTACACCTACTGAAACAAAACATCATAACTTTAACAATTAAACAGCTCGTTAACGATAGCAAACAACTCGCTAACGTCAGTGACACATTAAACAGATCGAAACGTTACCGAGCTGTTCGTTAGCGACCTGTGAAATTTTGTTGTCTTGGAATTGGTGCCTTAATAAGGGCCTCTTAGCGAGAAAACTAATTTTGAGGTTATGTTACTCACTATGTAGTCTTACATTACACGTTTTTGTTAATGTTGATCTGAAAAGTTAATAGTTGTGCGTGTTAGCGAGCTGTTGCTCAATTAACATACTGTGAAGAATTTACCTTGATATTTGATTATTATTTCCAAACACGAAGTTTAACTCCAAGAATTGTAGGCAATTTCACTTGTTAAACAAACTCCAAGGTCACTGGTGAACAGCGGGATTCTTGCAAGACGCCGGATGAGTCATGGCGGCAAATTTAAAAACTACCGCTAATTTAGAGCGAGATTGAGGGACATTCAAATGCCATACAAAAATGCGGTTTCGTATTTTCATTTGCTTTAAAACAACTTTGTGAATTTAAATATCTATATTCGACGATTATTTTAAAGTTGTTCATACATTTTATTTTTTTAGTTTTATATACTTTAGAGAACTTCAACTAGCGATGTTGCACTTCGGGACCGTTAGCAATCTGTTTAAAACGCCGTTTAGCAATTCTTTTCATATTATTAAAACATTTATTGTTTACATTTTATGTGTTAATATGGTACATTTTATGATAAGTTATGTATGACAAACATTTTTGTTATTATTATGAAATGAAAAATAGTTGAAATATTGGTGGGACTCAATTTGTTGGGACAGAGATTTACCCTTATTGACATAGTTTTTCAATCTGTATACTGTAATAGGTGTTATCTGCATACTGTACAGTACTACAGCAGCAAGTAGTATGTTTTTCCTTTGTTTACAAGCAAATATTTGCCCTGGGTACAATTGTCTATCATTTGTAACTTATTAGCGAATTTCCCCTATAGGGAAGAAGCTATTACCGTAGTCGGCATGGTAAGACCAAGGCCCGGGACCATGATAACTTTTCGTTTTGAGGTCCCCAGACCCCATATATATCTATCTATATATATATATATATATATATATATATATATATATATATATATATATATATATGTGTCCGTGAGCACGATAACTCTCGTAAAAATGATCCGATTTTGACGAAATTTGGTATAAACGTGTCAAGCAACATTTATGACTTTAAGTTTGAAAACCAGCCAGATCGCTCCATCCAAAGGGGTATTTTGGGGGGGTTTTGTACCCCAAAAATGGGTTTTTCGAATTTTGTACATATAATTTTGGAAATAGTCAAATTTTAGTTTTTTCCATTAGATTCAGCTTAAAAAAACACACAATTTGGTATTTTGATCATTTCTCTATGTCAATTGGTTACCGAGATATTGAAAGTGCTAAACACAGTACGTTGTCTAATGTTATTCTTATGGAGGAAAAGAAAAATGTTATATCTCGCTTATTTAAGAACGTATACTGACAAAACTTGGTATACGGCTTCATCTGGTTGTGGACCATTGATATTTGCTCAAAAAAACAATTTTTTACCAAAACTCCCGTAGCAGCAAACCTGCGTACTCAGCCCCATGTTATTCTTGTGGAGAATAAGTAACGTGTTATCTCCCTTAATTATGAAAATAAATTAATGAAATTTAGTATGTGGCTTTACCTACATGAGTTATATTGATATTTGTATAAAACCCCATTTTTTGTGTTCCTTGCTTCAGCAAACCTGCATACTCAGCCGCCATGTTTTTCTTATGGAGAATAATTAAAATGTCATAAATCTTTTGTTTATGAATGTATATTGATGAAACTTGGTATGTGGCTTTATGTGGTATTAAGATACATATATATGCATTGGAAATTCGCTGAGTACGCAGGTTTGCTGCTATGGGGGTATTTTAAGTTTCATTTCCTTTTTAAATCTGACTTATTAGGAACGTGTTTAGTTTAATCACTCATGAATTATATAAATAAAGATTCAGAGAATTTGACAATTTTGAAAATGGTCCTGCATAATTTTTTGGAGTCACTCATTTTATATCAAACACAAAATTAAATGCATTAACCCTTTTGATGCCAAGCCCAATTGAGGAGTAGGTACTCACAGTGAACCACCTAAAGTTGTAGGAGTTGTATATTAATCTGAAAACTGCTTGAACATTTCCGCAGTTTTTTTCAGTTGAAATACGTAAATACCAAATTATTATTTTTATTTATTAATTACTAATTTATTTTGTCATGTTTTCAATATGTAAATGATTGTTTCAATAACCTTTCTGAAGCTAAGCTGATAAGTGTAAGCTCAGTGAGCTGTTGGCAGTTCTCACAATCACTGGCCGGTAGGGGTGGGCGAGTAGTGTTTTTTTAAATCGAGTCGAGTCGAGTTATGAACCAAACTACTCGAGTATCAAGTTGAGTAGTTCTCTATAAAAAGTAAAATACCCCCGTCGCAGCAAACCTGCGTACTCAGCGAATTTCCAATGCATAATATATGTCTTAATACCATATAAAGCCACATACCAAGTTTCATAAAAATATATTCACATATAAGCGATATATACAATTTTAATTATTCTCCATAAGAGTAACATTGGTGATGAGTACTTAGGTTTGCTGAAACAAGGAACACAAACAATTGCTTTTTATGCAAATATAAAAAGGATTTAACTAGGTGAAGCCACATACCAAGTTTCATCAATATTCAATCATAAGTAAGCACTATATAACATGTTAATTATTCTCCATAAGAATAACATGGGAGCTGAGTAAGCAGGTTTGCTGCAACAAGGAATAAAAAAATGGGTTTTTATGCAAATATCAATTTAACTCAACAAGGTGAAGCCACATACCAAGTTTTATTAATTTATGTCCATAATTAAGGGAGTCATTACATTCACCAAAATGATTTTTTTGTGGAGCTGAGTTGATTAGTAAAAGCAAATGTGAAGTTTACATTAAAACTAACTTAGGAAAAGCCAAAAACCTTTTTCCCATAAGATTAACATAGGAGATTTTATGAGCAGGTTTTTTTTTGCTTTTCTCCGCAACCACTTAACCTAGGTTAATAATTAAAAATACTATATAATTTGTTTTTTTAAGCTCTATAACATGGTCCAAACCAAAATTAAGTGTTTTAAACATTTTAGGGTAAAAAATGCAAAAAACTGATTTTTGGAAAATTTAAAACCCCCTTAAACCCCCCTTCCCATTGTCCGATTTTTCTGGTTTTCGAATTTAAAGTCATAAATATCACTTTACACATTTGAGCCAAATTTCATCAAAATCGGACGTTTTTACTTAAGTTAACGTATTCACGGACATATATATATATATACATATATAAATTTGTACGAATAGTGTTTTCGTCATCTGGGGACCTCAAAAAAAAAGTTGTCATGATCTCGGGCTTAAGTCTTACCATGAGAGCTACGGTAATAGCTTCTTCCCTATAGGGGAAATTCGCTAAAAAACCCAGTTTTTTTTATTGAAAATAATGTTTTTTACATATTACACTTTAATTATAAACATAATATTTTATTGAATTATTAATGTTATTATTTATTTTATTTTAACTTTTATTTTACCATGAATGGAATAATGATTTAAATGAAAAAAATATATATGCTGTTAACAACCGTAACAAACAAAACACAAGTATTTCAAATACATATCCATACAGAAATTTTCGGTTAATTTATCAAAACCAGAACATTTTAACAAGACTATGAATTTTTGCCCCCGATCCACACACTCCCTGTGCCTCTTACTTATCTTAACTCACAGGTATCCATAAATAACCCACCTGCCATTGTTTTCTTTCATATGAGCTAAAAATAGGTTTTAGTCTTATTTTTATATATTTCACTCACTTATTTTATTAATCATTGGTTAGCGGCTTGAACCAATTGCGTAAACGGCGGGAGTATATATATATATATATATATATATATATATATGCCTTTTTAACTACTCGACTCCAATTTTTTAATAGTCTCTAATACTCGCTCGGCTTTCGAGTATTATAAAATATTCTACAGGTTCTCGAAAACTCGGGTACTCACCCACCCCTACTGGCCGGACAAGTTTCGACAGCCGATGGAAGCCAAAGAGTTAATGCTTCTGACATTTTATGTTTTTGTGAATAACAGCTAAAGTCAGAAGTAAATCTATTTATTAATAGCAACATTACATTCACGGACATATATATATATATAAATTTGTACGAATAGTGTTTTAGTCATCTGGGGACCTCAAAAAAAAAAGTTGTCATGATCTCGGGCTTAAGTCTTACCATGAGAGCTACGGTAATAGCTTCTTCCCTATAGGGGAAATTCGCTAAAAAACCCAGTTTTTTTTATTGAAAATAATGTTTCTTACATATTACACTTTAATTATAAACATAATATTTTATTGAATTATTAATGTTATTATTTATTTTATTTTAACTTTTATTTTACCATGAATGGAATAATGATTTAAATGAAAAAAATATATATGCTGTTAACAACCGTAACAAACAAAACACAAGTATTTCAAATATATATCCATACAGAAATTTTCGGTTAATTTATCAAAACCAGAACATTTTAACAAGACTATGAATTTTTTCCCCCGATCCAAACACTCCCTGTGCCTCTTACTTATCTTAACTCACAGGTATCCATAAATAACCCACCTGCCATTGTTTTCTTTCATATGAGCTAAAAATAGGTTTTAGTCTTATTTTTATATATTTCAGTCACTTATTTTATTAATCATTGGTTAGCGGCTTGAACCAATTGCGTAAACGGCAGGAGTATATATATATATATATATATATATATATATATATATATATATGCCTTTTTAACTACTCGACTCCAATTTTTTAATAGTCTCTAATACTCGCTCGGCTTTCGAGTATTATAAAATATTCTACAGGTTCTCGAAAACTCGGGTACTCACCCACCCCTACTGGCCGGACAAGTTTCGACAGCCGATGGAAGCCAAAGAGTTAATGCTTCTGACATTTTATGTTTTTGTGAATAACAGCTAAAGTCAGAAGTAAATCTATTTATTAATAGCAACATTACAGCTGTAGCAAACTTAACCATAATTGATGTCAGCGCAGGTGCTACCTGAAGCTAGGCCAGTGGCAGGAGAGTCTGCAGGGCATCAACGAGCAGTCGATCCCCGCGGTGCTGCAGTACTACGCGGCGGCCACGGACCACGACCCCGACTGGTACAAGGCGTGGCACTCCTGGGCGTACATGAACTTCGAGACGGTGCTGTTCTACAAGCAGCAGCAGATCAACCAGGCTCAGGCTGGCGACGCTAACAGACAGGCTCTGGTACGAACAGTGAGTGCGGGAAGCAGGTTTTTTTTTATTTCAACACCATTGGCATTTTTGTTAGGAGAGCAGAGAGCTCAACAAATGCTTCTAAGGGAAAGCGGTCCAAACCCCTCAAATGTTTTGGACACCCCGGGATTTGAACCTGTGACCACTTGACCGAAGTGTAAGTCTAACTGTTAGGGTGACGAGATGCGAGTTTTTGTTGAGATTTGAATTTGAATTATGAAGAGGGAAAACATTCAGTTTGAATTGAAGCATATATTTTTTTGCAAGTGAAGGATGATTGACTGATTAAAGATATACAATTGTAAGTTGTAACTTTTTGTACTTAAATCTGATAATGTGGAATTCATTGAATGTTAGTTTACCCAACATTTACCAAAAAAACTTGTACCAGTCTGTCATAATTTCAAGAACTAACTGCAGTTTCCTCCTCCTTCAGAGAGGATTGTTAACGGAAATATTGGATTTAGTTACTGTATTTTCGTTTTAATCCATAATTAGACTAGGATCCACTAAAATTTTATGGTTAGTTTATTTGACAACCTCCTTTCAAATATTTTCTTCTAAGTGAATTGGTGATCTAACCTAAAATCTAACTTGGATGGGATTTTCGTTACATAATTCTTTAACTATTAGTGATTTGTACCAAGGGTCTTGTTTGTTATAGCCCAGCACCCAGTATATATCCCAGTTCACGGTGCCGGCAGTGGAAGGATTCTTCCGTTCCATCGCCCTGTCCCACGGCAGTTCTCTACAAGACACTCTGCGCCTGCTGACTCTCTGGTTCGACTATGGGCAATGGCCAGAGGTCTACGATGCCATTGTAGAGGGGATCAGGACCATCGAGATTGACACTTGGCTACAGGTATTTTATAAATTGTTTTATTATCAGTCAAAGAATTTTGTTTATGTCCTCCAACCTAGAAATAGTCAACTTAAGAGTTAAGAAACCAAGTAAATTAAAAATACATGATGATGATGTTTTTTCAGGTCTCATGTATTTACACTTGAGTGTAATTATTTTTGAATATTGCATAGAGGCTAAAAAAATACTAAGTTAATATAGTACAGAGTTCATTATTATTTTGGATATAAAATGTATGAATTTTTTTGAGGTTAATGGATGGTTAAGGTGTCCCAGGACAACCTTGAAACTGGTCTGTACAGTTTTGAGGCTGACATTGGGTACAGCAAATGAAGTTGTCATTACATATGGTAAGTCATTTGGCTGTCCTCCATTATGACAAACTTCCCTTTCACCTTTGGTCCCTCCATTTGCAGCGGCTAGGGACAGAGTCTCCGGGTTTGGTCCCCAATCTGAGAATGTATGGTCTCTGGCTGTTGTATATAGATACCCTGTCAGTTGAGTTGGTCAGTTGGAGGGCAGATGGGGTCCACCTGTTAGAGCCTGATCACAGCTGTCACAGGAGCACAGGAATTGGCTCTCTGAAAGATCAATTTGGCTACCTGTCCCATCCCACTCTTTCCTTTCCTGCTATATCCTATCCTTCCGGTAACCTGCGCAAAATTCCCTCTTGTAGCAGCTATGCTGGGGTTTCCTAATCCAGCAACAATGAATGAATGAATGGTTAAGGGTTTCATCAAACTCACAAATATGTTGGAAGAAGTTAAATCAAATTTCACCTCTTGTTCAGTTGAGTTTACAATTAAAAAATAAAAATACCCCCGTCGCTTCAAACCTGCGTACTCAGCGAATTTCCAATGAATATATTTGTGTCTCATTACTACATAGAGCCACTTACCAAGTTTCACAAAATACATTCATAAATATGTGATATATAGCATTTTATTTATTCTCCATAAGAATAACATTAGGGCTGAGTACGCAGGTTTGCTGCAACAAGGAAGATTAAAATTTTTTTTAAATTATAAATATAACTCAACCAGGTGAAGCTACATACCAAGTTTTATCAACTTAGGTTCATAACTAAGGGAGATATAAAACTTTACTTATTCTCCATATGAATAACATGGGGGCCGAGTATGCAGGTTTGCTGCTACGGGGAAAATCAACAAAAAACTTTGTTTGTTCAAATATCAATATACCACAACTATTTGAAGCCACATACCAAGTTTCATCAATATACATTCATAAATAATCGAGATGTTTTTAGTAAAATTATCTGAGGAAAATCCAAAAACCTTTTTCCCATAAGATTAACATGGGAAATTTTATGGACACTTTTTTGACTTTTCTGTACAACCACTTAACCTAGGTTAATGATTAAAAATACCAAATTATTTGTTTTTTTAAGCTCTATAAAATGGCTATAACCAAAATTATAAGTGTTTTTAAAATTTTAGAGGGAAAATTTAAAAAAAACTTATTTTTGGAAAATTTAAAACGCCCATAAAACCCCCTTCCCATAGTCCGATCGATCTGGTTTTCGAACTTAAAGTCATAAAAATGTTACTCTACACATTTGTGCTAAATTTTATCAAAATTGGGCATTTCTTTCAAAAGTTGTCGCGGTAAGGGACACATATATATTAGGGGTGTGCGAGTAGTGATTTTTTTTAATCGAGTCGAGTAGTGCCAACTATTTTTGAGTTTTGAGTATTTTCGAGCGAGTATTTGCCATCAGTTGATAGTTAAAAATATGATAATGGTATGATAATGGCAGTTTTTATGGTTTAAATGGGATATGGATACAACCCTAGATTTGATAATCTAAACATAGTTTCTAACTATTATATACTAACAATACTAAGTTTTTCAATCAAGTACAATGAAACTGGATCACGTATTGACAAACAAAACACGATTTGACATTCGTTTCCAGCCGATAAAACACAGTCCGGTTGTCATTTGGCCAATATCACCTGGTCCAGACATCGCTTATAACCAATATTAAATGACAAAATCGTTAGTTGTGGCCGATATTAAGAGGTCCGGTCGCCACTTTTGCCGATATTATATAAACAGTCGTCATTTTCGGCCTTTATTGTGATCCAGTCCGTATATATATGTATATATGTATATATATACTTACATATATATAAATTTTGAACGAATAGTGTTTTTGGCATCTGGGGACCTCAAAACAAAAAGTTATCATGGTCTCGGGTTTAAGTCTTACCATACCACCTACGGTAATAGCTTCTTCCCTATAGGGGAAATTCGCTGATTCCCTGTAGGGGAAATTCGCTGATTCCCTATAGGGGAAATTCACTAAAATCTGTTTTAGTAAAATAATTCAGATTTGTTTATGTCACTATTAGCTCTGATCTATTAAGATCTTTATTCTTGCTAAATTGAACTAGCTTATCGTGTACTGTTTTAACACGTAGACAAACACTTACTTAACCTCACGTGTTGTCGTTTATGTAGGATTCATGTTTCTCTTCTATAGGGAATTTCATTCGAATTTCCCCTAAAGGGAAGAAGCTATTACCGTAGGTGGCATGGTAAGACTTAAACCCGAGACCATGATAATATATCCACATCCATATATATATATATATATATATGTATATGTGTGTGTGTGTGTCTGTTACCGCGTTAACTTTTGGAAGAAACGCCCGATTTTGATGAAATTCGGCACAAATGTGGAGAGAATTTATGACTTTAAGTTCGAAAACCAGATCGATCGGACTATGGGAAGGGGGTTTTATGGGGATTTTAAATTTTCCAACAATCATTCTAAAAACACTCAATTTTGGTTAAAGCCATTTTATAGAGATTAAAAAAACAAATAATTTAGTATTTTTAATCATTAACCTAGGTTAAGTGGTTTTGGAGAAAAGTAAAAAAAACGCATCCATAAAATTTCCCATGTTAATCGTATGGGAAAAAGGTTTCTAAATTTTCCTCAAATAATTATACTAAAAACATCACATTTATTTTTACCAATAGGTTTAGCTCCACAAAACAATCATTTTGGTGTTTTAATTTTTGTTCTATGTTCAACCATTGCAGAGATATTCAAAGTGCTAAACACAGTACGTTGTCCAGTGTCATCCTTGGAAGAATAAATAAAATTCGATATCTCGATTATTTATGAATGTATATTGATAAAACTTGGTATGTGGCTTCAAATAGTTGTGATATATTGATATTTGAACAAACAAAGTTTTTTGTTGATTTTCCCCGTAGCAGCAAACCTGCATACTCGGCCCCCATGTTATTCATATGGAGAATAAGTAAAGTTTTATATCTCCCTTAGTTATGAATCTAAGTTTATAAAACTTGGTAAGTAGCTTCACTTGGTTGAGTTATATTTATGATTAAAAAAAAATAAAATAAATCTTCCTTGTTGCAGCAAACCTGCGTACTCATCTTCCTCGTTGCAGCAAACCTGCTTACTCAGCCCTAATGTTATTCTTATGGAGAATAGATAAAATGCTATATATCACATATTTATGAATGTATTTTTGTGAAACTTGGTAAGTGGCTCTATGTAGTAGTTAAACACATATATATGCATTGGAAATTCGCTGAGTACGCAGGTTTAATGCGACGGGGATACTTTTTATAAGTGATACTTTGCGATTTGGCTATTTGCAATTGTTTGCGATATTTTGTGATCAGTGGAAAAACTCACTTAGCTATTGCGTATTTTTTAAAACGTCAAGTTTGAGAATTGAATAACTTATGCAAAACATAAAATCTTTTATTACTCTCACACCCCTACTTCCAAGAAATTTAAGGAAACATTTCTAGTCTGTAGTCTACTTGTTACAATCAATTCTACTTGTTACAATCAATTGTATTGTAAACTGCCTCATATCTGGTTCCTCTAATTCCATTTCCAGTCAAGCGACTCTTTAATTGCTATTACTTTAAAAACTTCAAAATAATATTTTGTTTGTAAAAATTGTCTTGCTGTGTCTCACTATCAACTGTTGTGCAGGTGATACCCCAGCTGATCGCCAGGATAGACACACCCCGTACCCTGGTGAGCAGACTGATCCACCACCTGTTGATGGACATCGGCAAGCACCACCCCCAGGCGCTAGTGTATCCACTGACTGTCGCCAGCAAGTCCGCCAGCCTCCCCAGACGCACTGCTGCCAACAAGATACTCAAGAGCATGTGTGAGCACAGCCCTGCGCTGGTCCAACAGGCTGTCATGGTGGGTTTGACTGGTTTTGTGGGCTTTTGGTGATACGTAGTGTTAGAGTTTTAGTGGTAGGCTTAATGTGGAGTGGTAATTTGAGTTAAAGAAGGGTTGTGGTTAACGTTGATGTATTCTAGAAATTCCAATATTCCTATCCAAATCTATATTAGTAGAAAAAGCCTGAAAAAGTTGATTTTTCAGGATAGTAGCAATTTATTCTGTATATTACAGAGAGTTACAAACACTTTAAGGAAAAACATTCCAAACTCTCATACTTTTAGATATCCTTGGTTCTTAATCAGTGACGTCCAAGCCGCTAACTGTTAGGCTAGCAAGATGTCCAATGTTATCCTTGTTTTAGTTTTTGTTAGAGATGTGCGAGTACTCGAAATTTCGAGTTCGAGCCGAGTTCGGCTCTGAAACTCGAAGGTTTCGAGCGAGTTTACTCCCGCCGTTTACCCGCACTACGACGAGTCGTCCGCGGCCGCGCGTCGTCTGTTAAATTCAAATTAAGTGTCAACGCATTTGAGGTTTTAAGAGTTGTGATGTGGATTTTAGTGTTTTATTAATAAATAAGTAAGGTGTGGCTTATAAATTTGTGTTAGCCTACTCTTTCCACTAAAATGGAGGATTTACCAGGACCTTCAGACTGAGTTGTATGAACACTGCCTGTAAAGTCCACTTTTAGGTTAACCTAACCTTGCAATTTTTTAAAGTAAAATATCAAAAACAAATCTGTAATGAAATTTAATAGGTAAGCATAAGAAGTTTGTGCTTGTTTTTTGTTCCATAATAATTGAAATTGAGTCAATCCATTAATTTTAGGCTCAACTATTGCCCTTTGGCATTGAGCTGTTTTTAAAGACAAGTGATTTGTTTTGGCCTTGGTTAAGTTTCATTAATGATTTTTTAAATAAATTTTAATATTTTAAAATTCTATTTAAGTCATGGCTTCAATTTTATCGATTGATTTGCCAGGCACTTTCAAACATAGCATCTTCATATTTTTACTAATTGATTGTTCTTATTAAGACTATTAGTGTTAAAATTAATGCTAAGATATGTTAGTAAATGTAAATATATTTTTTGTGGTAAGTAAGTAGGTTAATGTTTTACCATGTAATAGGCCTTTTAAATATTAAAATAAAGTTTATTTTAACTTATAGGCCTAAATGTAATTTTATTTTCTCCATTCGTAGAAAGATGTAGCTTAGGCCTAAACATAATATACAAAACATAGGATAACCAAAAAAGAGGAAATTAAATAAAAATCTGAGATTATTTTTTAATGAAACTGTTAATTAATACCATATAGGTTATAACAACCTTAATACCAAAAGATTAAAAGTATTTGACCTTCATGGCAAAATGTTATGCAATAACTTTGGTATGATTTATTTTCAGATAAATGTACTATCTTTTTCCAATGAAGCAGGAATCCATTTATTTGACTTACTATTGTTATTTTCGGTCATAGTGACTAGAAAAGTATATTTTAATAACAACATTTATAAATGAAACCCTATACACTGTTTTGATCCAATTCAACTTGACCTATGTGTTTTTTTTTTATTCATATACTCGACTCAAACTCGAGATTCGAATCTCTTGCCATTTACTCGACTCAAACTCGACTCGACTTAAAAAACCTGTACTCGCACATCTCTAGTTTTTGTAAAGTAAAACGTCATATTCACCTTGTGCATATTTAATTTATTTAAGTAAATTTTCTTGCTATTGCTGCCAAATGTGTGGATGTCATAAAATGTGTTGTTTACTCATATCAGTCAGATCTCTAATTAATTAATGTTTATCTATACTGTGTTAATTTAATTCAAACTTTTGCAGACATTTTTGTGGTTCCCTTTTAAGCCAATCTGGAAGCCTAATGTTATTCTTGTTATAAAGAAACAAAATGTTATATCTCGTTAGATCTCGAATATATTTTGGTGAAACAAGGTAAATAGTTCTTTTGCTTAAATTTTGGTTGCAAACAAAATTGTATGATTTGGTAAGCAGCTTCACAAGGTAGTGAGGTATATATAACTGAAGTAGCTTATTTAAAACTCATTGAGGTCACAGGTTTGCTGCAATGGGGATACTAATTATGTCTTATTTTTTGCCTGTGTGTCATCATCCCTTGATTAATAAATTGCTTAACCTCATTTGAATTCCAAGTGTTGCTCCTGCCAACATCACTGTGTTGCTGTTAAAGGGATAATTTCTTCAAGGAGATTCATGCCTTCTGTCTTTTTTGATGGATCTTGAAATAGGAGGAAGTTTAGATCATCGATTGCATTCCAGCTTGTAGCATAGTTGGTCTTTTATCAACAACTTTGGTTAAAGAGAAGCGTATTGAAGAATTTTCATACTTCTTAAGTGAGGCTGACTGGTCTTGTCTTCAACTAAATTTAATAGCAGAAGAAAATTTTAATGTTTTTAGACCTTCCGAAGGCAGGCTATGACAGTTGTTTTCCCTTGGTTTAAAAGAATGGTAAAATTTTTAAAGAAAAGAAAAAACTGCAGTGGTATACTGAAGGTCTTAGAAAAAGAAGAAAAGTTTTAATGACATTACATGATTGACATGAACTTCTAAATACTGTAGAATCACAGAAAGCTCTATCTGAGTATCGTTGTCAGTATAGAAGACAGCTCAAAGACGCAAAGAAACAGTGTATAGCTGATAACATCGATCAATCGGATAATAAATGTAAAGTGGCTTGGGAGGTCATCCGTAAGGAAACATCGGCTGGTTCACAACCACAAGTCACCATCGACCCAGGTGAATTCAATAACTTCTTCAGTAAAAGAAGGAGCCGAGGCATATGGGGGTGAGACAACAGCTGCGGTTGATCTTCTCAATGCTACAGCCATTGCAGCTCCAAGCTTCCAGTGGAAAACTGTTTCGTGTGAAATTCTGTGTCATTTGATGTGTTTAAAGAGCTCAATGAGCCAAGATATATATGGCCTGTCTTAAGTCCTACTGAAAGCTTTTGTGAATGTGATTCTGGTACCGCTAACCTTTTGTTTTAATACATGTTTGACTGAAGGAGTGTTCCCCAGTAAGGTTAAGCTGTCTAAGGTAATACCAATCTTCAAAAAAGGTAATAGAGAGCTTCCATCTAGTTATAGGCCAGTGTCCCTAGTGCCTGTGCTAGTCAAGTCCTGGAGAGAGTAATGCGATTCCTACTCTACCAGCATTTTGAGGAACATAATCTCTCCATTTTCTCTCCATCTCAATTTGGTTTTAGGACAGGAAAGCCTACAGTTCAAGCAGTATCTCAATTGGTAAATGACATTCTTGTAAATGTTGAAAATAGGCTGGATACTGGGGTCATCTTGTGTAACCTCAGTAAGGCCTTTGACTGTGTCAATTTCACAACGCTTCTGTCCAAATTAAGTTTTTATGCATTAAGTGGAACTGAACTGTGAGGTTCTATCTAGAAGGGAGAGAACAGATTGTATCTGTGAATGGCCGGCCTTTGGATTGTAGCAAAGTGGTTTGGGGCGTGCCTCAGGGTTCAGTTATTGGGCCTTTACTGTTTTTGGTAATGATGTACGATATTGATTGCAATGTTTCGTGCAAAGTTATTTGTCTTGCAGATGACACAACTTTAATTAATTCTAGTACTGATATAAATAGCTTAGTAGTTGATTGTAATTATTCATTTGTGGAAGCTTCTGTTTGGTTCAGAGCGAATGGGGTTTTATTAAAGAAAAATCAAACTCAGTCATCATTTTTAGTCAGAGATGGATCGGTCCAATTGATCCCCATCCAACTGAGACCTTAGGTGATGTTAAACTGCTTGGAGTAATTTTAGGCAGAAAACTCACATGGAGAAGCCATGCAAATTTAATTTTCAATAAATTGTCTATAGTAGTCTATCTGTTAAGGGCCTTGAATGCTAATGTTCCCAAGATATGCAAAGGTTGCATATTTCAGTTTTTCAAAGCATACTTATCTATGGTATTTGTCTGTGGGGAAGTTCTAGTGGAGGTAGCGATATATTACTGATCCAGAAGAAGGTAGTTAGGATATTAGCCGGGGCTGAATTTAGAGATCACTGTAGGCCACTACTTGTTCAAGAACGTGTTTTAACTGTGTATAGCTTATATGTTTTAAATGTTTTATTAGAAATTAAGAAAATTGTGCCTAGTCTGGCTTGTAGGTCTGATGTACATATATATAATACAAGAAATCAAAGTAAGATAGATGTTCCATTTTGTAGGCTAGGCAAAGTAGCTAATAACTACCGAGTCTTATGTATAAAAATGTATAAGAAGTTACGAATAAGCTTAAGAAATATTGAACCGATGTCTAGTTTTAAATAAATTTTAACTGGTGTTTTGATAAATCATCCTTTGTTTTCTATTGAAGAATTTTGTTGACTCAGATGCAACTGTGATGTTCCAAGATTTTGTTTAGGCTAGTAAATATAAACTGTACCTGACTATGTCTATTACATGTAATATGTTTCATGGCAATAAATTCTTATTCTTATTCTAATGAGAGACGCTGACTTCAACGGTAGATTCATTGTACTTATAAAACCTGGAAATCTATTGTTTATGCTTTTTGGAAATAATTTTCTGTGTTGTTAATTGTCTGTTACTTTACCAATGCAGGTGAGTGACGAGCTGATCAGAGTGGCCATACTGTGGCACGAGCTGTGGCACGAGGGCCTGGAGGAGGCCAGCAGGCTGTACTTTGGTGAGAGGAACGTCAAGGGCATGTTCGACACGCTGGAGCCTCTCCACGCCATGTTGGAGCGGGGGCCTCAGACACTCAAGGAGACGTCCTTCAATCAGGTTTGTTGTTGGACATTATTTTTCTAATGATTCATTACGACTTTAAAAAGAGACCTAATGATTTACCCACTACCAATTAATTGTAAAGTCACTTAATTATTTACTCATTACCAATTGTAATTTGAGTATTCCCATTGGGAGAGGGGTGAAAATGGTTGTGATAGTGATTAACGGGTCTTTTTATTGAATTTCCCCTATAGGGAAGAAGCTATTACCGTAGGTCTCATGGTAAGACTTAAGCCCGAGACCATGATAACTTTTTGTTTTGTGGTCCCCAGATGCCAAAAACACCATTCGTTCAAATCTGTATATATGTATCTATATATATGTCTGTAGGCACGATAACTCTCGTAAAAAAGGTCCAATCTTAATGAAATTTGGTACAAATGTGTTAAGTACCATTTATTTGAACGAGTTCGAAAACCAGACGAATCGTACCATCCAAAGGGGGGCTTGGGGGGGTTTTCACATGTAATTTTTAATTAAATTACATTTTAATTTATACCATTGAAATCAGCTTAAAAAAACAAACAATTTGGTATTTTGTTCATTGTTCTATGTCAATTGGTTACTGAGATATTGCAAGTGCTAAACACAGTACGTTGTCTAATGCTATTCTTATGGAGGAAAATAAAAATTGTATAACTCGCTTATTTATGAATATAAACTGACGAAACTTGGTATATGGCTTCATCTGTTGTGGTTTGTTGTTGTTTGCACAAAAAAATTTCACGTATGGTTCCCGTAACAGCAAACCTAGGTACTCAGTCCCCATCTCATTCTTATGGAGAATAATTAAAATGTTATATATCGCTTATTTATAAATGTGTACAGGGTGTTTTTTTTAAACTTGCTTCTGTATTTATTTAAAAACTGCAATAGATAGAAATATGCAGTTTGCGGGAATCGTCTATTGACGTAGGGGTCCCAATTTTTGGGAATTCAACGTGAATTTCGCATTCACCCCCTTCCTCCCCCTACCCTTAACTAAATATTTTTAAATTGCAAGGTACCCCTTGTGACATATCAAATGAAAGGGCATAAAAAAAGAAAATTTTTGGTGAAAGAATTTTTGAAATCGGATTATAAATAGGTACGATGTGTCCTGGTCTGTAAATTTTACTGTTAGCTGTTGTTGGATGTTTACTTAAAGAAAAACAATTATACTTGGTAGGTAAGAACTGTTAATAATGAATAGTACAGTTGAAACGTACATCATTTAATAAAAAGTATTAACAACATGATGTATTTAAAATATTAATTAATATTTTAAAACTTATCATATTTTTGCATACGTTGTTTCGTGTTAAAGGAAGTTTTCAAAATGTTCACAATTTTTCTCCATACAAAAGTAAAGCCTGTTCTTAAACTCATCCCTCACCTTTTCGAATGTTTCTCTTCGAATAGCCCTACATTCAGTTTGTATTCGATTTCTGAGATCCACTAAATCAATGGGTGGTGTTTTGTACACTACGGATTTCAAATGCCCCGACAAAAAAATATCTAAGGGCGTAAGATCTGGCGATCTTGTGGGCCACTCAATTGAACCCTTGCGTCCAATCCATCGGTCAGTAAAATGCAGATTCAACCAGTCTCGTACGTTCCTACGATAGTGAGGGGGTGCTCCATCTTGTTGATAGTAAACGGAATTCTCATCATGCTCCATCTTGCCATGCTCATTTACTGTGTTCTCAATTACATCCGTAATGAGAGGCTCGATGAACTCTTGTAGCAAGTTTAGATATTTGTCACCGTTCAAATTTCCTTCAAAGAACAACGGACCGACAATGGTGTCTCCAAAAATCCCTGCCCAAACGTTTAACTTTTGTGGCCACTGGGAATGTCCTTCAGTAAATGCATGAGGGTTAGTGTCACTCCAGTAGCGACAGTTATGTTTGTTAAAAAACCCGTTAAGGAAGAAAGAGCACTCATCCGAAAAGCATGTTCTTCACAGATATTTCGTTATTTGTTATCATTTCATTCATTTGCTCGCAAAATTGTAACCTCCTATCAGAATCGTCTTTGTGCAACTCATGTAAAATCTGAAGTTTATAGGGATGAAATTTATGCATTTTGGTTACTTTACGTACAGAACTAACTGATAACCTAGTTTCGGCTGCAACATTGCGGAGAGAGGTTGACGGATTTGCTGTAAAGTGACTTAAAACTTTAATTTGAGTTAGCTCATCAAGAACTCGTACTCCACTCCTCTTAATGTTACCTACTGATCCTGTTTCACGAAATTTACGAACTAATTGTTCTACATACTGACGAGAAATATTTCGGTTTGGATACTGCTCATTGAAAACTCTTGCTGTGGATGTTGCACTCTGGTTCTGAGAACCAAAACTAAATATAATTTCTGTACATTCCTGTAACGTGTACACCATTCTGTTACCAGATAACTCCACAACCGATACATACAAATTTAACTAACTACTTATTCATAATAGTATAACAAGAAGTGAAAAGTTACTTAAACAACACAAGTATGCCAACAAATTCCTCTGACGTTGGCTCGTAAATGAGCCTGGGTAACTAAGGTTGCTTGGGAATTCCAAGAAACCTCAACAAACAAGAGTGAAAGTTGATCCTTACCGTAAATTCTTAAGACTATTGTTATCTAATTCCGCATTCTGCTATTGGTCACGCTAAGTCATTATTACATTATAACCATCTTCACTCGACGTCTTAAGGCAGTTCACAAAGTGGGTACACCAGCAGAGTTGCCAGACGTAATTTCAGACTCCAGGGAATATAATTATTGTGTAATGTACGAAGTTGTAAGTTGTAGAAAAGACTGTACCGATGCAACAGTTATAAAGAGTGTGTTCATGGATTTTAGTTTTTTGCTGGGGTACTTTTTTTGAAGCAGTATGATGTTGTATTAATTATTATTAATCGTGAAGTATTGCACAACTCAACTGGGCAACGACAGCACTACACTGCAAACAGAATAGTGTCCACTTGATGTGATTGAGCGTAGAAAAAGTAGCTCCATTGCGTTGGTTGTTGGTTGATCAGGTCGGCAGTTAAAAATATTACAGTAGGTACTTTAATATTTGGTTATTTTTTTAACTGAATGACCGAAAGCATTAGTATTGCTGAATTATATTTGTTATGGAGCTCTACCCACGCAAATTATGAGAATTCTAACATTTGTTCTGGAAAGTTTTTGCAAATTTACTTTTGAAGATGACTCTTTAACTATTCGGCTCGACTTTGAACTTTTTGAAAATCTCGAGCCAAGCCGAATATTGCAATATCAGGCTCGAAAAAGCTCGAAGTTCGAATACTTGTCCACCCCTAGTTCTTGTAAAAATCTTCCGAACACCTGTTTTTATTCTCAAATCCCCACCTACCACCCGCAGGCATATGGTCGAGACCTGATGGAGGCGATGGACTGGTGTCAGCGCTACAAGGTGTCGGGCAACGTGCGAGACCTGAACCAGGCGTGGGACCTGTACTACCACGTGTTCCGCCGCATCTCCCGCCAGCTGCCGCAGCTCACGAGTCTCGAGCTACAGTACGTGAGCCCCAAGCTGCTGGTGTGCCGGGACCTGGAGCTCGCCGTGCCAGGGAGCTACATACCCAACCAGCCGGTCGTGCGGATCGCTCACATACAGAGTTCGCTGCAAGTCATCACCAGCAAGCAGCGGCCGCGGAAGCTGTGCATTAGAGGTGAGCAGTATGTATGAATGCTGTAAAAGCGGGTTTAAAACAGGATGGCTATCAATGTAACTTGGCTGGTTCACTCTATGTGATTGGGAATGTGCCACATATGTTTGCCAGTACGTGTTTTTTTCCAGTTTTAACTACAATGCAACTTTTCTCTGGGGTGCACTAAACTGACCAAATAAAATAAACTGTTGGATTTAATGGTATTTTTAGTTTGCGGTGCAATCTTGTCTAAGTTACCGGTCCAACTACAACGGCAGTTGGTCAGTTTAAACCCCAACATGTGAAGAGAGTGGTTCAATCTGTGTTGTTTTATTAATTTTTAAATACTCATGGACACCTGGAACTTTTAAATTATAAAAACTGGACATTTTAAACTGTATTTCCTAGGGATGGGTTGGTTGAATTTTTTATCGGTTCGGTTTTTTATAAAAAACAGTTGTCGGTTGTCGGTTTTGGTTATTTTTCAAAGAACTTACCTATTAACTGTATCGTCCATATTTTAAATTTAAGAGGAGGCTCCAGTCCTCTGTGTCTACCTGCTTCTCCCATAAGACCATTGTTAACTTTCAAAGTCCGTCCCTCCTCAACGGGTTATCCAAAATACATTATTTATTGTTCATTTTAAAGATCAAAAATATATCTAGCAATTTCAGTAAGCAGAATTCCGGTATCATAAATAGTTTGCACATACAGAAATCGTAAATATTGAATATTTTGGAATTCTATTGATCGATTATTATTTTCGATATCAAAATTCTGCTTACTGAAATTGTTAGGTATATTTTTACTCTTTACAGTGAGCCATAAATCAACGATATAGAATAATCCGTTGAGGAGGGACGGGCTTTCTAAGTTAACATTGGCCTTTTGGGTGAAGCAGGTAGAAACGCGAAAAGTTTCGTGACTGGAGCGCCCTCTTAAGTTTCTACCTATATTCTGAAATTCTGCCTAAAAAAACAACAATTGATTATACATCAATACCTATAAATCCCTACTTCATACTTTGTTTCACTGGTTTACATAAATACTGCTGCAGAGACACTACGCAGGAGAGTTGGTTAAAAAGCCACAAGTAGGGGTGTGCGAGTACTCGAAACTTTGAGTTTTCGGCCGAGTATTTTAATACTCTAACTCAACTCAAAGTTTTGAAAACTATTTGAAAGTTCGAGCGAGTATTTCTCGCCAATTTCCGGACGATCGCTAACGATTGCGATCGGCCAAAACGCGTAGTAAAGGCCGCAAAAGGCAATTGTATCACGTAAAATCGGCCGAAAATGATGACCGCAAACGATTGCGACTGGCCAAAACGTGTAGTAATGACGTTTAACTCAACTTAACTTTTAACTTTTAATGACTTAACTTTTAATGACGTTTAACTTTTAACTTTAACTTTGTTAAGATGTTAATGTTTTAGTTTAGCCTACTGTAGGCCTAACCTTAAAAACAAAATAAGTTTACCAGTTTTTGCTGATATTTTAGTTTTGAAGACTTTGGAAACCCAGAATCTAACCGTAAATACAGTTTATAGATTACAGATTAGTTTATAAAAACCAAACCAGAACATTTTAAACAAGGAAGTGATCACAAATAATACTCCTAGGCAGACCGGCATTTTGTTGTGTCTAGGCTTCAGGTAGTTTTTGCTCACTTTCATAGTCTTCCATTAGCACCTTTCATGAATAGAGAACAATAAATCACTTATCTGTACCTCTGTCATTCGATGCCTCTGAGAGTTTATAAAAACAATGAATCCTGTTGAAGCAGAAGAATACTAAATTCCTAATCGGCTCTATCGTGTACGGTTTTAAGTGATTTTATTTAAAATAATGTATACAATTTTAAATCACATGTAGCCATTTTAAAAGTATTTAGTAAGTAATTTATGGTTAATTTTTAACATAATTTACAACCTTGTCAATTGCAATTTAATATTGATTTCACCAGTATCCTAGAATAATATAAAATAAACAAAATCAGTTTAATTTAAATTTATAATGGGAAAAGAGCACGATTAAATATACATTTCCGTATTCAGAGAGAAAGATGTTTAACATTGACTGATAATTGTGCTCGGGAACTGTCAAGGTCAAATTTTGTGTCGCAACCAAACCCTCCCCACCCCCCTCGCCTTGCTTAATTATCTGTTGTCTCCATTCATGTACATCCATAAATAGAACTCCTGTCAATTCTCCTTTCGTGTTAGTTGAGAGTTATTTTGGGAATGGAAAGGAAGTGATTAGTTGTCAGGAGGAGTCTTACTTCAACCACTTATTTTGTTAAACGTTGTTTAGCTTGTCATTCGATATTTGTACAACATTATAATGCTTATCTGCAATGCGAGCACTTAATGACGGTGAAAAACTGAAACCGACATTTGACCATCGGTTCTCGGTTTCGGTTTTTTTGTAAAAAACCGGTAAAACCGACAACCAACTTTAAGAACCGACACATCCCTAGTGTTTCCGGTTGACTCGCACACAGGATATTTAGAAAGTAGCAATACACCTGAACAGATGTGCAACTTACAAATAATTCACCTGTACCGTCAGCTTGGACCTGTGCCATCTACCGTTTCCTTAATTTCCACACTCCAACAGAGGTTCAACTCGGCCACAGAGAGGTGAAGTCTCAATGAGCTGCCCATATAAACCACTGAATGAACCGGGATTCAAACCCTCAATCCAAACACTTCCCCTGGGCGGGGAGATAGAGCATAACACCTAGCATTAGACCGGTCATCAAGCTGTCAGGCTGGCAGTTGCATCAGACCATGTACTTTACAAG
Organism: Allygus modestus; assembly: GCA_963675035.1. Taxonomy (NCBI): domain Eukaryota; kingdom Metazoa; phylum Arthropoda; class Insecta; order Hemiptera; family Cicadellidae; genus Allygus; species Allygus modestus. The sequence goes on along the minus strand of OY776112.1, from coordinate 230,554,117 downwards.
CTATTCCGATACTAGCTAGTTGCGTTAGTTCCATTTCTGTCTACCAAGTTACACCACAAGTCGGACGCAGACTGATTACAGTGCCTCTTATGGTACATTTGCTTATAGCCTAACTATAGTAATAGCAAAACGGGAGTACCTTTAGAGGCCAGGTAGTTCACTCACACACACACACGCAGACCGCACACACACAAGCGCAGGGGATTAGGACCGGCCGTATTTCCACTTCATTAGGCCTACTAAACTTGATCAATCAAAATATAATTTTTTTTCAATTTTTAGTTATATGGCCCAGTATTACTTTCTGAATACTTAAATGGTTTAATTTACCTTTTTCCGTCAGCGATCCTACTCGTCCTCAATATAGGTGCCTGGTTTCGAAGTTAAAACCTCATCTTCAGGCTAAAATTCAATATGTCATTTACTCACAAGAGATCGTCGAATATTAAAAACCCAAAAAATTATAAACATGACACGGACTCATGAAATAACAAAGAAACAAAAACTGAACATTGACATTGACGTTTGGCCAAGCTAAATAATCACGACGCGGGGCAGGCGGTTGTGTGGCCATGACAGGGGGCTGTATGTGTCCTCGCTCCCCTCCCGCTATCAGTGGAATGTCGAAGGTATTCTTGCCGCTTCTTTTGTGCAATAACCCAAATTGCTGCATCGTAGATAATGTTGGATTTGAAAGATTTTTTTTTTTTATTAAATACATGCTGGGGCTCAGATCTAATTGATTTGTAAATTTTAAATTCTTCCAGGCAGTCCAAAAAAACCTCCCTTTTTGAGTGTTGATGTATGATTTTAAAAACATATAAAATACAAGCTGACATATTGAATTGTAGCCTGAAGATGAGTTTTAACCTCGAAACCTTTCGCCTATATTGAGGACGAGTAGGATCACTGATGGAAAAAGGTAAATTAAACCATTTAAGTATAATTGTTTTTATTTATAATTTTTTTTGACATGTTCAGTATTTTAAACTCATTACATTATAACAACAAAAATTATACCAAACAACGTATGACTCACACTTATGAATCATATTAGCAGTACTTTGTTCACTATAATTTTCTTGTGTTCTGAGCTCTGCTAGAGAACATATTCATAAACGTTTGGTATAATTTTTCATGAAATTTGGCATAGAATCTATATACATGATTAATTTTGAAAAAGAATGATGTTTACAACAAATTAATGTTCGATGGACTGAAGTACATAGGTGACTCATAGGGTTGGAAGGAAGGGCGGTCCTAATCCCTTGCTCCCGTGAGTGTGGGGGTGTATAGGTTCTATGGTGGGGGTGCGTGCGTGCGTGCGAGGGGACTGACCCGGCCTCCATCGGTGCTCCCGCTTTGCTAGCACTATAGCCATGTTTCTAGTTATCAGATTCAAATGCCGATTATATCAGCTCTTGGGACTTAAAGGGTTATATTCTCCTCTGTAGGACTGGATCATTAAGTTAAATTTTCGTTGTTCAAGACATCGATAGTTTCAACTATTGAGGAATAATGTTAAATCTTAAAACTAACATATCTGTAAAACATCATTTTATGAACTAAATATCTTAACTGTTCTTAGGGAGCAATGGCAACGACTACATGTTCCTGTTGAAAGGACACGAGGATCTTCGTCAAGACGAGAGAGTGATGCAGCTGTTTGGTCTGGTCAACACTCTGCTACTCAACGACCCCGACACCTTCAGGAGGAACCTTACCATACAGGTCAGCGAGGTTAATGTGTCGGCAATATATTGAATTTTCTTGGGAGTTGTGGATCAGGGTTGAGGATGGTAGCAGAGTTGTGAACTCTGTTGTGAGAATTAACAAAGCCGATGGTTGTAATAATTCACATTAATAAGTTTACCGATCTGTTACCATAATGTCTTTGTATAGTGGGGAACATTTTTCAAGTATTAGGTACCCTTATTTGATTTCCATTATCATTCAATGTTATGAATCCAGTTTTGTTTCCAGCTGACTTTGGGTAGCTCAATGATGAGTCTTGGTAAATTGTAGGGGTGTGCGAGTAGTGATTTTTTTCAATCGAGTCAAATCAAGTCGAGTAGTGCCAATAATTTTCGAGTTTCGAGTATTTTCGAGCGAGTATTTGCCATCAGTTGGTACGTTGGTAGTTTAAAGTAGTGTAATGGGATTTGGATACCACCCTGGGTTTTTTAAAAATCTAAACATTGTTTCTTAATAATACATAAGTAGCAATACAAATTTTTGGCCAGTAATGGATTACGTATTGAAAAACAAAACACGGTTTGACATTCGTTTCCGGCCAATAAAGTACAGTCCGGTTGTCATTTGGCCAATATCACCTGGTCCAGACATGGTTTATATTCAATATTAGATGACAAAATCGTTAGTTAAGGCCGATATTAAGTGACCCAGTCGCCACTTTTTCCAATATTATGTATGCCGTCGTCATTTTCGGCCTTCATTACGTTATCTAGTCATCATTTTTGGCCGATATTATGTTGTCCGTCATCTTTGGCCGATTTTAGGTGATGCGATCGCCTTTTGTGGCCGTTATTGCGCGTTTTGGCTGGTCATAATCATTAGCGATTGTCATTTTCGGTCGATTAAACGTGATACGATCGCCTTTTGCTGCTGTTACTACGCGTTTTGACCTGTCGCAATCGTTAGCGATCGTCTGGAATTCGGCGGGAAATACTCGCTCGAACTTTCAATTATTTTTCAAAACTTCGAGTCGAGTTTGAGTATTAAAATACTCGTCCGAAAACTCAAAGTTTCGAGTACTCGCACACCCCTAGTAAATTGTATAAGGTTCTTTCTCGGTTTATAGCTGTCAATAACTGTTACATTCACTGCTTTTGACTGGTAAGACATTTTTTGTTGCAGTCGACTGTTAACGAATTGGTACACCAATGCTTACGTGCTGGTCTCGTTCCTTACATGTCATTTTTAAACTTATGAATTGAAATAGAAAATTGGTGTTTTTAAATGGACCAATGCCGTATTTTAATTAAAATTTTGTTTTCTTTCAGTTTAAAGAGTTGCATTTTCACACTCACAGTAGACATAAATAAACAGTAAAAAAATCAGTGTTGACCATGTGCAACTCACAAAGAATTAACCGATCCCATCAACTTCCAAGCAATCCTGCCACCGTTTATTTTACTTGGGCCCTCCCACCAACGTTGCCACAGACAGGTTAACTCATTGACAGTTGCACAACTAGTCAGTTTTGGTCGTGTGCGGGAATCGAACCCACAAACTTCGTATCAACACCTGGCCATCCACAACTTAGCCAACTCAGCTACTACGGCCAGAATCATTTTATTTACTTTCATAGAATGGACAGCGTCAAATACAATACCATAAGACGGAAATATTCAGTAATAATGACAGTAAGATTAACATAATACATATCATAAATATAATACATTGCAATACATTATACACAATATAAAATTAACAATAAATATCTTGCTCTGAGTTTAAAAAAACCATTTACAGAGCAAAAAGCATTAATAAGACATTTAGAAATTGTTTTCCTATATGTTTCTAAATCTAATAATCTCCCATGTTTCGGGAAATCTGTTGAACAATTTAATTTGTAAATATTTATGGCTTTTAGCATACTTCTCCAATGTTATAGTGGGTAAAACTAAATATTTGGCAAGTCTTGTTTGATAGTTATGTATATTACTAAAGCTAACAAATGTTGTAATATTTTTTCTCACATAGATTAAATTCTGAAAAATGAAAATACTAGGAACAGTCATTATGTTGTAATTAGTAAAATAGGCCTTGCAACTGTCCCTGTACCCCAAACCTAACCAAATTCTTTCTGCCTTCTTCTGCCACAGGAAAACTCTGCACCCACACTATTACCCCATAATATATTTGCATATAATGAATGGGAATGAACAAACTGAAATAGGTCATCCTCATTAAATTATTACTGACACAGCTATTTAGTTTTCTCAATAAAAAGCACACCCTTGAAAGCTTTGAAATAATGTTATTGGTGTGTTCCTTCCAGATAACCTTTTGGTCAAGAGTAACACCCAATTTCTTAAAACAGAGGTATCGTCAGCATATAAACTATGGTATTACAATTTAAGTTATAGGGCAAGTCAGTAACACAGAGAATAAAAAGAAGAGGGCTTAGGACTGAACCCTGTGGGACCCCAGCAAGAACTTACTGAAAAGACAAACATTGATTATTTACACTGACCACATGTAACCTACCACACAAGTATAATTGAAACCATTTTAACAGATGTTTGCTGATTCCATAAATCTTGAGTTTATTTAACAAAATTTCATGAGAAATACTATCGAAGGCCTTGCTAAAGTCCAACAAAGTCATTCCCACAAACTCATTGGCCACAAAACTATTTAAAATTGTTGTAACAGTATTGTCTAAAGCCTTAACTGTAGAATATCCTGGCCAAAATCCAAATTGGCTATCTGACAGAATTTTATACCTTTCCAAGAAATCAAGTAGCTGCTCCTTAACACAAGTTTCTAAAATTTTTGAAAAAATGATACAACTGTTATTGTGCTATAATTATCAATACAAGATCTGTCACCTTTCTTAAACAAGGGAATACTTTTGGATGTTTTTAAACAGCTTGGAAAGTGTGTCATAACATTTTCCTAATAGGCATTATGACACTTCCTAACGTTTTATGGGTAGAAATTAAACCAACCGAAAGAAAATGTTTAAATTCAACATTACATATGCCGTGAACGGTTTAGAAGAGTGTTTAGGTTAAATATTAGTTTCATCGCTAAAACGTTGATTAATAAAAATACCCCCGTAGCAGCAAACCTGCATACTCAGCGAATTTCCAATGCATATATATTAGGGATGAGTCGATACCAAAATTTATCGATTCTCAAAACCGATACCGATACCTGAAAAATCGATTCTCGATACCGATACCATCGATACCTACGATTTTTCAGTACCTATAGTTGTTAAAACTATTGTTAAAAAGTTACCGGCACGAATTTATGTTAGGTACAATTAAAATTATTTTGTAGTTAATTATCAAACAAATTTGTAAATGCAATTTTGTACATAATTTACTATTAATTTCACTAATATGCCATAGTAATATAGAAAACAAAAACTATTTATTATAAATTCATAATGGGAAAAACTTGGTTTTAAGATAATGAACTTTTATTTGGTTGTAAAACTCAAAGAAATAATGTTGGTCAGCCAACTGATTTATTGCTTTCAACCGGACCCAACCCCTCCCCTCCCATCTCTCTTCCTTTCTTATCTCCAAGGTAAGATTTTTTGCCGCCGACCCAAACACTCCCCGGGCCTTTTGTAGCGTGGGTAAACGCCGGGAGTATCTCTTCCCGTGCACTTCGTAGCGTGGGTAAACGGCGAGGGTATCGATGGTATCGGTATCGACATTGAATTAATGAATCTCGATACCGATACCAATGTCCAAGAATCGGTGGTATCGAGAATCGACTCATCCCTAATATATATGTAACTTAATACCACATAAAGCCACATACCAAGTTTCATCAATGTACATTCATACATAAACGATTTATGACATTTTAATTATTCTCCATAAGAATAACATGGCGGCTGAGTACGCAGGTTTGCTGAAGCAAGGAACAAAAAAATGGGGTTTTATACAAATATCAATATAACTCAAGTAGGTAAAGCCACATACCAAATTTTATTAATTTATGTTCATAATTAAGGGAGATAACACGTTACTTAATTCGCCATAAAAACAACACGGGAACCGAGTACGCACGTTTGCTGCTATGGAAACTATCGGCCAAAAAATTTTTTTAGTGCGAATATCAATAGACCACAGTGGTATGAAGCAATATACCAAGTTTCATCAGGATAAGTTGATAAATAAGCGAGATATACAATTTTTCTTATTCTCCATAAGAATAACATTGGACAACGTACTGTGTTAAGCTCTTTCAATATCTCTGTAACCATTTGACGTAGAGCAATGATCAAAACACCATATTATGTGTCTTTTTAAGCTGATTCTAATGGAAAAAACTAAAATTTGACTTTTTCAAAAATGATATGTAAAAAACTCAAAAAACCCATTTTTGGGTACAAAACCCCCCCAAAATACCAGTGCGGATAAGTCGATATGTCTGGTTTTCAAACTTAGTCATAAATGCTGCTTTACACGTTTATACCAAATTTCGTCAAAATGGGATTATTTTTTCGAGAGTTATCGTGCTCACGGACACACACACACACACACACATATATATATATATATATATATATATATATATATATATATACATTTATGAACGAATGGTATTTTTGGGGTCTGGGGACCTCAAAACGAAAAGTTATCATGGTCCCAGGCCTAGGTCTTACCATGCTGACTACGGTAATAGCTTCTTCTCTATAGGGGAAATTTGTTAAAAAGAGTTTTACACACACTACTGTTGTAACAAATAAAAAAGGTTAGCCTATATTGGTTCATAATTTTATGCCGTATATCATAATTTTGGAAACTGGGTATTTCTTTCTCTCTGATACTCACTTTCTAGGTATACTCTTTGTGTGACGATGACGTTTGGACGTAATTATCACTTCCACTGATCGCGCGTTGTCTTTGTTGATAAAATGTTTTGAACAAGCCTTGATAACAAGTTTTGTGATAACCTTTATAGTTAGACTATTTTAAACAAATAATGAGTGATTGTGATGGATTCTTGATTCTTGATGAACTGCCATCACCATCAACTTCTGTTACAACGAGTAGGCTACAACTTTGACGTCTGCTGAGTATGTGTCATCTGATTGCAATACAAATTCTTACTCTGTTGCGATACTTGGTTATAGGATTTAAAATTTGTTGGAGGCTATAATTTATAATTCATACAACCTGTATTTAATTTGAAAATACACACATATACCTTCCTTTCTTTTATTATTATTTTATCAAGTTTATAAAGAAATAGATTTGTCTTATTTGTGTTTTATGTGACTGTTATTTGTATTATCTTGTATGAGATAAATTTTGATTATCTATATAAATGAAATGTATTTGATATAGCTTTACAATTTAAATTAACACGTTCGCTGCGGCGAGCGCCATGTGGCGCTTGGCAGAACAACACCGTGCTCTGAGAGCGCCACAAGGCACTCTGTCTACATGCAAGTTCCATTTGGTCTCGTGCTGGCAGCACTGTGGTGAGGACGGGTATTTTATGTCAGCGTTTTAGCTAGGATTGCGAGCTTTATTTTGGTGTAGGTTGGTAGTAAATTTCCCCGTAAAATTCCCGTTCATACGGGACAAAAAACCAGTTTTTGCCCCATATTTCTGGGATATTCTCCCTGTAATTGACATTACAAGGGAAATGGCTAGTACCCAGGCAGTGCTGCTACCTGTGGGTGTTTCAGCGAACTACGTCCAGTCTCGTGGAAATGCAGCACATCACCGCACCGCTGTTTTGTGATTCGTCAGACCAAAATAATTGAATTCGTCTGTGCCAATCTGGTTCGCTGCCGCACTCGGCGCACGCCCGCCATTGGTGGGCCGCAGCGAATGTGTTAACTAGGAAATTACCTAACATAACTAGTGAATATGGGGAAAATTGAATAAATGGTATCTATGGGTAATTTTTACAAATACAAACAACAAAATCTTATAGATGAAATAAGCCTACATAACTAAATGAATATAATTATTTAACATAAAGGGAATTATAACTGTTGGAGTTATATGATATATTGGGCTTTCTTTCTTTATTTACGTGATTTAACACATTATTATCTATTTTCGATTTTTAAATAAGCAACCAAGTATTTTATTGTTATTAGGCCTAGGCCTATATAAATATTTGTGAACTATTACAAATTATAATCAAAAGCTTGCCCAAATACATTTTTATGTCTGCTAGTATGTTTTTCTTTAAAAATATTGTTTCTGTATTTGTTCTGTTTGGTTTCCGCATACACTTAGGCTATGATAAATTACGGCTATTTTATTACCGCGAACCGTACCGATATTGTACCGAGAACCGAGGTACAAAAATATTTACCGTACCAAACCGTACCGACCTTAAATTTCTGGTACTGCAGACCCCTAATATAATTACTACCTCAATGGGTTAATATTGTGTGATCTTTGCATATAGTAAGCTATGGCTGTTTAATGTGTTCAGTGTTCTTCCCTTTCATGTGTTTGAACCAAACTCTTTTGTAAAAATTCAGGATTCAGAAATCGTAAATCAATTGTGTTTTACTCCAATGTGTGCAATTTACTCAAAATATTTGTAAAACATTGGAAAAGAATATCTTTCATCTCTGCACCCAAATACATTTCTAAAATATTTTGTTACTCATAAAGAAAAATGAATTAAGGATTTAAAACGCACAACATTTAAAGCTTTTAATTTGTTGTTACAGAGGTATGCTGTGATTCCGTTGTCAACCAACTCAGGTTTGATAGGTTGGGTGCCTCACTGCGATACACTTCACACTCTCATCAGGGACTACCGGGAGAAGAAGAAAATCCTCCTCAACATCGAACATCGTATCATGCTCAGGGTGAGTAGGTCATACCTTGGCTGAATTAGAAAGAGCCAATAATTGGATCGTAAACTGTCTGTTGGACATATATAGTAATTTATAATTTGAGCTGTAAGATACAACCAGAGCCATGCAAGCACTATGTAATGGTTAGGTTAGATGTTATGTCAACTTATTGAAAGAGTAGGAACTGAACTGGCTAGGTCTTTGAACCGCAACTGTTGAGGGAAATGAGACCTTGCCAAGTAGGAAGCGTGCTGGAGGTGTTCATGTAAAACACAGTGTAGGCTTTGGCACTCAATAGAAGATGGTAATTGAAATTGAGTTGTTGTTTTGTGTCGGGACAGTGGTGCACTGGGCTATGGAGAGTCCTCTTCGGTTTACTAACAGCAATGGTAACTTGTGTAGGTTAAGCCCTGTCGAGTGAGAGTAAGCCCTGAGAGTGAGTTTGGCTTTTGAGGTTGGACAGTTAAGTGAATTTAACAAGGGGATATGGGGCGGCAAATTGGTTGAGGGTTCATTGCCAGTACTAAACCTTTGTACGGTGATGACTCATACTTCAAACCTCATAACCGATTTACAGCCTATAGATCCAAAAGGAAATCGACATTAGCAATGTGGCCATAGCCGCCTTTACAGAAGGCTGTGGCGTAGTAGAATTGGCAACGCCACAAGAGGAGTTACCGCGCGCCTCGCTGCCCGTATGCTAGCATGGGGAAAACAAATTGCGGGCGTCTAAAATCGTTGTCTTTTACTCTTCAAGTTAGAAAATGTCGTTGAAGTGATGTTTATACTTAAAAAAACGTGTGTCTCTTGCCCTCTTGTGAGCTCAGTAAGGTTCATATTTAAACTGAGGGTAAAGTTAAGAATGTTTAGTCAGTGTTGCTGGGTTTTACACGTAGGCATAGTAATACTATAATGTCTAGCACAGATAATTAAAAATGTACTAATAATTGTGATCACTTTTTAAATTCCCTTGTAGCAACAAACCCACCCACTTATTGAATTTAAAGTCAAGTTATTTAAACAAGCTTAAAACTTGTATACTACATAGTTGTATACATTGCTTTTGCCATAATTTGGCTGTGTTTAAATCTTTTAAGCCATAGGACAGGCAAGTTATGTTTTGTATTAGTTTAGTTAGGTATTAGTAACAATTAATTACATTTTATCATTAGTTTTGTTTTATAAATATCAACAGATAATGCCGTTCAAAGCTATTTACTAAGTAGTAATAAAATATGTTTTCAAAACAACATAAACAAAATTTTAAATAACGAGATACAATAGTTTATTTAAAGACTAGGGATTAGTCGATTCTAATCTTTTTTCGATTCCTAATAATAGATGAAATAGCAAAGTAATGTTTTAAAAATGATTAAAGATAATAAGTTAGACAGTAATTGATTTTGATTTAATAAGTTCAGACAGTCAGTTGGTTGGTGATTATTTTTCATTAATAAAATAAGCTTACAAAAATAAATAATAAAAAAACTAAGTTGAATTACATGTTTATTTTTCATGTAATTCTTATGCATACTCTGACCATGTTTTTACAAAGCAGTAATCTTTAAAACCTATCAGAAATAGATGATTCATGTAGGCCTATATATTGTTTAGTTTATTGCAAATTAGTATGTTTAATATTATTTTTCTGTTCTGGGGTTCATTATTAATGATCCCAGACGCTTAAGGACTTATTCCCTCCTACAAAACAAACTAATACAGGCTAAAATGGTTGAAGAGGACGTGTTATTCGACTGGCGGCTATGAGCTATGTGCCGTCAGTGACTCCTCTGCTCTGTGAGACGGCGGCGTTGCCAGTTCGAACGCCACAGCCTTCTTTAAAGGCGGCTATGATGTGTCATGCCGGATTTCCCGTGATCTCTTAACAAGGAAACAAAATGTAGTTGTCATGCTTTAATTCAAATCTCATCACGAAGCAAAGCAAAATACGACAGCAGTAAAAAATAAAACAAATGAGGGATTGCAATTCATTTATTGAGTTTACCTGATCAATTAAAAATGCTGCACAGTTTTAGAGGGTTAAAATCTGGGTCTAGTTGCCTTTTGCCTTTAGGAAGGTAATTAATGGGGGTGAAGAGTCTAGTAGAATCCCTCACTGTTTAAATGAACAAATCTGTAGTACACATTACCCGGTTTTAGTTTCCAAATTACTAATCTCATTGAACAATGTATATCAGATGGCGCCAGACTACGACCATCTGACGCTGATGCAGAAGGTGGAGGTGTTTGAGCATGCGCTGGAGCACACTCAGGGTGACGACCTGGCACGGCTACTGTGGCTCAAGTCTCCCAGCTCAGAGGTGTGGTTCGACCGGCGGACCAACTACACACGCTCACTGGCCGTCATGTCCATGGTGGGCTACATACTGGGCCTCGGCGACAGGTACGGTGCCACTAGTAGTACTAGTAGTGTTGTAGCACAGTGGGCAGTATATAGCCAGTCACAGTCAGGGCAGTCGCTGGAGGCCCAAACTACACACGCTCACTGCCGTCATGTCCATGGTGGGCTACATACTGGGCCTCGGCGACAGGTACGGTGCCACTAGTAGTACTAGTATTGTTGTAGCACAGTGGGCAGTATATAGCCAGTCACAGTCAGGGCAGTCGCTGGAGGCCCAAACTACATGCGCTCACTGGCCGTCGTGTCCATAATGGGTTACATACTGGGCCTCGACGACAGGTACGGTGCCACTAGTAGTACTAGTAGTGTTGTAGCACAGTGGGCAGTATATAGCCAGTCACAGTCAGGGCAGTCGCTGGAGGCCCAAACTACATGCGCTGACTGGCCGTCATGTCCATGGTGGGCTACATACTGGGCCTCGGCGACAGGTACGGTGCCACTAGTAATACTAGTAGTGTTGTAGCACAGTGGGCAGTAAATAGCCAGTCACAGGGCAGTCGCTGGAGGCCCAAACTACATACGCTCACTGGCCGTCATGTCCATGGTGGGCTACATACTGGGCCTCGGCGACAGGTACGGTGCCACTAGTAATACTAGTAGTGTTGTAGCACAGTGGGCAGTAAATAGCCAGTCACAGGGCAGTCGCTGGAGGCCCAAACTACATACGCTCACTGGCCGTCATGTCCATGGTGGGTTACATACTGGGCCTCGGCGACAGGTACGGTGCCACTAGTCGTACTAGTAGTGTTGTAGCACAGTGGGCAGTAAATAGCCAGTCACAGTCAGGGCAGTTGCTGGAGGCCCAAACTACACACGCTCACTGGCCGTCATGTCCATGGTGGGCTACATACTGGGCCTCGGCGACAGGTACGGTGCCACTAGTAGTACTAGTAGTGTTGTAGCACAGTGGGCAGTATATAGCCAGTCACAGTCAGGGCAGTCGCTGGAGGCCCAAACTACATGCGCTCACTGGCCGTCATGTCCATGGTGGGTTACATACTGGGCCTCGGCGACAGGTACGGTGCCACTAGTGTTACTAGTAGTGTTGTAGCACAGTGGGCAGTATATAGCCAGTCACAGTCAGGGCAGTCGCTGGAGGCCCAAACTACACACGCTCACTGGCCGTCATGTCCATGGTGGGCTACATACTGGGCCTCGGCGACAGGTACGGTGCCACTAGTAGTACTAGTAGTGTTGTAGCACAGTGGGCAGTATATAGCCAGTCACAGTCAGGGCAGTCGCTGGAGGCCCAAACTACATGCGCTCACTGGCCGTTATGTCCATGGTGGGTTACATACTGGGCCTCGGCGACAGGTACGGTGCCACTAGTAGTACTAGTAGTGTTGTAGCACAGTGGGCAGTATATAGCCAGTCACAGTCAGGGCAGTCGCTGGAGGCCCAAACTACATGCGCTCACTGGCCGTCATGTCCATGTTGGGTTACATACTGGGCCTCGGTGACAGGTACGGTACAACTAGTAGTACTAGTAGTGTTGTAGCACAGTGGGCAGTATATAGCCAGTCACAGTCAGGGCAGTCGCTGGAGGCCCAAACTACATGCGCTCACTGGCCGTCATGTCCATGGTGGGCTACATACTGGGCCTCGGCGACAGGTACGGTGCTAGTAGTAGTAGTAGTAGTGTTGTAGCACAGTGGGCAGTATATAGCCAGTCACAGTCAAGGCAGTCGCTGGAGGCCCAAACTACATGCGCTCACTGGCCGTCATATCCATGGTGGGTTACATAGTGGGCCTCGGCGACAGGTACGGTGCCACTAGTAGTACTAGTAGTGTTGTAGCACAGTGGGCAGTATATAGCCAGTCACAGTCAGGGCAGTCGCTGGAGGCCCAAACTACATGCGCTCACTGGCCGTCATGTCCATGGTGGGCTACATACTGGGCCTTGGCGACAGGTACGGTGCCAGTAGTAGTAGTAGTAGTAGTAGTAGTATTGTAGCACAGTGGGCAGTAAATAGCCAGTCACAGTCAGGGCAGTCGCTGGAGGCCCAAACTACATGCGCTCACTGGCCGTCATGTCCATGGTGGGCTACATACTGGGCCTCGGCGACAGGTACGGTGCCACTAGTAGTACTAGTAGTGTTGTAGCACAGTGGGCAGTATATAGCCAGTCACAGTCAGGGCAGTCGCTGGAGGCCCAAACTACATGCGCTCACTGGCCGTCATGTCCATGGTGGGCTACATACTGGGCCTTGGCGACAGGTACGGTGCCAGTAGTAGTAGTAGTAGTAGTATTGTAGCACAGTGGGCAGTAAATAGCCAGTCACAGTCAGGGCAGTCGCTGGAGGCCCAAACTACATCCGCTCACTGGCCGTCATGTCCATGGTGGGCTACATACTGGGCCTCGGCGACAGGTACGGTGCCACTAGTAGTACTAGTAGTGTTGTAGCACAGTGGGCAGTATATAGCCAGTCACAGTCAGGGCAGTCGCTGGAGGCCCAAACTACATGCGCTCACTGGCCGCCATATCCATGGTGGGCTACATACTGGGCCTCGGCGACAGGTACGGTGCTAGTAGTAGTAGTAGTAGTGTTGTAGCACAGTGGGCAGTATATAGCCAGTCACAGTCAGGGCAGTCGCTGGAGGCCCAAACTACATGCGCTCACTGGCCGTCATGTCCATGGTGGGCTACATACTGGGCCTCGGCGACAGGTACGGTGCCACTAGTAGTACTAGTAGTGTTGTAGTACAGTGGGCAGTATATAGCCAGTCACAGTCAGGGCAGTCGCTGGAGGCCCAAACTACATGCGCTCACTGGCCGTCATGTCCATGGTGGGTTACATACTGGGCCTCGGCGACAGGTACGGTGCCACTAGTAGTACTAGTAGTGTTGTAGCACAGTGGGCAGTACATAGCCAGTCACAGTCAGGGCAGTCGCTGGAGGCCCAAACTACATGCGCTCACTGGCCGTCATGTCCATGGTGGGCTACATACTGGGCCTCGGCGACAGGTACGGTGCCACTAGTAGTACTAGTAGTGTTGTAGCACAGTGGGCAGTATATAGCCAGTCACAGTCAGGGCAGTCGCTGGAGGCCCAAACTACATGCGCTCACTGGCCGTCATGTCCATGGTGGGCTACATACTGGGCCTCGGCGACAGGTACGGTGCCACTAGTAGTACTAGTAGTGTTGTAGCACAGTGGGCAGTATATAGCCAGTCACAGTCAGGGCAGTCGCTGGAGGCCCAAACTACATGTGCTCACGGGCCGTCATGTCCATGGTGGGCTACATACTGGGCCTCGGCGACAGGTACGGTGCCAGTAGTAGTACTAGTAGTGTTGTAGCACAGTGGGCAGTATATAGCCAGTCACAGTCAGGGCAGTCGCTGTAGGCCCAAACTACATGCGCTCACTGGCCGTCATGTCCATGGTGGGCTACATACTGGGCCTCGGCGACAGGTACGGTGCCACTAGTAGTACTAGTAGTGTTGTAGTACAGTGGGCAGTATATAGCCAGTCACAGTCAGGGCAGTCGCTGGAGGCCCAAACTACATGCGCTCACTGGCCGTCATGTCCATGGTGGGTTACATACTGGGTCTCGGCGACAGGTACGGTGCCAGTAGTAGTAGTAGTAGTAGTCTTGTAGCACAGTGGGCAGTAAATAGCCAGTCACAGTCCGGGCAGTCGCTGGAGGCCCAAACTATAAGCGCTCACTGGCCGTCATGTCCATGGTGGGCTACATACTGGGCCTCGGCTACAGGTACGGTGCCAGTAGTAGTAGTATTAGTAGTGTTGTAGCACAGTGGGCAGTAAATAGCCAGTCACATTCAGGGCAGTTGCTGGAGGCCCAAACTACATGCGCTCACTGGCCGTCATGTCCATGGTGGGCTACATACTGGGCCTCGGCTACAGGTACGGTGCCAGTAGTAGTAGTAGTAGTAGTAGTAGTGTTGTAGCACAGTGGGCAGTAAATAGCCAGTCACAGTCCGGGCAGTCGCTGGAGGCCCAAACTACATGCGCTCACTGGCCGTCATGTCCATGGTGGGCTACATACTGGGCCTCGGCTACAGGTACGGTGCCAGTAGTAGTAGTAGTAGTGTTGTAGCACAGTGGGCAGTCAGGGCTGTTGCTGGAGGCCCAAACTACATGCGCTCACTGGCCGTCATGTCCATGGTGGGCTACATACTGGGCCTCGGCTACAGGTACGGTGCGAGTAGTAGTAGTAGTAGTGTTGTAGCACAGTGGGCAGTAAATAGCCAGTCACAGTCCGGGCAGTCGCTGGAGGCCCAAACTATAAGCGCTCACTGGCCGTCATGTCCATGGTGGGCTACATACTGGGCCTCGGCTACAGGTACGGTGCCAGTAGTAGTAGTAGTAGTAGTAGTGTTGTAGCACAGTGGGCAGTAAATAGCCAGTCACATTCAGGGTAGTTGCTGGAGGCCCAAACTACATGCACTCACTGGCCGTCATGTCCATGGTGGGCTACATACTGGGCCTCGGCTACAGGTACGGTGCCAGTAGTAGTAGTAGTAGTAGTAGTATTAGTAGTAGTGTTGTAGCACAGTGGGCAGTAAATAGCCAGTCACAGTCCGGGCAGTCGCTGGAGGCCCAAACTACATGCGCTCACTGGCCGTCATGTCCATGGTGGGCTACATACTGGGCCTCGGCTACAGGTACGGTGCCAGTAGTAGTAGTAGTAGTAGTAGTAGTAGTGTGTTAGCACAGTGGGCAGTAAATAGCCAGTCACAGTCCGGGCAGTCGCTGGAGGCCCAAACTACATGCGCTCACTGGCCGTCATGTCCATGGTGGGCTACATACTGGGCCTCGGCTACAGGTACGGTGCCAGTAGTAGTAGTAGTAGTAGTAGTAGTGTTGTAGCACAGTGGGCAGTCAGGGCAGTTGCTGGAGGTCCAAACTACATGCGCTCACTGGCCGTCATGTCCATGGTGGGCTACATACTGGGCCTCGGCTACAGGTACGGTGCGAGTAGTAGTAGTAGTAGTGTTGTAGCACAGTGGGGAGTAAATAGCCAGTCACAGTCAGGGCAGTCGCTGGAGGCCCAAACTACATGCGCTCACTGGCCGTCATGTCCATGGTGGGCTACATACTGGGTCTCGGCTACAGGTACGGTGCCAGTAGTAGTAGTAGTAGTAGTAGTGTTGTAGCACAGTGGGGAGTAAATAGCCAGTCACAGTCAGGGCAGTCGCTGGAGGCCCAAACTACATGCGCTCACTGGCCGTCATGTCCATGGTGGGCTACATACTGGGTCTCTGCGACAGGTACATTTCCAGTCACGAGTACATGGCTCACACTTTTTAGAAAGTCAGGGAAAAAGTTGGAAAAATGCCGAAATTCAGGGAAAATGCTTGATAATCTATAAAAATCAGGAAAAGTTTTTGATTTTGTCGTAGACGCAAAGCAATACTGTGCGAAAATCAAAACTTATTTGTTAAATCGTTTTCAGATTCAGATTCTTTAACTTTATCTTTGGAGGGGAAGGGAGAGGGAGGCATATCTCATATTCAAGTTTTCTGCTCACCTCGTTTCGACCTAGTTGACCTGTTTTGTTTAGTACATTTTTGTTTGCAATTAGTAAATCAGATAGCGGAGTGTTAAATGCCAACGGGTAGGTGGGAGGTGGGGGGAGGAACAGGCATCAGTGATAAATTAATAATTTATATTACATTTTTATTCCTCCTAAAATTTAATTTTAAACAGCTCTTTTATAAATGGTTATGAATAATATAATGACAAAAAATAATACTTATCCGATAACAATAACTATAAATAAACTCTTAAGTGTGTGTACACTAATGAGAAATATTTGGCAAATCATAATATAATTTTTATCTTGGTTTGTATTTTGAGTAGTGTATAAAGATTACTAGTGTTTTAGCTTATGTCCATTAACGTTTGCGTCATTGCTCAACTGTTGGGATTTCGTCATAAGTTATTGAATATTTACTATTTTCATTATTTAGAAAATTGTAAATAATGTGTTTATTTAATATTAAGTTTTGACTTGAAACCATGACTTAATAAAATTAATAAAATACAAATTATACAGGGTCATCAAAAAAGAATGTCTATATTTGAAAAATTGACTATTTCGAGTAGGATGAAAATATCAAGTCGAATATGGTATCAAATTAAAGAGGAGGGTTGGGACTTTTTTTTTTTACAATTGGTAGTAGTCATTGAGTTGTGTTGATGGGTCGTCGGCCTTGGTGCCAAAAATAGGTTTGTGCGTCGCTTTCCCTGTCTAGCCAGTACGATGTGGACCGTGCAGCAGAAAGCTCAGTGTGTGTGCTTTGGTTTACAGAGCTGAAAAATTAACTGTGCTTGTTCAAAGTAACTTTTGAACAAACTTATGGTTGTTGCGATGCACTGACAGTAAATCCGTTCTTATTGTCTGCTTTCGCTACTGTCGCTGCAGTAGACAAGGCAAGAAATAGGATATTGTTTTGATGCCTGCCATGCCTGCCAATAGTAATTGGGGCACATATCAAAACTTAAGTGACCTAAAAAAACTCCAACTTTCCTCTTTATTTTAAGACCATTTTTGGCTCAAAATGTTCATCCTACTCGAAGTAGTCAATTTTTCTAATATGGGCATTCTTTTTCGATGACCCTGTATGATAAAAGTCATTAAAAATAAACATAATCTGAAACTTCACCATTGTAGTAATCATTGGTAGCTGAATATTGAAACACAGGTTGTCATAGGAAAACCTTTAGGACCATGATCATTGTTCCATTCTAAATCAGGTATCAAGCTTCAAGATTCAACGTAAGTAGTTAGGGCGGCCACCTTGGCCCCAACATGGAGTCTTATGGAGAATAGATTAACATGGACTCTTATGGAGAATAGATTAACATGGACTCTTATGGGGGAATAGAATAACATGTACTCTTATGGAGGATAGAATTGGGGTGTAATTGCTACCCTCTGCAGCTCTTCTGCTACCCTCTTTGGCAACTATCTATTTCTTGCATCCCTTTATGGTTAATTATTTAACCCTCGTTTCCTTCTCTTGTTAATCATCTAACCTTCTGTGGTAATTATTTAACCCTCGTGTCCTTCTACATATTTAACCCTCGTGTCCTTCTGTTGTTAATCATCTAGCCTTCTGTGGTAATTATTTATCCCTCGTGTCCTTCTGTTGTAAACCATCTAGCCTTCTATGGTAATTATTTGACCTACGCTTACTTCTACATATTTGACTCTCGTGCCCTTCTATACATCTAACCTCTACATCCTTCATTCCCTTCTGTGTATCTAATCTCACTTCCTTCTGCGTATCTAACCACAACATTCGCAACAAGTCTCTGTCAGCAAACTCGTTGTAACTAGTTAAAATACAGCTCTGTAATTGGTTATAATAAAAATGCATTCTATTGGTTGTAATTAGCGTTCTGTGCCCTGATTGGTCGATACTTTTAGCGCTCTTTATTCTCAAGCGTTAACTTCACTCTATCCCTTGCATTTGTGCTGGTCAGAGGTCCTTGCGATACTCCGTTCGTTGATTTTGCACCTGGCAAATATAATTATTACATTTGATTATAATGATTTTAGTTTTCTTGTATTGTAGTAATTTCAATTCTCATGTATTGTAGTAATCTTGCGTGTTTAGTGACATGGCTAGAGTAGTGTTGTATTTAATTGTTTTACCTGACTAACATATCCTTGCACCATTAATCTCACTCTCTAGTCTTGTTCTTTTGGTTAGAGTATTGTTTGCTACCTCTATTACTTTCATCATAACTTGTAGCTCTGCTTTGACTTGTGTAGTTTGTGTGTTAGTGTTTTTTGACTTGTGTAGTTATACATATGAACAATGCTCTCCTACATACTATATACCTCTAAACATAGACTCTACTACCTCATTCTGCTTCAGTCGTCACACTGATCAGACGTGTTTTATGCTGCTTCTGCGTAATTGTTAAGTGTTCTCTTGCACAAATTATTATTATTGTCTTGTTGATTCTGCGCTATTAATTCAGTTATATCGGTGTGAGCTTGACTCTGGCTGGTGTATTTGATCTTTTTAAGCGTTAGAGTGTTGTATATTACAGTTCAGACTGTTTTCTCAGTTTTCAGTATTTAATTCTCTGTTAAAGGATGGAAGTTTCTAAAAAGAGCTCTCAAAGCCCAGTAAATGTAATTGGAACCTCTGAAACCTATGTTAAACACTTCAGGTTGTACGGGTTGGAAACTGTTTTCAAATTCACTAAACCGCCAAGAGGTATCTCTGAGTTTGATTGGATTCGTAAAGGTTTTAATCAAATTGTTGAAAAGGCTAAAGCCAACGCTGTACCCACTGATTATCTTGGGTTTAAAATGCAATCGATAAGTTTAAAAAGTGCTGAACCGGGGTACGTAGCTTTGAGACCTGTCTCTGAAGTTAGCGGTGATGTTCTCTGGGATATTTTTGGAGGCATAATTCAAAGTAACTCTGAATCTTTAACCTCTAGCGACACTTTTAGAATTGACGTTACGAGGGTAAATGTCCCCGTAGGTAAAGGGAGAGTACATCCAGAGATGTACAACACTTTTGACGAGGAATGTAAAGCTAGGAAGGGTATTGTAGTAATTAATAATAAAGACAATTTATGTCTGGCTAGAGCATTGGTAGTAGGCAAAGCACTTGCTAAACATGATCCTCAGTATAAAGCAATACGTCAGGACAAGGGTAAAAGACAAACATTCAGAGCTAATAAGCTCATAGCAAAAGCCCGTGTAGAAATGCCGGAGGAAGGTGCCGGCATCCCCGAGCTTGAAAAATTCCAGTCACATCTTAAGAAATACAGAATAACAGTCTACAGTTACGATAGAAAAGGTCGGGATATTTACTTTGAGGGAGGTAATGAAGACGCTAAATTTAAAATTAACTTGCTCTTTCACAACGGGCATTACAATGTAATTACAAACTTAACTGCTGCTTTCGTATGTCATTATTTCTGTGAAGCCTGTCATATTCCCTACAATAACAAGGGTGAGCATCGATGCTCTAACATCTGCCCGTCCTGCCATTCTATCTCTCCGCCCTGTAAACTTGAACACGGAGGCATCACATGCCGTCTTTGCAACCGCTTCTTCAAAAATGAGCGGTGTTTAATAGCCCATCAAGGGCAAGTTTGTAAAACTATAAAGTTCTGCCGAGACTGTAACAAAATGATTTATCCAAAAAAACGTAAGACAGCTCACGTATGCGGAGAAGTTTATTGTGAACCCTGTGAAGCGTTCAAAGACCCCGCGCATCAGTGTTTCATAAAGGTCGATAGGAGAACTCCGAAAGACCGAGATTTTCTTTTCATATTTTTTGACTTTGAAACAAGGCAGGATGAGTCTCTTCCCACAGATCCCGATAAAAAATTGCATAAAGTTAACTTGTGCGTTTCTCAACAGTACTGTTTTAAATGTATTAATGGGGGTGAGTGTGAAACTTGTTCTGAGAGGCAAAGAGTCTTTGAAAAAGAACCAGTAAAACAATTCATGGACTATGTAATGGGAATTCGAAAGAAATTTAAAGATGTTTGTGTGATTGCTCACAACGGGCAAGGTTTTGATTTTCAATTCATTCTACAGTACATCATGGAAGAAACTAAATTTACACCAAAAATAACTCCTCGGGGAACTAAAGCAATTTTGATTGAAGTAGCCAACGTAAGGTTTGTTGACTCACTTAGTTATTTTCCCATGTCCCTCGCTGCACTCCCTAAAGCTTTTGATCTGCCTCCCGAGAAAAAGAAAGGTTATTTCCCGCATCTTTTTAACACTGTGGCAAATCAAAATTATGTAGGCCCGATACCCGACAAAAAGTATTACTGCCCGGAATCAATGTTTGAGAAACCTCACGAAGCTTTCGAGATTTGGTACGACGAGCAAGTGGCGAGTTACTACGTGTTTGATTTCAAAAAGGAAATCTTGGAGTATTGTATCTCTGACGTGGAAATCCTAGCTCAAGCGTGTATAAAATTTAGAGCCTTGCTTCTTGAACAATGTAACGTAGACCCATTCCTCGAAGCTATAACTATTGCCAGCGCCTGTAACTTAGCTTTTCGGCGTAACTTTCTAAAACCAAACACAATAGGTTTGATTCCTAAAAACGGGTACAGACTGACTGACAATCAGTCAGCCGTTGCTTTACAATGGTTAACATGGGAAGAGGAGAAACACGGAGTAAAGATTCAACATGCGGGCCGGGGTAAAGAAGTTAAAATTAATGGAATGAAAGTAGATGGGTTTGACTCTGAGAGAATTTACGAGTTTCACGGGTGTTACTGGCACGGGTGCCCGAAATGTTTTCCTTATAACAGAGAAGAACCTCTGTCGGAGGATCCTTCAGACAGTTTGCATCTCCGTTACGAAAGAACCAAGTCCAGAATTTCCAAACTGAACAACTATGAGGTTGTAGAAATGTGGGAATGTAAATTTAATAAATTGAAGAAAGATAATAAACTAAATCACTTGAACCAACTGTCCATTATAAACACACTTCCACTCAATCCTAGAGATTCCTTTTTTGGAGGCAGGACAGGCAATACTAAAACATATCATAAATGTGAAGAGGGAGAAACGATACAGTATGTTGATGTTTGCTCCCTTTATCCGTTTGTAAATAAATATTGTAAGTATCCCGTTGGACACCCTATCATTTACGTTGGAAATGAGTGCCGAGAGAGAGGTCTTGAAGTAGAGGGATTGTTGAAATGTAAGATTCTACCTCCTTACAACTTGTATCACCCCGTACTCCCCGCTAAAATGAATAATAAATTAATGTTTGTGTTGTGTAGAACTTGCGGGGAAACTTTAAACCAAGGGGAATGTTTTCATGAGAGTGAGGAAAGAGCGTTAGTTGGGACCTGGACCATGGATGAAATTAGGAAAGCTGTAGAAAAGGGCTATGTAATTTTGGACATGTATGAACTGTGGGAGTACGAGGTAGCCACATATGAAAATGGAGGTTTGTTTACAGAATTCATTAACAAATTCTTGAAAGTAAAGCAGGAAGCCTCAGGCTATCCCGCTTGGTGTATGACAGAGGAGGATAAAGAAAAGTATGTTTCTGATTTCTTTAAGCGTGAGGGTATTCAAATGGAGAAGGATAAAATTTGTAAAAACGGGGGACTTAGATCAGTAGCCAAATTAATGTTAAATTCATTCTGGGGCAAGTTTGGTCAGCGAGAAAACATGACAAAAACTTCAATCGTCAGAGACTCTAAAGAATTATTCAAGTTGGTAACTCAACCAGAAGTAAATGTAAAGTATGCTGAAGTAATAAACCAAGAAGTTTTGCTAGTTAACTGGCAGAATGTTGATGAAGCTAGTGAGGCTCTAAAAACTGTAAATGTTGTAATTGCAGCCTACACTACAGCTCACGCGAGACTTAAACTTTATGAACATCTAGATTCTCTTGGAGGGCAGGTCTTGTATTATGATACAGATTCGTGTATTTATTTATACCGTGGTGGGTTGTATAAGGTTCCTACGGGAGATTACCTCGGGGAAATGACAGATGAATTGGCAGATGAGTACGGCCCAGGCTCTTATATTGTAGAGTTTGTTTCTGGGGGACCAAAGACTTACGCTTACCTTGTCTGGTCAACCAAAAAACAAAAGTTAGAATCAGTTTGTAAAATCAAGGGTCTAACATTAAATATGAAAACCTCCGAAACTTTAAACTTTGAAGCTCTAAAAAAGATGGTACTAAACGAAGCTGCTGAAATACTAGAAATTGAAGAGAATAGAATCAGGAGAACAAAGACACGAGAAGTCGTTACAGTAAGTGAAGTTAAAAAGTTTAGAATTACAGGGCCCAAGAGAAAATTTAATGATGATCACGACACCTTGCCTTTCGGGTTTAAAAAACAAAAACTAATGGAACCATCACATGGGTACTAAGCGTATATACCTGTAAACATCAGTTCTGTTAACTCATTCTGTTCTGAGACGTGGTCCTGATCGGTTGTGTTTGTGCTGTTACACTCAGTTGTATATTGTTTTGTTATTTTCTTGTAGAATGTCTGCTGAACATAATACATCCGCTAACCAACAGGTTTTTCTTCAGCTTATACACAAAAAGAGGTTAAATGAAAATGTAAAATTTAATATGACACGCTCAGAGTTTAAGTTCTTACTTACAGGTTCAATAAATGCACGGGAATGGCCTTTGGTGTTTTCTGAGTATATAGTAGATAAAATAACGGAGAACTCCTCATCAAACACCTACATCGGAGTATCAATAAAGCACACAGGTGCATCAGGAGACATACCTTACATGCCATTAGCTAATCTAACACCGACAGTTTTTGATGATCACTTTGAAGAAATGTTTTGTAACGTTGAGAAACTATCTGGGGTTTTAAATCTTGAAGTATCACTTGTCTATATTCCTAGTTGCTACCGTCGATAAAGACGACACTTTTCCCTACGGAGCAGTGTTACTTTTGTACATACTTCTTGTGACTAGTACAGTTACATCATTCTACTCTGAGTCACGGTACTGATCAGACGTGCTTCTGCGCTGTTTTTGTCTGTAAAAACGTAATTGTGACATGGCCGCTAAATACTATACATTTAATAACAAACCGGTATTGGTTCTGTTTGATAATGAAGGAAAGCCATGGTTTAAAGCTAAAGATGTAGCGTCTGCTCTTAAGCATGTTAATTGCTGTAGTGCAATTCAGAAACATGTAGATGACAATGATAAATTAACAATTGGAAGTTTTTCTGAGGCCCAAAAACAGGGTGTTGGACCGATTGAGAAAACAACTGTTTTCATAAACGAAGCCGGATTATGTTCTTTAATTTTAAAGTCGACTACTCCCGAAGCAAGACTGTTAGTAAGAAGTCTGTTGCCGGAGAAGTTTTACCTTACCTACACAAATATGAAAGATGAAATTTCACTTTAAATGTTAGTTTTAAAATCACAAGTTCCCACTGTATGAGTGTATGTGAGTGAATGAAGGTCACTGGCGTGGGTGACGAAAAACCCCGTAAACCTGAAAGGGAGCCTAGTAGATTGAGGAGTCTGGCCAACTCCCAGACTGCTCTTTTGAACGGGTATGTGTGAATGTGTGATGAAGGATCTAGTAGATTGAGGCGTCTGGCTAACACCCAGACTACTCCTTCGAACGAGCCGGTGTGAATGTGTGATGAAGTATCTAGTAGATTGAGGCGCCTGGCCAACACCCAGGCTACTCCTTTGAACGAGCCGGTGTGAATGAAGGATTTTGAACATTGAGAAGCCTTGCTAACGCACAGGCTACTCCTTGGAACAATCCGGTGGGACTTGTAAAAAAAAAAGTAAATAAATATAAAGCAAATAAAAAAAAACTCTATCCTTTCGTTTGCTAAAAGGGAGAGGACTTTTATTTTGTACTGGGCGTCAACCAGGTAATCTGGATTGGCTCACGCACGAAATAAAGGTTGAACCTGGGTGCTCACGCACGAATGGTCTCAAACCCCATTCAAGCAAACATACACTTACCGAGGGTTTATCACAGAATACCCGGAGATTTACATGGTAGCTGTGGAGTCTCAATGGATTGAGGTTGGAGCACTGACCACAGGAGAACATCTGACTTGGAAAGATTTGACCGGAGATAGATAGATATTTGTCCCCGGTGGACAGTTTTCAACGGATTGGAGGTATTTTATAGCTTAAGGTTTCTATTAATGAAAAACATACCCCAGTAAACAGTTTTAGCGGACTCGGTATTATTTGGCCGAGAAATTTAAAATGTTTGGGCAAAGTTAAATGTAGCCCCCGGTAAACAGTTTTAGCGGACTCGGTATTGTTTGGCCGAGAAATTTAAAAGGTTTGGGCAAAGTTAAATGCAGCCACGGTAGAGTATTTTCAGTAAATTGTGACGATACGTTAGATCGTCAGAGTACCTTACGGTCCCCGCCAGACAGTTTTAACGAACTTGAACATATTCAACCGAGAAAATACACAATCAATCTGCATAACTACCCGGACTCAGACAAAAATAACCAACTTAGAGCGAAATACTGTATAATTTATGTCCTTCTAAACAATGCATTTTATGTTTGTTGTCTTTTAATAGGTGCCCATGGTGTATCATTTGTGGTCAACTCCCCAATGTTGGTGTTGGTTACAATATTTGACTTGTGAATGCAGTAAAATTATTTATTGATTCTGTTTGTTGGTATATCGTAACAGTGTTTTTCAAGCAACTAACTACAACAAAAAATACAACTCTGTATTTGTTTTAACTTTACAAAATACAATACCATCACCAGCCTCTTCTGCATTAGTTTTAATTCATAAACACTGGACTTGGCGTGTAGCCAGGTCCAACACTTAGAATCATGTTTACAAAACATGTCCCAACTACTTTCTACTTCAACTATAATGTTATCAAAGGGAGGCGTCTCGCCTCTCTTGGGTGTCGGTATAGCTTTTATTTTCTGCTAGTGTTTACAAGTATTTTCTAGCTACTGTAACAGAGGTTTCTAATGCCAAAAGTAATCAAAATTGAACAAACCTGCTAAAATAAGCATAAAGTTAAAAAGTTTCCTTGATGTATTACTTTACAGACCCTAACCATACTAAACAGCTAAAAAACTCCAAGTGTTGTTCTTTCAAACAGCTGAATACCAACCAGAAACTTGACATTTTAATTCAGAACCTTATTATACACCACTCGACATTCTAATGTAGAATTGCAATATTTGATTAATAAACGCAGTAAAATTATATATTTATTCTGTTTGCTGGTATATTGTAACAGTGTTTTCAAGCAACTAATTACAACAAAAACACACATATGAACTCTAAAGTGTTTAATCTCTGTATTTGTTTAACTTTACAAAATACAATACCACCACCAGCACTTAGTGTCCAACACTTAGAATCTTTATCTGGTGTAATGTTATGAGCGTTTCGTGGCCCTTGAAGCTAGGGTATAACTTTTCTGTTAGTGTTTACAAGTATCTTCTAGCTACTGTGTCTAGAGGTTTCTAAACAGTTCAACACATACAACAAATTAGTCCTACTATCATAAATTCCAAATTTGCCTTAATGTATTAATTTACAGTAAAAGGTGACAAGAGTTGTTCGTTCATGCAGCTGAACACCAAACCAGAAACTTGACATTTTAATTCATAACCTACACAATAGCAAAAATTATCTACTCATGACGTTAAACCCTCAGTTACAATGTACTGAAAATCTAATAAAAGACAGAGACATGTCCCTAAATAACAACTAAAGATCAGATTGATGAACCCAACTGATATAAGACTAAACTACAACAACACCTGAACAATAATTACTTTAATTGTAGCAGCTACAACTCTGTAAATATACTCTCCAAAGGGGGATCTATCGATACACTCCCCTTTAACTTCACTACTTTCAACATGGATTCTCGTTGAATAATCAGTCAAAGTATCATTTATTTTGTGTGACTTGTGTTTTCACTAGTTTGTCACTTATACAAGATTTCTTGTTTGTTTGTTTCAATCACATGTATTTGATAACCGTAGCTAAACTAAAGAGATTGCTCAAATCTTGGGTTATCAAGATACAAATTATGAAATCAGAGGTAGTGTCAGAGAAAATATCGTAAAATTACGCCTGAAGTACTAGGCAAACCCCTCTTCCCCACCCCGCCCCAAGGGGGCTCCAAATCGGAGCTCCCTTTGAATTATCAATCTCATAGGTATACATCAATGAGCCAGGATTATATCAATTAATTTTAACACAGAGCTAGTTTTCTTGTGAGTGTTTGTTTAAAATGTGCAAGCATGACATTGGTATGATTTAAGAGTATCTGAGGTCTTGGATGATGTAATGGAAACAGAACCTGAAGTACTAGGCGAACCCCTCTTCCCCACCCCACCCCAAGGGGGCGCGGTTCACGCCCCCCTTTGAACTATCAATCAAACACAGTTTACATCAATGAATCTGGTTTGCATTCTCTTATTTTAACATTAAAAACAGAAGTTAAAACTTACAGCTCCCAACACCCACATGCTAGCCTCTACAGACTTAGGACTTATACCCAGTTCACATACTAATAAAAAGACAGAGCCTGATGAACTCAACTGCTTCTAAACAACAGCTAAAAATTCAACATATTTTAACAATAATTACTTTAATTGTAACAGCTACAACTCTGTAAAAAATAGCCAGAGAGTCATTTTAGCGAAGTTCCAGTACTTTCAACACCTTCATTGGTTTATATTCTCGTTGAAGAATCAGTCAAAGTATCATTTATTTAGTGTTGGTTTGTAACCAGTTTTCTTGTATGTGAGTTAGTTTCAATCACAAGTATTTGACAATGATATTAATGGTAAAGGTGTAGATGAGGACGATAAGTGTAATGCTTTGAACATAATAAGAGAGGGGGGGGGGCAGTTGACTGCTCCCCCTTTAACTTCCAATCAAACACAGTTTACATCAATGAATCTGGATTATACTCTTTTAATTTAACATAACAAATTGAAGCTAAACTTGCAAATATTCTGGAAATCTAGTAAAACAGAGCTACTCCTCTCTAGTTTTCTTGTATGTGAGTGTTTTTTAAATATGTTCAAACATGTCAGTGGCATGATTTAAGAGTATCTGAGGTCTTGGACTATGTAGAGAAAACAATACCAGGAGTCCGGGGGAGCGAAACTCTCCCACCTATCTTATAACGAACAAACCAAAACTTTACCCACTTAATTCAACATAACAAATAGGAGCAAACAATCTGGAGACTAAAAATTTAACTCAGAAGTCAAAACTTTCAAACACCCTGAAAAACTAGTAAGACAGAGCTTGTAGTCTGTCCAGTTTTGTAATGTTTCTTCTTTACAGAGTTAGCGTGGGTTAATAAGTACCAAATTGCATTTCAATTGCCCCAAAAACTCTCAAGATATTTAATTTTAAAGTATAGCTTCTTCAATTATTTTGATACTTTCCCGCCGTACAGAGTTTAAGTATTTTTTAAATCGTGGAGGATGTCAACAAGTACCTATATACCAAGTTTCAATTAAATCGGCCCAGACGTTCTTAAGATATTGATTTTTAAAATATAGTTCCTTCAATTGTTTTGATACTACTTGCAGTACAGAGTTTAGGTTTTTTAAAGATGTAGCGGAGGTAAACAGGTACCTGTATGCCAAATTTCATTGAAATCGGCCAAGCCGTTCTCAAGATATATAATTTTGAAAATTTGCCCCTTCATTTTTCGAGATGCAACCCGCAACATTTTAGTTAAGATTTTTCATATAGGTAGCTACCCCTCTGAAGTGCCTACACTACGTAGTAGGCAGTTTTTTGGGGTCAAAACTACCCTAGGACCCACCGTTTTTGAGATATAAGCAATTTTAAGAAAATCAGACTCAATAAAGAGAAGAAGAAGAAGGAAAAAGAGAGAAGCAGCGACGCGGAGTGGTGAAGGTGAGAGGGGAAGGTGAGGGGAGTAACATAACATGCAGAATAACACACAAGAGAGAGAAAAAGAAGAAAATCAGAACACACAAGAGAGAAGAAGAAATAAAACAGTGGATGGGTGAGGGGGAGAGGGAGGGGAAGGTGAGGGTGAGAAGAAGAAGAACACGCAAGTGGTAACAGATGTGAGCAGTAGGAGTCGCGGGAGGTGGGCCTGACATGGGAATAATTTTTTTTGATGTAATTTAAATGTCCATGTAATGTAAGTGTCCATGGCCTTTTCGGGAAGTGTTGGGTTGGCAACACTGACCCTTTGTCCATGATCTTAAATTTTGTCGGGAAGTGTTGTGTTGGCAACACTGACCCTTTGCCTATAATATATACATGGGCTTGGTCACGTTAGCGTGACATAATTTAAGTTGTGGTTGGCCACAGGTAATGTTTTTTCTCTTAAGTTGGTACCACTGGTAATTTTTTGCCCCCTTTTTTTGGTCACGTGGTTGACCCTCTGAGTGAAGCCACCACATCAGCTGTTCCCCATATAACTACATGTTGGGGCCGAAACACTGGGACTCCTACTGCTCACATCTGTTACCACTTGCGTGTTCTTCTTCTTCTCACCCTCACCTTCCCCTCCCTCTCCCCCTCACCCATCCACTGTTTTATTTCTTCTTCTCTCTTGTGTGTTCTGATTTTCTTCTTTTTCTCTCTCTTGTGTGTTATTCTGCATGTTATGTTACTCCCCTCACCTTCCCCTCTCACCTTCACCACTCCGCGTCGCTGCTTCTCTCTTTTTCCTTCTTCTTCTTCTCTTTATTGAGTCTGATTTTCTTAAAATTGCTTATATCTCAAAAACGGTGGGTCCTAGGGTAGTTTTGACCCCAAAAAACTGCCTACTACGTAGTGTAGGCACTTCAGAGGGGTAGCTACCTATATGAAAAATCTTAACTAAAATGTTGCGGGTTGCATCTCGAAAAATGAAGGGGCAAATTTTCAAAATTATATATCTTGAGAACGGCTTGGCCGATTTCAATGAAATTTGGCATACAGGTACCTGTTTACCTCCGCTACATCTTTAAAAAACCTAAACTCTGTACTGCAAGTAGTATCAAAACAATTGAAGGAACTATATTTTAAAAATCAATATCTTAAGAACGTCTGGGCCGATTTAATTGAAACTTGGTATATAGGTACTTGTTGACATCCTCCACGATTTAAAAAATACTTAAACTCTGTACGGCGGGAAAGTATCAAAATAATTGAAGAAGCTATACTTTAAAATTAAATATCTTGAGAGTTTTTGGGGCAATTGAAATGCAATTTGGTACTTATTAACCCACGCTAACTCTGTAAAGAAGAAACATTACAAAACTGGACAGACTACAAGCTCTGTCTTACTAGTTTTTCAGGGTGTTTGAAAGTTTTGACTTCTGAGTTAAATTTTTAGTCTCCAGATTGTTTGCTCCTATTTGTTATGTTGAATTAAGTGGGTAAAGTTTTGGTTTGTTCGTTATAAGATAGGTGGGAGAGTTTCGCTCCCCCGGACTCCTGGTATTGTTTTCTCTACATAGTCCAAGACCTCAGATACTCTTAAATCATGCCACTGACATGTTTGAACATATTTAAAAAACACTCACATACAAGAAAACTAGAGAGGAGTAGCTCTGTTTTACTAGATTTCCAGAATATTTGCAAGTTTAGCTTCAATTTGTTATGTTAAATTAAAAGAGTATAATCCAGATTCATTGATGTAAACTGTGTTTGATTGGAAGTTAAAGGGGGAGCAGTCAACTGCCCCCCCCCCTCTCTTATTATGTTCAAAGCATTACACTTATCGTCCTCATCTACACCTTTACCATTAATATCATTGTCAAATACTTGTGATTGAAACTAACTCACATACAAGAAAACTGGTTACAAACCAACACTAAATAAATGATACTTTGACTGATTCTTCAACGAGAATATAAACCAATGAAGGTGTTGAAAGTACTGGAACTTCGCTAAAATGACTCTCTGGCTATTTTTTACAGAGTTGTAGCTGTTACAATTAAAGTAATTATTGTTAAAATATGTTGAATTTTTAGCTGTTGTTTAGAAGCAGTTGAGTTCATCAGGCTCTGTCTTTTTATTAGTATGTGAACTGGGTATAAGTCCTAAGTCTGTAGAGGCTAGCATGTGGGTGTTGGGAGCTGTAAGTTTTAACTTCTGTTTTTAATGTTAAAATAAGAGAATGCAAACCAGATTCATTGATGTAAACTGTGTTTGATTGATAGTTCAAAGGGGGGCGTGAACCGCGCCCCCTTGGGGTGGGGTGGGGAAGAGGGGTTCGCCTAGTACTTCAGGTTCTGTTTCCATTACATCATCCAAGACCTCAGATACTCTTAAATCATACCAATGTCATGCTTGCACATTTTAAACAAACACTCACAAGAAAACTAGCTCTGTGTTAAAATTAATTGATATAATCCTGGCTCATTGATGTATACCTATGAGATTGATAATTCAAAGGGAGCTCCGATTTGGAGCCCCCTTGGGGCGGGGTGGGGAAGAGGGGTTTGCCTAGTACTTCAGGCGTAATTTTACGATATTTTCTCTGACACTACCTCTGATTTCATAATTTGTATCTTGATAACCCAAGATTTGAGCAATCTCTTTAGTTTAGCTACGGTTATCAAATACATGTGATTGAAACAAACAAACAAGAAATCTTGTATAAGTGACAAACTAGTGAAAACACAAGTCACACAAAATAAATGATACTTTGACTGATTATTCAACGAGAATCCATGTTGAAAGTAGTGAAGTTAAAGGGGAG
This sequence comes from Allygus modestus, assembly GCA_963675035.1. NCBI lineage: Eukaryota > Metazoa > Arthropoda > Insecta > Hemiptera > Cicadellidae > Allygus > Allygus modestus. The sequence continues at coordinate 230,522,968 of OY776112.1, read as the reverse complement.
TGTATCGATAGATCCCCCTTTGGAGAGTATATTTACAGAGTTGTAGCTGCTACAATTAAAGTAATTATTGTTCAGGTGTTGTTGTAGTTTAGTCTTATATCAGTTGGGTTCATCAATCTGATCTTTAGTTGTTATTTAGGGACATGTCTCTGTCTTTTATTAGATTTTCAGTACATTGTAACTGAGGGTTTAACGTCATGAGTAGATAATTTTTGCTATTGTGTAGGTTATGAATTAAAATGTCAAGTTTCTGGTTTGGTGTTCAGCTGCATGAACGAACAACTCTTGTCACCTTTTACTGTAAATTAATACATTAAGGCAAATTTGGAATTTATGATAGTAGGACTAATTTGTTGTATGTGTTGAACTGTTTAGAAACCTCTAGACACAGTAGCTAGAAGATACTTGTAAACACTAACAGAAAAGTTATACCCTAGCTTCAAGGGCCACGAAACGCTCATAACATTACACCAGATAAAGATTCTAAGTGTTGGACACTAAGTGCTGGTGGTGGTATTGTATTTTGTAAAGTTAAACAAATACAGAGATTAAACACTTTAGAGTTCATATGTGTGTTTTTGTTGTAATTAGTTGCTTGAAAACACTGTTACAATATACCAGCAAACAGAATAAATATATAATTTTACTGCGTTTATTAATCAAATATTGCAATTCTACATTAGAATGTCGAGTGGTGTATAATAAGGTTCTGAATTAAAATGTCAAGTTTCTGGTTGGTATTCAGCTGTTTGAAAGAACAACACTTGGAGTTTTTTAGCTGTTTAGTATGGTTAGGGTCTGTAAAGTAATACATCAAGGAAACTTTTTAACTTTATGCTTATTTTAGCAGGTTTGTTCAATTTTGATTACTTTTGGCATTAGAAACCTCTGTTACAGTAGCTAGAAAATACTTGTAAACACTAGCAGAAAATAAAAGCTATACCGACACCCAAGAGAGGCGAGACGCCTCCCTTTGATAACATTATAGTTGAAGTAGAAAGTAGTTGGGACATGTTTTGTAAACATGATTCTAAGTGTTGGACCTGGCTACACGCCAAGTCCAGTGTTTATGAATTAAAACTAATGCAGAAGAGGCTGGTGATGGTATTGTATTTTGTAAAGTTAAAACAAATACAGAGTTGTATTTTTTGTTGTAGTTAGTTGCTTGAAAAACACTGTTACGATATACCAACAAACAGAATCAATAAATAATTTTACTGCATTCACAAGTCAAATATTGTAACCAACACCAACATTGGGGAGTTGACCACAAATGATACACCATGGGCACCTATTAAAAGACAACAAACATAAAATGCATTGTTTAGAAGGACATAAATTATACAGTATTTCGCTCTAAGTTGGTTATTTTTGTCTGAGTCCGGGTAGTTATGCAGATTGATTGTGTATTTTCTCGGTTGAATATGTTCAAGTTCGTTAAAACTGTCTGGCGGGGACCGTAAGGTACTCTGACGATCTAACGTATCGTCACAATTTACTGAAAATACTCTACCGTGGCTGCATTTAACTTTGCCCAAACCTTTTAAATTTCTCGGCCAAACAATACCGAGTCCGCTAAAACTGTTTACCGGGGGCTACATTTAACTTTGCCCAAACATTTTAAATTTCTCGGCCAAATAATACCGAGTCCGCTAAAACTGTTTACTGGGGTATGTTTTTCATTAATAGAAACCTTAAGCTATAAAATACCTCCAATCCGTTGAAAACTGTCCACCGGGGACAAATATCTATCTATCTCCGGTCAAATCTTTCCAAGTCAGATGTTCTCCTGTGGTCAGTGCTCCAACCTCAATCCATTGAGACTCCACAGCTACCATGTAAATCTCCGGGTATTCTGTGATAAACCCTCGGTAAGTGTATGTTTGCTTGAATGGGGTTTGAGACCATTCGTGCGTGAGCACCCAGGTTCAACCTTTATTTCGTGCGTGAGCCAATCCAGATTACCTGGTTGACGCCCAGTACAAAATAAAAGTCCTCTCCCTTTTAGCAAACGAAAGGATAGAGTTTTTTTTTATTTGCTTTATATTTATTTACTTTTTTTTTTACAAGTCCCACCGGATTGTTCCAAGGAGTAGCCTGTGCGTTAGCAAGGCTTCTCAATGTTCAAAATCCTTCATTCACACCGGCTCGTTCAAAGGAGTAGCCTGGGTGTTGGCCAGGCGCCTCAATCTACTAGATACTTCATCACACATTCACACCGGCTCGTTCGAAGGAGTAGTCTGGGTGTTAGCCAGACGCCTCAATCTACTAGATCCTTCATCACACATTCACACATACCCGTTCAAAAGAGCAGTCTGGGAGTTGGCCAGACTCCTCAATCTACTAGGCTCCCTTTCAGGTTTACGGGGTTTTTCGTCACCCACGCCAGTGACCTTCATTCACTCACATACACTCATACAGTGGGAACTTGTGATTTTAAAACTAACATTTAAAGTGAAATTTCATCTTTCATATTTGTGTAGGTAAGGTAAAACTTCTCCGGCAACAGACTTCTTACTAACAGTCTTGCTTCGGGAGTAGTCGACTTTAAAATTAAAGAACATAATCCGGCTTCGTTTATGAAAACAGTTGTTTTCTCAATCGGTCCAACACCCTGTTTTTGGGCCTCAGAAAAACTTCCAATTGTTAATTTATCATTGTCATCTACATGTTTCTGAATTGCACTACAGCAATTAACATGCTTAAGAGCAGACGCTACATCTTTAGCTTTAAACCATGGCTTTCCTTCATTATCAAACAGAACCAATACCGGTTTGTTATTAAATGTATAGTATTTAGCGGCCATGTCACAATTACGTTTTTACAGACAAAAACAGCGCAGAAGCACGTCTGATCAGTACCGTGACTCAGAGTAGAATGATGTAACTGTACTAGTCACAAGAAGTATGTACAAAAGTAACACTGCTCCGTAGGGAAAAGTGTCGTCTTTATCGACGGTAGCAACTAGGAATATAGACAAGTGATACTTCAAGATTTAAAACCCCAGATAGTTTCTCAACGTTACAAAACATTTCTTCAAAGTGATCATCAAAAACTGTCGGTGTTAGATTAGCTAATGGCATGTAAGGTATGTCTCCTGATGCACCTGTGTGCTTTATTGATACTCCGATGTAGGTGTTTGATGAGGAGTTCTCCGTTATTTTATCTACTATATACTCAGAAAACACCAAAGGCCATTCCCGTGCATTTATTGAACCTGTAAGTAAGAACTTAAACTCTGAGCGTGTCATATTAAATTTTACATTTTCATTTAACCTCTTTTTGTGTATAAGCTGAAGAAAAACCTGTTGGTTAGCGGATGTATTATGTTCAGCAGACATTCTACAAGAAAATAACAAAACAATATACAACTGAGTGTAACAGCACAAACACAACCGATCAGGACCACGTCTCAGAACAGAATGAGTTAACAGAACTGATGTTTACAGGTATATACGCTTAGTACCCATGTGATGGTTCCATTAGTTTTTGTTTTTTAAACCCGAAAGGCAAGGTGTCGTGATCATCATTAAATTTTCTCTTGGGCCCTGTAATTCTAAACTTTTTAACTTCACTTACTGTAACGACTTCTCGTGTCTTTGTTCTCCTGATTCTATTCTCTTCAATTTCTAGTATTTCAGCAGCTTCGTTTAGTACCATCTTTTTTAGAGCTTCAAAGTTTAAAGTTTCGGAGGTTTTCATATTTAATGTTAGACCCTTGATTTTACAAACTGATTCTAACTTTTGTTTTTTGGTTGACCAGACAAGGTAAGCGTAAGTCTTTGGTCCCCCAGAAACAAACTCTACAATATAAGAGCCTGGGCCGTACTCATCTGCCAATTCATCTGTCATTTCCCCGAGGTAATCTCCCGTAGGAACCTTATACAACCCACCACGGTATAAATAAATACACGAATCTGTATCATAATACAAGACCTGCCCTCCAAGAGAATCTAGATGTTCATAAAGTTTAAGTCTCGCGTGAGCTGTAGTGTAGGCTGCAATTACAACATTTACAGTTTTTAGAGCCTCACTAGCTTCATCAACATTCTGCCAGTTAACTAGCAAAACTTCTTGGTTTATTACTTCAGCATACTTTACATTTACTTCTGGTTGAGTTACCAACTTGAATAATTCTTTAGAGTCTCTGACGATTGAAGTTTTTGTCATGTTTTCTCGCTGACCAAACTTGCCCCAGAATGAATTTAACATTAATTTGGCTACTGATCTAAGTCCCCCGTTTTTACAAATTTTATCCTTCTCCATTTGAATACCCTCACGCTTAAAGAAATCAGAAACATACTTTTCTTTATCCTCCTCTGTCATACACCAAGCGGGATAGCCTGAGGCTTCCTGCTTTACTTTCAAGAATTTGTTAATGAATTCTGTAAACAAACCTCCATTTTCATATGTGGCTACCTCGTACTCCCACAGTTCATACATGTCCAAAATTACATAGCCCTTTTCTACAGCTTTCCTAATTTCATCCATGGTCCAGGTCCCAACTAACGCTCTTTCCTCACTCTCATGAAAACATTCCCCTTGGTTTAAAGTTTCCCCGCAAGTTCTACACAACACAAACATTAATTTATTATTCATTTTAGCGGGGAGTACGGGGTGATACAAGTTGTAAGGAGGTAGAATCTTACATTTCAACAATCCCTCTACTTCAAGACCTCTCTCTCGGCACTCATTTCCAACGTAAATGATAGGGTGTCCAACGGGATACTTACAATATTTATTTACAAACGGATAAAGGGAGCAAACATCAACATACTGTATCGTTTCTCCCTCTTCACATTTATGATATGTTTTAGTATTGCCTGTCCTGCCTCCAAAAAAGGAATCTCTAGGATTGAGTGGAAGTGTGTTTATAATGGACAGTTGGTTCAAGTGATTTAGTTTATTATCTTTCTTCAATTTATTAAATTTACATTCCCACATTTCTACAACCTCATAGTTGTTCAGTTTGGAAATTCTGGACTTGGTTCTTTCGTAACGGAGATGCAAACTGTCTGAAGGATCCTCCGACAGAGGTTCTTCTCTGTTATAAGGAAAACATTTCGGGCACCCGTGCCAGTAACACCCGTGAAACTCGTAAATTCTCTCAGAGTCAAACCCATCTACTTTCATTCCATTAATTTTAACTTCTTTACCCCGGCCCGCATGTTGAATCTTTACTCCGTGTTTCTCCTCTTCCCATGTTAACCATTGTAAAGCAACGGCTGACTGATTGTCAGTCAGTCTGTACCCGTTTTTAGGAATCAAACCTATTGTGTTTGGTTTTAGAAAGTTACGCCGAAAAGCTAAGTTACAGGCGCTGGCAATAGTTATAGCTTCGAGGAATGGGTCTACGTTACATTGTTCAAGAAGCAAGGCTCTAAATTTTATACACGCTTGAGCTAGGATTTCCACGTCAGAGATACAATACTCCAAGATTTCCTTTTTGAAATCAAACACGTAGTAACTCGCCACTTGCTCGTCGTACCAAATCTCGAAAGCTTCGTGAGGTTTCTCAAACATTGATTCCGGGCAGTAATACTTTTTGTCGGGTATCGGGCCTACATAATTTTGATTTGCCACAGTGTTAAAAAGATGCGGGAAATAACCTTTCTTTTTCTCGGGAGGCAGATCAAAAGCTTTAGGGAGTGCAGCGAGGGACATGGGAAAATAACTAAGTGAGTCAACAAACCTTACGTTGGCTACTTCAATCAAAATTGCTTTAGTTCCCCGAGGAGTTATTTTTGGTGTAAATTTAGTTTCTTCCATGATGTACTGTAGAATGAATTGAAAATCAAAACCTTGCCCGTTGTGAGCAATCACACAAACATCTTTAAATTTCTTTCGAATTCCCATTACATAGTCCATGAATTGTTTTACTGGTTCTTTTTCAAAGACTCTTTGCCTCTCAGAACAAGTTTCACACTCACCCCCATTAATACATTTAAAACAGTACTGTTGAGAAACGCACAAGTTAACTTTATGCAATTTTTTATCGGGATCTGTGGGAAGAGACTCATCCTGCCTTGTTTCAAAGTCAAAAAATATGAAAAGAAAATCTCGGTCTTTCGGAGTTCTCCTATCGACCTTTATGAAACACTGATGCGCGGGGTCTTTGAACGCTTCACAGGGTTCACAATAAACTTCTCCGCATACGTGAGCTGTCTTACGTTTTTTTGGATAAATCATTTTGTTACAGTCTCGGCAGAACTTTATAGTTTTACAAACTTGCCCTTGATGGGCTATTAAACACCGCTCATTTTTGAAGAAGCGGTTGCAAAGACGGCATGTGATGCCTCCGTGTTCAAGTTTACAGGGCGGAGAGATAGAATGGCAGGACGGGCAGATGTTAGAGCATCGATGCTCACCCTTGTTATTGTAGGGAATATGACAGGCTTCACAGAAATAATGACATACGAAAGCAGCAGTTAAGTTTGTAATTACATTGTAATGCCCGTTGTGAAAGAGCAAGTTAATTTTAAATTTAGCGTCTTCATTACCTCCCTCAAAGTAAATATCCCGACCTTTTCTATCGTAACTGTAGACTGTTATTCTGTATTTCTTAAGATGTGACTGGAATTTTTCAAGCTCGGGGATGCCGGCACCTTCCTCCGGCATTTCTACACGGGCTTTTGCTATGAGCTTATTAGCTCTGAATGTTTGTCTTTTACCCTTGTCCTGACGTATTGCTTTATACTGAGGATCATGTTTAGCAAGTGCTTTGCCTACTACCAATGCTCTAGCCAGACATAAATTGTCTTTATTATTAATTACTACAATACCCTTCCTAGCTTTACATTCCTCGTCAAAAGTGTTGTACATCTCTGGATGTACTCTCCCTTTACCTACGGGGACATTTACCCTCGTAACGTCAATTCTAAAAGTGTCGCTAGAGGTTAAAGATTCAGAGTTACTTTGAATTATGCCTCCAAAAATATCCCAGAGAACATCACCGCTAACTTCAGAGACAGGTCTCAAAGCTACGTACCCCGGTTCAGCACTTTTTAAACTTATCGATTGCATTTTAAACCCAAGATAATCAGTGGGTACAGCGTTGGCTTTAGCCTTTTCAACAATTTGATTAAAACCTTTACGAATCCAATCAAACTCAGAGATACCTCTTGGCGGTTTAGTGAATTTGAAAACAGTTTCCAACCCGTACAACCTGAAGTGTTTAACATAGGTTTCAGAGGTTCCAATTACATTTACTGGGCTTTGAGAGCTCTTTTTAGAAACTTCCATCCTTTAACAGAGAATTAAATACTGAAAACTGAGAAAACAGTCTGAACTGTAATATACAACACTCTAACGCTTAAAAAGATCAAATACACCAGCCAGAGTCAAGCTCACACCGATATAACTGAATTAATAGCGCAGAATCAACAAGACAATAATAATAATTTGTGCAAGAGAACACTTAACAATTACGCAGAAGCAGCATAAAACACGTCTGATCAGTGTGACGACTGAAGCAGAATGAGGTAGTAGAGTCTATGTTTAGAGGTATATAGTATGTAGGAGAGCATTGTTCATATGTATAACTACACAAGTCAAAAAACACTAACACACAAACTACACAAGTCAAAGCAGAGCTACAAGTTATGATGAAAGTAATAGAGGTAGCAAACAATACTCTAACCAAAAGAACAAGACTAGAGAGTGAGATTAATGGTGCAAGGATATGTTAGTCAGGTAAAACAATTAAATACAACACTACTCTAGCCATGTCACTAAACACGCAAGATTACTACAATACATGAGAATTGAAATTACTACAATACAAGAAAACTAAAATCATTATAATCAAATGTAATAATTATATTTGCCAGGTGCAAAATCAACGAACGGAGTATCGCAAGGACCTCTGACCAGCACAAATGCAAGGGATAGAGTGAAGTTAACGCTTGAGAATAAAGAGCGCTAAAAGTATCGACCAATCAGGGCACAGAACGCTAATTACAACCAATAGAATGCATTTTTATTATAACCAATTACAGAGCTGTATTTTAACTAGTTACAACGAGTTTGCTGACAGAGACTTGTTGCGAATGTTGTGGTTAGATACGCAGAAGGAAGTGAGATTAGATACACAGAAGGGAATGAAGGATGTAGAGGTTAGATGTATAGAAGGGCACGAGAGTCAAATATGTAGAAGTAAGCGTAGGTCAAATAATTACCATAGAAGGCTAGATGGTTTACAACAGAAGGACACGAGGGATAAATAATTACCACAGAAGGCTAGATGATTAACAACAGAAGGACACGAGGGTTAAATATGTAGAAGGACACGAGGGTTAAATAATTACCACAGAAGGTTAGATGATTAACAAGAGAAGGAAACGAGGGTTAAATAATTAACCATAAAGGGATGCAAGAAATAGATAGTTGCCAAAGAGGGTAGCAGAAGAGCTGCAGAGGGTAGCAATTACACCCCAATTCTATCCTCCATAAGAGTACATGTTATTCTATTCCCCCATAAGAGTCCATGTTAATCTATTCTCCATAAGAGTCCATGTTAATCTATTCTCCATAAGACTCCATGTTGGGGCCAAGGTGGCCGCCCTAACTACTAACGTAAATACTATTTTTATTTTTCAGGCATCCATCTAATCTCATGCTCGACCGATTGAGTGGCAAAATCCTCCACATCGATTTTGGTGATTGTTTTGAAGTTGCCATGACAAGGGAAAAGTTCCCGGAGAAAATACCTTTCCGTCTCACCAGAATGCTGAGCAATGCAATGGAGGTATGGGGCAAAATCACTTGTATTCTGTTCTTTAGCTACTTTAATTAATTCATTATTAAATAGATGTTGCCGATAGTAAAATACAATACCAGTTTTATTGTTGACATACTTTCTTTGTAATTTTATAGTTGAATGGTTTAGTAGATTTTTGTTATACAACGGATTAGGTTGTATGTTTGAAATTACTTTAATTACAAAAGCAGATCTAGGAATTCTACAAGGGAATTGATTGGTAGAATAGCAAGTTAGCTCCATCCTCCTTCACTTATCTTTCATTATCCCTCATCATTTTCTATTATAGATCAATTATACATCATAAAGTGTTAAATATCTATTCAATATCTTCAAAGTAATGATTATTTGTTTAATATATATTAATATGTTATTCAATCAGTAAGAATGAGATATCATTTTCAAAAAATATGTTGTGAAAACCATTGAAATAAAAACTAACACTAAAAACTTCTGATGATTTTGTGACTGGTTTACAGGTTTGACTCACCACCGCTACTTGTAGATCTTCAAGATTCAAAATATAAAATTAAATTTATTTTTATTCAAAGAAATTCAGCCTTCACTTAAGGAATACTTTTCCTTTAAAATCCATGCAGAAATTTGATGTTGTTCGAGAATTTATTGCGGATATTAGCCGTCAACGCTGATAGGGGTTCAGGATCAAGATTTTGATTTTGTAAACTAAATAAATTCATTAATCACAAATAATTAATTTCAAACTTAGCTATTTAACTTGGGTTAGTATTGGTTTTAGGTTAATATCGGCTTGTAGTCAGGTTCTTTTCTTCTCTTTACTAGAGCATCCTAATCTATTCCTACCGTTCTGTCCCCCAGGTGACAGGCATCGAGGGGACGTACCGCCGCACCTGTGAGAGCGTCATGTCAGTTCTGCACAGGAACAAGGACAGTCTGATGGCTGTGTTGGAGGCCTTCGTCTACGACCCGCTCCTAAACTGGAGGCTGATGGACCAGGGCGGAGCGGCCGTCAAAGCCAAGCGGACCAAGTCCCAGGCTGAGTCTAGCATTCCATCGTCGTCTTCACAGGCCGACCATGGAGACATTCTCGACAGTGTGGCTAACAGCCTCAGTGCCAATGTCGGCAAGAAGCCTGCGGCTTCCAGCAGCACTGAGAATATGGGTATGTGGTCGCCGGACTCTTGAATCTTGAGAGTGGATTTCTTTTTGTGGTTTTCGGTAACAAAGCTCTCGGATAATATTGCTTTAGGATAAGTTATCAAATAAGAATGGTCAGAATGTAAATCTTGTTGAAGATTTACAATCGGTGCTTGTGTTTGAGGTATAACTTGTTTCAGTGAAATGATTTTATTAAACCTAACTACTGCAGAAGACATTTTAATCTCATATACTTTTTGAGATACAAACTCATGCTATTGCATCTAGAAAAAATAAAAATCTCGTCTTATTACAGTGTTGTTTTTTCTAAATTATTATCAGTTTGTTAATTTCAATTTGTAAAAGGATGCAGTATAATCACTTTTCTTTAACTGATATTTGAATACAATTTATTCATAATACTTATCCTATTACATACTTCTAAAATTTTTGAGTCTCAAGGAATCCTGTGGCAAGAAATTGCATAATGTAAAACAGAAATATACAAAAATAGACAATCAAAATAAATAAAATACAATATGGTTCAAAATTACAAAAGAACATGACGATGTGCACCAGAAAAGTTAGTATAAGTTTAAAGATATTGATAGTAATTTTATTACTCTGCGTCAGCCATCTCAAGGTGAACTGAAGTATTCTAGATTATTCGACTAAATTTTCCCAGATTGATGAAAATAACTAGGGATATGTCGGATCTAGTTTTCAGTTCTTGGTTTCAATGGTTTTTGGGGAAAAATCAAAACTGGGAGCCAATAGATAATTTTTGGCTCCAGTTTCATTGTATGCCAGATCATGTAAAATCAGCCATAAATGACACTCACACTGTACTAAGTCATTTTATTGCCTATCACAACTGAACAACAGTTAATCAATATTGATAATGTAATTAAGAATTGTATATATATATATATATATATATATATATATATATATATATATGCATGTATTATGAAAACTTACTTTTAAAATAATTTTTGTAAAAGGCACTCGGAACCGATAACTCAGAATTAACTTCTATTTAAAATCAAATTGCAACAAACCGAAGAATATTGGACGCATCTCATCCCTAAAACTAACTTTATGAAATATTACAATTTTCTACAAATATTGAATACTATTTTCCAGAAGGAAATAGCCAACCAGAAGCACTGAACAAGAAAGCGATAGACATCATCCACAGAGTGAGAGATAAACTAACTGGTCGAGACTTTATCCACGAAGAAGCACTGACAGTTGAGCGTCAAGTCCAACTTCTAATCCTCCAAGCTACTGCTAATGAAAACCTGTGCCAGTGCTATATCGGGTGGTTAGTATAATTATTACTTTGTATTAATAAACCTTAGTTACAGGAAATTGTTTTAGGAAAAAGCATATATTTATAGGAAATAACTCTACTTTCATCTTTACCTCAGTTTTCCTTGAACTGGCCATAATCACAACCCACTTAAAAACTTAAATATAAAGATGAATTCTAACCTTATTGTGTTAATAAAAACAACAACAACCAATTGTCAAAACAGTTGAGTGTTAGGAAAACAAAAGGTAAATTAACCCATAGTGAAAACTAAATAGTCGGCAAGAAATTTAAAGTTGTCCATTGGTTATGAACTGCCCAATGTAGAAATGTGCAAATTGGGACTACATCTGTGAAATAAACAAATGACTAGATTCCAATCCACACTTTAAAAATGTAAGAAGGATACAAGTCCTGATTAACACAGTAACCAAACTTAATTGGATAAGAAAGCACGTGTTACACAGACTATTACATAGAGAGTAATGTCTATTGTGGTTTTCCAAGCAATTTTATGTTGACATGGTGGACTTCAGGTTGAAAATTACCAGCTATTAGTTGCCTGGTATTTCCTTCTTGCCTACAGAAATAAAATTATTTAGTTTAAAATATACAGTATTAGAAAACTGACTCATAATTCTTTCTTTTAATTTTCAATCATCATCATCTATTAACACTCTTGCTCCGTTAAACATGAAAATCTCATCTTTCAATGTTGAGCCCTGACCCGATTCCGGGTCGCCTGCACGGAGTCTGTTAATCAATAAGTCTTCTAGTAAACATCTTTTCAGAAACATTCACCCAAATCCTTTTATTGGAGGCATTACAGTCACTTGTTGCACAGAGAGTGTTTTTAAGTGGGGGGAATTTCTCCTTTTCCCCCTTGGGTAATGTGGCAACATATTCATTCCAAATATCTTCTATTTGTCTGTGTTAGCTTAGCTTACATACCAAGTTTACTTAATGGACATAACTTTAGATAAATAAGCTAAATAAGCTGTTTATTTATCATAAAGTATTTGTTTTATATAACACTAGCTGCTATGACCGTGCTTCGCAACGGGGTGAAAATTCAGAGTAGAAAAATTGTAAACAATTCAATGACAGTCTATAGTTATATGCTTCTTATAATAGCTGTTTATTTAAATAAATTGAATTAGGAAAAAACACATGTGACATAAACCAAATAAAACTCACCTCCATAAGAATAACATGGGATCTTGAAAGTCCCCTGGGGCAGAGCCCTGAGGACATTTCTAAACGGTGATAGGCCTATGACACTCCTCGGTACATAGACTACATTTGTGCAAAATTTCAGCAGAATTGATCTATTGGTTTTGGCGTGATGGAACAATAGACAGAGAGATAGATTCATTTTTACTTTCTCCCCCTTATACATAGTATATGGAGAAAGTATTGTTTTCGTCAAAATTTTCAAATTTGAGGTGTTAGTGGAAATATTCATTTTGGTGCTCCCTGAACCCAAAAAAGTGATATTTACGTAATGTCTGTGTGTCTGTCTGTATGGATGTGTACAGAGCTAGAGCCCTAACTAATAGTCCAAATTTTATGAAATTTGGTATGTAGGTACTAATCCACAATATCTCCAGGCGTTTGTTTATTTTTTTTAATTTTTAAGGGTAATTATCCCCCAAAAACCACCAAAAAAACATGAAAAATCAAAATTTTTCAAAAACGGCTCCAACAATTTTGATTATTCTCACTACCTGCATTTCTGTAATAATTCGGGTTCAGAAATTATAAGACTTAAAATATAAAAAATTCAGTTATTTTGGATTTTTCATTAACAAAACATAAACAATATTACTATTCACCATTAAAAAGAGCTAAAAAAACTAAATATTTTAGTATTTATAATTACTATTCTACGATTACTGGTTGCGGAGAAAATTTAAATTTTCATTTTGCGGTAAACACAGTACGTTGTCCAATGTTATTCTTATGGGGAATACAAAAATTACTATTTCTCTCTTATTTATTGATGAATTTCGTTCAAACTTGATATGCTTGTCAAGTTAGCATTGACCAACAGAGGAAATTCGAATATGTTGCCCCTTAATAATTCTGATGGGGGGAATAGGGGGCATTTCCCCTCTTAAAACCACATGTGTAGCGATGGATTCTGTAGTGCCCCCTAAACAGGGATTTGTGTGGATATTTTTGAAAACAACTTGTTTACAAGATTTTCTTTACATTCGACCGTGCTTTGTAGTCTATATTTAATAAATAAAAAGTAATTTATTCATTAAAGTTGGGCTACAAGGGGGAAAGTATGCGTCAGTTTCCTGTTAAAGTTTATTATAATAGTAATGATTACATTAAACTACATTTTGATGCAAAAGTCATAAATATTCATAAAGTTGTCGTGAGGGTGTTTTCCCAATTGGTTAAATATAAAAAAACACATATCTTGAGTATATACTGTCAAAAAATGTAGTTTCTAAAACTTAATTGGTTAGTTGGTTAATTGGCAAATTGGTTATGGAATAAGAAATAATACCCCCGTAGCAGCAAACCTGCGTACTCAGTGAATTTCCAATGCATATATATGTATATTAATACCACATAAAGCCACATACCAAGTTTCATCAATATACATTCATAAATAAACGATTTATGACATTTTAATTATTCTCCATAAGAATAAAATGGCAGCTGAGTATGCAGGTTTGCTGAAGCAAGGAACACAAAAAAAGGGGTTTTATACAAATATCAATACAACTCATCTAGGTAAAGCGACATACCAAATTTCATTAATTTATTTTCATAATGAAGGCAGATAACACGTTACTTATTCTCCATAAGAATAACATGGGGCTGAGTACGCAGGTTTACTGCTACGGGAGCCTTGGGTAAAAAATTGTCTTTTTGAGCAAATATTAATGGTCCACAACCAGATGAAGCCGTATACCAAGTTTCGTCAGTATACGTTGATAAATAGGCGAGATATAAAATTTTTCT